>CANSZD010004208.1:25000-260495 GCA_947648045.1 Beta corolliflora
GAGTATAATAGTAGATCTTATAGCTCGTGTCGTCAGACTAGAGGCAAACCACACCGACCTTCATGAGAATCACAGTGCATATTACAAGACACTAGATAGTTTTGGTGCAACAGCGTCTGAACAACAAAGGATCAATGAGTTGTATGACATCACACAACACAGTCCGCTGATAAATCCTTCCATTAAATCAGACTTTGAAAGCTCTCCTCTTTCCAGAGGAGGCAAAAGAATTATTGATGATTAACCTAACACCCAAGCATCTACAAAAACAAAGAAATCATGTAAGATACCTTCCAGACCTGCACTAACTCTTACCAGGCCTAAAAGAAAACCTAAAAGAGAGTTCATATCCTTACATATGCCGTATTTGAGTATCTTCATTTTAGAAATTTGCTAAACCCTATAGGACCCACTCCAGATCTCGAGCAAGACCAAAAAGGGCCAAATTGGGACAAAAATGCCTATTGCAAGTACCATGAAGGAAATGGACATAAAAATAAAGATTGTTATAAGTTAAAGCACCTTATCCAAGACATGATATAAGATGGAAGGCTTCCATTTATCTCGAACAAGACCCTAAATAAGATAGATGTCGCTCTAGTAGGGAAGGATGTTGACATGGGTACAAAGGATTATTTAAAACCCCAACGGGTAAAAAGGACCTTCACCCCACTAAAAATGACCTATACTCAAAATTTTCCACCAAATCCGGGCTAAATGGAGCCATTTCCCTAATTGGACCCTTAGAAGACCCACCTAAAGAGGAAAGAAATCCGATATGGGACAAATACTCCAATTGCGAATACCACAGGGAGAGAGGTCACCATACTGAAAAGTGTATGGGCCTTCAGGGGATTATCCAAGATTTGATAGATGACAAAAGACTTCAATTTTGAACGAGACCTCATGAAGACCGAAGCAACGAAGCTGTCGCGTCACGCGACTTAGAAGTCTAGACTTAAGATTTCATTTTCAGTTTATTATTTTTCTTTCTTTTATGTGCCCAGTCTAATATAGGTTTTTCCCTGTTATTGCATGCACTCATAAATTCCAATTAATAAATGAGCATCAATGAAAATCACGATTGTCGCCTTTAAAGAAATGAATTTCTAATTCTCGTGATTTTCTAAATAATGGCAATGAACAAATTGGCATAAATAAAAGAGGCATTCCTCCCTTTCCCCGCAACTATTTCTCCAATCCTTATAATTCATAATCTCCCTCTCCCTTTAAACTACCTCATTGGAAGTACATTTGACATCAATTCAATGTAAAGGGCAAAAAAAAAGAAGCAAAAAAACAAGCAAAAGCAATAAAATGATAAATAATGATGAAAAAGCGCAACATATCAAAAAAAAAAAAAAGTGTTGCAAATAAGACCATCAGTAGCTTTGTCAAACGTACCTCTTTCAAAACCTTTAACCTTCAATTCAAACCTCCAACTTTAACTAAAAGGCCTTGACCACCATAACCAAAAGTCATTGCAAGCCAAATCATACATCTGTAATAAACCTTCTCAAACAACCCATAACCATGTTACATTCCAATAAGCCATAAATGACAAACCAAAGCCCGCTAGGTCGAAAACCCAAAAGGGCGACTTGGGCAAAAGTCAGGGCATCTTCTTATTCATCAGCCTGAACTACGAGTGGTCTAATTCTGCTAAATATACGTAGGAAACCTCACCCTGAGGTCCGACCGCTTTAAACTAAACCAAACCTACATCAATATCCACCCTTCCCAAAGACCTCTCCCAAAATCAATGCCTAATTCATTGCAAATAGCTCCCTCGGCCAACAATCAAAATGTTAAGAGCTACGACTAGCCTGATTCCATCATGGATATGTAGGCAGCCTCTTTCAAGGCCCGACCATTTTAATTGGAAACATTTTTTAAGGCTCGCCTAGGCCCATAAGAAAACTGCGATCGCCCAAATCATGAATTTTAAATGCTCATTCCTACTTTTAGAACTATACTGGGATTCGAACCTGCATCATTAACTTACCTCATTGCGTGAGTCAATTCATTATGACTCTGCCTTTTCTTATTATTATCTCTTGCCGTTTTCTCAGCCAAGTTATCATCTCTAAGCCAACCATAACATAACCTTTCAACACTCAGCGCTATGACCACGTTTCATCCTTCGAGTGATCCTTTCTTTGGCCTTTCTTTTCTCTTTGTTCACCTTCGGAACCCTATACGGAATCTTTAGTCGAAGCTCCCGCTAAGCGTGACGAGATATCTTCAAAATCATGCAATCAAGTCTAATACTTCATCAACTCCATCTTGCTGGGGGTTCATCACAAGTTTGCATAGAAAGTGATGATGAGCTCCAAGCATACCTTGCTAAAGGCTTCATTACGAGCCCATGCATGAAATCTTGGGTTTTAAACCCACACGGAACAAGATCGTATCTATTTATGGGCTCACTTAGGCCCTTGGAATACAAAACTCTAAGCATATACAACTCAAGCGCTACGAAAAATCGTTCTATAACGGATTTCAAATCGAACATAATATATTAACTGAATAGATCATCTTTGGGGGCTTCTTATTTCCCCTCTTTCATAGGCTCCATGTGTACCTTGATAAAGACTTCATTAAGAGTCCATAAAAAAGATTACGGCTCCAGGCCAATACGAGATAATAATACGAAATCCTAATTGTTTTATGGGATCACTTAGGCCCATGACAACTACAACACACTTTGAATCAAGCATAACCTACGTGGATCATCCTTGGGGGCTTCCTTTTTTTTTCGAAAACTATTTACCGAAGGAAAAATTGAGCTTCTAAAAGAACGATAAAGCATCATATCATCTGCATTAGCATCATATCTCTGCATTAGTGTCGTATCTCCGCATTTGCATTACATATCTGCATCGTCTAAGCACTGTGTCAAGCATTGCATCCTTCGTCCTTAGTCATTGGATCCTAGCATCAATCATCGAGTCACACACACGCACACACACACAAGTATGCACACACGTTAGCAACTTAAAGTGTAGAGTATTAGAGGTCACCCTTTATAGGTCAAGTGACTTCCTACCCATACACTAACACCCACATCACGGGCCATATGCATGTCCCCTAATTGTTTGTCTGCATATCTATGTATTCTTTGCATTTACAGTTATCCAACATTGAACAACTCTATACGACTTATATTCCGCCAAGGCGTGTGGACATAAATTGCTCAAGAGGCAACAACTACCCAAGAGTATCAACAACGGTCAAATCCAACGCTAGGTCTACGGACCATTACGAGCCGAGACAACGGGATATCCAGCGTTAATACGGTTCGTGTTTTTGAAGATAACAACAACGGTGGTCAAATCCAGTGCTAGGTCTGCGGACCATTATGAACCGAGACAACGGGAAATTCACCGTTAATATGGTCCGTGTTTTTGAAGATAACAACAGCGGTCAAGCGCTATGTCTGCGACCATTATGAACCGAGACAACGGGAAATTCAGCGTTAATATAGTTTGTGTTTTTAAAGATAACAGAAGCGGTCAAATCCAGCGCTAGGTCTGCGGACCATTCACAACCGAGGCAACGGGAAATCTAGCGTTAATATGATTCGTGTTTCTGAAGACAACAACATCAATCAAATCCAGCACTAGCCTTCAGTCCTATAGCACAGCCCTGGAGCGGGATGCAGCTCTACATCGACATCAGCGGGACCAGAATAGCTCTTGATACCTTTTTCACATATATCATTTCATTTTTGCAAATTTACCATTATTTTGGAAATTTGTTCCGCGTAATTATGTTCCTGAGACTTTGCTTGTTTTGCAGGTACCGGCGTAAAAGAGTGATTTTGGATTGCAGAGCATCTAGAATCATTCTTCGTCCCGACACGTATACTTTGACTTTCGGTTTTACAAACCTCAATCAAAGTGGGGACTTCGGTAGACACATAATCGTGTCTCCCCATTTAAGGGTCCGATGATGAAACATAACGCAGTTATAGTTGGCGCGACCTAACAGAAGAGCAGTCCATAAAAATATTTTGAGTCCATTTAGGTTGTGTTTGGATAGAAGGGATTAATTTCAAATGACACTTTTCAAATTCTACATTTCAAATACTCACATTCAATTCCAAATCATCTGTTTGAGAAAAACAAGTACTATGAATTCATGATTCCAAATATCTATATATTTTTTGGAATAAAAACGAAAAAGGAGACTTTATATCCAAAATTGTATATAATTAACAGAAAAAAAATCAATTTAAAAAATGAAGTTTTTGATTTTCTGCCATTTCCTTTACCTCTAATCATTCTCACAGTTCTCTCGCTTTAAACAAAAAAAATTATAAAATTTGTTACTATGCTGCTAATCTTCTAAGCTCACTTTAATGGTGTGTGCTACTCTTCCAAGCTTAAATTAATGGCGGGAGTTTCCCTTCCTTTTTTGTGGGAACTGTGATGGTTGGAAATGGAGAAATTGAGGGAGCAATAAAAATGTGGTAGTTGGAATTTGGAATTTTTAGCAAGTGTATGGAATTGGACGAAATCCCATGACAAATTCTTTCTATTCCCAAAAAGCTGAATTCAGCCAAATTCTTCATTTGAAATGACATGTTCTAATCCAACAAGAGCATTAAAATATCTTAAGCCCATAAGCCCAATTGTTAATTTATTATTTTTAATAAATATTTTCATAAAATAAATGGAAATCAGATTTTTTATCCGTAATATTAAATTTCCGGATTTCAAGGGATAAAATAAATCTATAAAATCGCATTTAATAAAAAAGGCTAGCAAAATGTGCTTGATGAAGGCGGTGCGCTTAGCGCACCAAGTGCGCCCAGCGCATTGGTCGCGCTGTGTCAGGCGCGCCAATGTGCGGCTAACACATGGATCTGTGTGACATAGAGAATCCTGCGCCTAGCGCACCACTCTGTGCGACACACATGCTTTATTTCTTATCTCTTTAAAGACGCGTACCACGTGTACATTGTTTAAAGACGTCTGACACGTGTAATTATGTGTCACACAGGCCCTTGGCGCTAGGCGCATGACGCGCAATTTCGTTTTCCCTATAAATAGTCTTTGATTTCTCGAATCAAAGGACGGTATTTTTCAAGATAATTCTCATACGCTGTACTTTTCCGCGTACACTCGTGCTTATAATTTCCTACTTCCAAACACACTAAACACATTCAAACACACTTACGTTTCTGTTTACATCAATTTTTTTGGCTTCAAGATTGCTCCGCCCGAAGGTCGTTACGCTCTTAGACCTAAACCGCATTGGTATACTCCAGAGGATCCTTGAATAATTCTTTTACTTTTATTTCGTTGAAGTTACTAACGATTTCTTGTCATGATGTAGGTATTAATAAATAAACGTTACTATTGTACATTCTAATCCCTTTTCTCTTATTTTGTATATATAATATTCATGTTATTATGATTGTTCTATGCATGACTTTTATCACCCACATGTTATTATTGCTAATCAAGACCTAAGGAACTGTTGTAATTAAATCAGATAATATGGACAACCTACTAGGTACCTTGTAAATTGATTGCCTAATAACTTGCAACTAAAAAGTAGTCTTTTATGTGTTTCTTGAACCAACCTAGACTAATCTTTTTACGGTGTATGAAAATTATTATGTGGTTGTTCTTCTGCATAAACTTTGTAATGAATTGATATTTAGTAGAGGCCAGCAATCGGCAAACGTGGTTCATTATGACCATATTTGTACCCTCACCCCCGAACTTAATTTTTGGTTCATTCACCATCTATAGAGTCAAGACGGGGAAATCTACATTGGATAAGTCGCTAAGATGTCCCTTCAGTTTCCGAGGTATCCAATTAGGTTTATGAGTCTTCCTTTAAAGAGTTATTGGTGACTTCAATAACATATTTAATAAAACCTTAACAACGGGGTAGTCAAATACACGCCTACAGTTGTGGTACCCGATTATCGACTTTCTTAATGAACGATTTGAATCCCACAAAAGTCCTTCATTGGACTATGAGTTTTAGAAAACTTTGAAGTCGCCACCCTATTAATATCAGAATAGGTACAAATTTATTTAATAAATTATTTTTAAATCAATTTGAAGAAATATAATTTAAAACGATGATGACTTCATATGGATAAGGCTTTTTTTAAAAAAAAATTGGTATTTCATACCATGAGATAGGGTTCGTACTAAATGCGTTATTTTCCATTTTAAAGTTGCACTACATACCAATCATTGCGGGATTGGAATCCATTCATGGATCAAAACCATCCTAGTTCGATCTTATGTCTCGCTTTAAATGGTCAATTCCATTGGGGGAAGAAAAGGAAAGACTAGATTATGAATAACTGATCTTTTAGAATTAAACAAATCTATTTGGAATAAGGTAATGACTCCAATTAATGATTGAAATGAGGTTAAGATAATCACTTTAATTAGTGATTGAATATAAAGGAGGATCAAGATAATCACCTTAATTAGTGATCAAGAATGGAGGTTAAGATAATTACCCTAATTAGTGACTAAACTTAAGAGGAAAGATAATCACCTTAATTAGTGATTAAAAATGGAGGAAGGAAGGAAGTAATCACCCTAATTAGTGATTATTCAAGGTTTAAGCTAATCACCCTAATCAGTGATTAAATAGGGAAAATAGTCGCCCTAATTAAGGATTATTAAGGTTTAAAAACTCTAATTAGTGATTAAATATGAAAGGTTAAAATAATCACCTTAATTAGTGATTAAAATAAAGGAAGGAAGTAATCACCCTAATTAGTAATTATTTATGGTTTAAGCTAATCACCCTAATTAGTGATTAAATAGGAAAAATAATCGCCCTAATTAATGATTATTAAGGTTTAAGATAATCACTCTAATTAGTAATTAAACAAAAAGTTTGAGTTAATCGCCCTAATTAGGCATTAATCAAGGATTGAAATAACCACCTTAATTAGTGATCACATTTATAATTTTCAAGAGGCTTGCGGAGAGAGGTTTGCTTCCTAAAAATTCAAGGCTTTTTGAGAAATAATCTTAATTGAAGATTATTAAGTCATTTTGAGAAAAATGATCAATTTGAGATCAAACTCGGATTAGAATGTTTAGCTAATCGGAATTTGGCTATTTAAAGTGAGACACGTAAAACGGCCTAAAATCAATTAGGAGATCATAATTACCTTTCTAATTATGTCAAATAATATAATTGATCCATTTGAAGATGGAGAATAATTTTTCAAATGTAAGATGGATCATCATGCAATTTAACGTAGTTAGATTTGTAAATTTTCCTCTTAATTGAGAGTGGTTCATTTAATTCATATACTATGATATATTGTGCCCAACATGCAATATTTGTAACATTGGTTGCTCATTTTATTTAAAAAGAGTTGTGGAATTATTTATGACTATTATGCATAAACATCTCCATATTTTCATTAATGAGTGATGTAATAACTATTTACAAAGAAAACTATTATTTCAACAATATGTACAAATTCTATGATTTATAAAAATCTTCAATCTTGATCTTCACCATGATGCTCCTTGATCTTCAACTCCTTGAATGGGCTTTAATTTGAAATTCATGTTTATTTGAAAATTTGTGAAAATTAAAGATTAATTAACCTCTTTTATTTGAATTTTTTTATAATGATTTTTATTGATTTTTATTTACATAATAAAAATGAACCATTTTAAGAGAATCTTAGAATTTTATGGCTTTTAATTAACATTTTCGTATGAAAAGAAAATATTTTTTATGAAACTTGAGTTAATCACTTTATTTCATTTTTTAGATTGCACTTTTGTCCTTGTATTGACTTATAAAAATCATAACTTTCAGTCGAAAGCTTAAAATTGGGCATATGATACACAGGGCAGTGAGTTCTGTATGTTATGTTAAAATTTCATAAGCTTTTAGTGATAACTCTAATTATGGTGAATTTTATGCTAAAACCGGTCAAAACAGGACCTTTATCCAATTTGTTTTTTGAATCCAACTTACTCAACATATTTTGAAGTAAATTTTGGTACACATTCTAGAGACCTTGAAGGAATATAATGGAAATTGTCATTTGAATTGGACATTTTTAAGATCCATTTTTATTTATTTTCTTAATTAAAGAGAAAATCAGTGTTCTGGAATTTAGTGATTTGCATCAACGTTTTTGTAAAAATGATATAAAATTGTATAAATTTCATATGAATATGATTTTTATATTTTTGGAAATATACTGATGTCGACTTTAAATTTTATGTTTTGAGTTTTATCTAATTGATTTTATTTTAAACTTTATTGACAGAACAAGCTTTTGTAGTACTGGACAAAATCAGTTTTGCACAACAAAGTTGTATGATTTTTAATTAACTTTATGAACTTTATTTTTTAGAAATTCCAAATCCCAGTTTCTATAAACATCTTCAAGTTCATAGGAAAAATATTAAATCCTATAAAATATTATGATAATACATACAAAAAATGAAAAATGAAAAATGAAATTAAAACTGAACTTAATTACAGCATCATATTTCTTTTAATGGAGATGTTTATGCACAACTCTACTTCATTTTTTTTTGAAAACATGTTTTTGGTTATGAATAACAACTTAGAGTCTCCCCATTAGAGTTGACTATTCTAGGTGGGATGATTTAAGGTTGGGAATCGATTAGGACTTCCAGATACCCAAATCACTCCAAAAATAAAAAATGATAAGAAGAAACAATGAGAAAGTTAATATGTGATTAAGAAGATGATTAAGAAAAAATAACAAGAACTTCAACTTTACCTTGCTAACTCAATGATGCACTTCCTTTTGCAAAGTTTTCTACCTTTTTGTGATTTTCTTAATTTCTAAGTGAGTTTCTAAATCCACTTAATTACTAACTTAAACCCTTCTTTTTGTGTTTTTCTTTTGATGATCTTCTTTACTTACTAATTATAACTTTTGCTTAGATGGAGAAATTAAGGAGGAGGATAGTAGTATTGAAATTTCATAGGAGTTAGAAGTTGTAGAGTTAAGTGAAGTTGATTGAGCTTGTTGTATGAAGTAAAAAATGGGGGGTATTTATCGGGAAATGAGGTGGTGAATTAGGGTTTGAAGAAGGTAAAAAATCATATTTTTCAACCAAAAATCTGATTTTTATCAACCCAAATTATCTTAATGACATCACACTAATGATATCACCTTAATGACATCACTTAATCCTCCTACATCATCAAATTTATGGGAATTGTCAATATTCTTATTCTCTTTAGATTTGTTTTTTTATCTTTACACTAATGAAGTAAAATCCGAATTTCAACACATCCTAATACGTAGAAATGCATTGAAAAACATGAAAAAAAACTGCAAACGCAAAGCCCTGCGCTAGACACAGCACCGTGCGCTTGGCGCTCAAGCCTGCGTCTGGCGCAGGAATTTGTTGTGCGCTAGGAGCGTGATCATGCGTCTGGCGCACAGTTCGAATCTTCCGAAAAAAAATCAGATTATTGGCTCTTACACTTTGGATTTGATTCTTATTCTTATTCTTTTTCATGATTCTTATTCCTTAACTAATGGATAAAAGAATGTCAATGGTGGTTAAAGAATATATTCTTATTCTTTATCCAATGAACAATGACTTGACCATCAAGAAAACTGATTATTACCGGTTTTGGGAGAGGATTAAAATTCCGGCGCCTAATTACGACTCGTTTTTGGCGTTTTCAAAAAAAAAAAAAACTAACTTAAAATAATTAACGAAAACTCGTCAAATTAGTAAAGACGAACATGATTATACTACAAATCATTTTATTAAACCGGTGGTTGTAGTTATTGACTACGACTTACGAAAATTTACATTCCAAAGCCGGAATTGCATGACTAAAACGCAAAAAAGGAAAACCAAACGATGGAATGAGACTTGCGTTCCGGGGTGAACCATGCCTTTGATGGCGCGCGCGCCACACAATACTTGACGGTTTTCGTTATTTTTATTTCTTTTCAAAATCTTTATTTTAAAATTTTATACGCAAAAATGGGTTTAAAATTTGGTGTCTACAAAACGCCCCACATTGGTTGAATTTTGGATGAAATGATGACTAATGTTTGAAATGACACAAAATTTTAACAGAAAATTTCTAAAATAGTTATCATCAATGCTCTTTTGAAAACATGATTTGCAACTTCTGACGATGCTTTTAGTAGAAAATCCCATTTAATCTAAAATAAAAAACGCGACTTTATCGTCGTCTTAGATAGAAAATCCCAATTAATTTTCTTAAATTTGAAAATACGACTTTAACGTCGTCTTAGATAGAAAATCTCAATTAATTTTCTAATATTGAAAATGCGACTTTATTGTCGTCTTAGATAGAAAATTCCAGTTAATTTAATAAAAATTTGAAACTGCGACTTTATTGTCGTCTTAGATAGAAAATCCCTTTTAATTTTCTAAAATTGGAAAATGCGACTTTAACGTCGTCTTTTTTAAGTTTTGTCTTCTGAATTTGTCATTAGTCAATGCGAGAGACTCCGACAATTAACAGTCTGACTCCAGTTCTTATCATAGTTTTTCATTGTATTGATGGCAAACAAGCTGTCAAGTCACCATCATTCACTTTTTAAGACTTCATGTGTTATTATGTCGCCTTAAATTAGGACATTGTCAGGTCATGTCACCTAAAAGTGATGCATTGCCAGGTCATGTCGCCTAAAGTGTTGACCAAAGGTTATTACCCTCTAGATAAACTATGGTGGACCAATCATCATTTGTCAAACTTTTATCTGTTTTTCAAAAAATCTTTCAGGAACTTTTTCATGCATAATGCTTATTTGTTTTATCGGAAAATGATGATCACTATATAAAATAGATTGATCAAGGTCATTATTTTGGATGATTATTAGGAAAAAAGGGATTGTATCCATGTTCTTGATTCATCATTGACACTGTTTATCGATGTTCGACTTCGGCAAAAAATTGCCATGCCACAAATGGTTGGTCATTAGCCATGGTTAGGGATGCTCCTCATTACCCTATGGACAATACTCAATCCTATTATCCATGGCATGAATCATCGATGATCATCTTTCTTCCATCTATAAACAAGGAAAGGGTTTTCCTTTTCCAAATGCACCATCTTCACTACTCCAAAAATTTCTCTTGCTTTTCTTCTTTCGCAAAACAAAACATGGCTTCTAATAGTACGAAGAAACTAATGAAATGGGGAGTGGTAATAAAAAAAACTCTCGGGGATCACAAAGAATTTGGAGCAACCAATGCATTCTTCTTCTTCTTCCTGTTTTACTAAGGCTCTTATGCCTTTGCTTTCTCTTTCTATTTGTTATGAAATGATTCATGCAGCTTCCCAATTTTGGCATGAAACTCGTCATGTCTTCCGCTTTGGAGACCGAGAGACTGTGCCTCTTGTTCAGACGGGTCTACCATGAAGAGAAGAAGGGTTTGAGAGAAATATCATGTTTATTTTCTATGTTGTTTTTTTTTTGGTAGGAAATAGAGGCGTTCTGTCTATTTATGTATGAAATAAATTACCCCAGTTGGGATGAATAAAAATTATCTGTTTGTGGGAATTATCTACTTGTGAGAAATTCAATGTGAACACAATTCTAAACACTTGCATACTTTAATTGTAAATGTGACATGCAAACTATAATTAATCAATCACATGACACATGAAAGCATAATATATAAAACCTTAAAAAGAGATATTTTTATGCCTCATCATTTTTCTTTTTCTCCTTTTTTTTCGTTGTTTTCTTTCAATTTTTTTTGGGTTTTTCTACATAGTGCCCTTGTGTTTTACGAAATTCTATGATGTACCCGACTTTTTTAAAATTTCCATGTTGTACCCCTAAGCTTTCTAAACGTTGCACAGAATACCTGATACACGATATCAAACAATAGATTTTGAGACTTTCTTACCCTGTGGACGTAGAGTAGGATTTTTTAGCCTTGTTAGTTGACTGAGGTTTGTGATATGATATGAGAAATTGAATACTAAAAGAGGTTTGGAGTAGGATTTTCTATTAGTAAGGGTATTTCGTGTCACGTTTAGAAAGTTTATGGGTACAATGTGGAGAGTTCAAAAAAGTTGGGTACAACGTAGAATTTTGTAAAATACAGGGGCACTACGTAGAAAAACCCTTTTTTTTTTTGCACACACTCTATGAATAGCTGCGAACATATGGCATGTTTATTAAGATTAAACAGATAGGATACAAAATCCACAAATTGCTTGGTTACTTGACCATAATGATTACAATTACTTTGATGCCTAAGCGTAATATTTCTTCAACTAATCAAGATTAGTGACATGGGTGAATTCATTCCCATTAAAATCCATCAACTAAACTACTCCAGCCATGGTGACATGCTTGACTTAGAATAGCATAGACCAGTTAGACTTGAATTTCCCCCGAGGATTATGCAACGGAGCTCTATTTTCCTTTAAAACTAGATCGCCTTCTTGAATGTCTCTATCTCGAACCTTTTTGTTAAATGCACGAGTAATTCTCCGTTAATAGAGTTGAATGTTATGCAAAGCTTGTAGTCGGCGCTCATCTGCAAATGCAAGCTCATCATAACGAGTTTTGTACCATTGGTCTTCCGATATTTCACTTTCTGCTATGACCCTGAGAGATTGTATCTCCACCTCAACCGGTAGGACTGGCTGCATCCCATAAACCAAAGAATATGAGGTTGAACCTGTTGGAGTTCTGAATGATATTCTATATCCGCAAAGGTCATATGGTAGTTTGTCATGCCATTCCCTAGTCTTCTCAGTCATCTTGGCAACAATAGTCTTGATTGTCTTATTGGCTGCTTCCACCGCTCCATTTATTTGGGGACGATAAGGTGAGGACTGATGATGCTTGATTGCATATTTTTCGAGAGTTGTCTTCAGATGACCCCCAAATTATGATCCATTATAAGAGATGATTTCAAAAGGTATGCCATACCGACAGATAATGTTGTTAATCGCATATTTCGAGACTTGCTTTTCCCCTAGCTTTGAAAATAATGCATCTTCAACCCACTTCGAAAAGTAATCAATTGCTACAAGAATATATTGATGCCCATTTGAAGCCTTTGGATGAATTTGTCCGATTATGTCTATGCCCCAACTTGAAAATGGCCAAGGAGAAGTCATATTGTAGGCACATAATCGTGTCTCCCCATTAAAGGATCCAATGATGCAACATACCGCGACATTAGTTGGCGCGACCCAACGGAAGAGCAATCTAAAGAACACTTCCAAAATGTGTTTCGAAATGATATTCTAAAGCCCAATTAATTGTTCATGATGATTAATTGTATTTCAAGCCCATAAAATGTTTTAAATCTATTTTACAAAGTCCAATCTAATATTTATTATTTTAATAGATATTTTTCATAAATATTTTACTATCTTTGATAAATAAATCAGATTTTTAATCCGCAAAATTCCATCTCCGGAATGTTAGGGATAAAAAAAGTATCTTTGAAAGACGCGCAATGGAATATGCTCGAATATTCCAGAATATGCGCCGGACACGGGGGCTGCGCTCAGCGCGCCACGTGCGTCCATCACATTGGCCATATCACGTCAGGCGTGCCAATGAGCGCCTGACACGTAGATTTTGTGACTCACACAAAGTCCTGCGTCTTACACAAGTCTTGTGTGAGATGCAACTCTCTTTTCTTTTTTTTCAAAACGCGTTAACACATGCCTAAACCTTATTGGGCTGGCTGCGTCAGGCACACCAATGTGCGCCTGATGCGTGGCACCGCGTCTGCCATGTAGGACTGCGCCTGGCGCAGGTCGTGCGTGGAGCGCACGTTTCTTTCGCCTATAAATATCCGAAATTTCCCGAATTACGGACGACTTTTGATATTATTATTTCACGCACACAAATTCTCTCGAATACTCTGAAATACACTTCGAATTCTCAAATACTCAAACACTCAAATACTTTCAATACTTTCAATTAATTCTTAATCACACTGCGTTCTTGGTTCCACGATTGCTTCGCCTAAAGATCGTTGCGCTCCTCAATCTACCGCATAGGTATAATCCTAAGGATCCTTGAATAAATTATTTTTATATTGAAGTAACTAACCATTTATTTCATGATGTAGATCTTTAATATAAAATCGCTCTACTGTACATTCTAAACCTCCTTCTTTCGTTTTATTTATTTTTGTATATTATATGCCTGATTGTTCTATGCATATTATATGATTGTCCTGCATTATTGCTTTTATCACCCACATGTTATTTTTGTTAATCAAGACCTAAAGAACTGTTCTAACATTAATCATATTAATTTGGACAACCTGCTAGGAACCTTGTAATATTGATTGCTTAATAACATATCACTAAAATTAATCTTTTTATGTGTTTCCTGAACCAATTTAGACTAATTTTTTTAGGGTGTTTAAAACGTTATATGATTATTCTCTGGCATAAAATCTATTATGAATCAATATTTAGTAGAGGCCAACTTTGGGCGAATGTGGTTCATTATGACTATATTAATACCCTCACCCCCGAACTCAATCTTTGGTTCATTTTGACCATCTATGGAGTCTGGACGGGGAAATCAACATTGGATAATTTGTCCCTACAATTTCCCATATCCAATTAGGTTATGATTCTTCCTAAAAAGAATTGTTGGCGACTTCTTTCAAAACAATTTTCAATTAAACCTTAACAGTGGGATAGTCAAATCTAATACGCGCTCACACCGTGTAGGCGAAATAAAAACACGACTACACTTTGGCGACTTCACTTGGGAGGATTTTAAAAAAAAAATTCATTTTTTTTAAATGAGTGGGTGAAATTCGAAAAATACAATTCATTCTTATTTTTATGCCTTTGAATAATATAAGTTTTTGCATATGCATGGCTATTGTTTAGCCACCATAAGGACAATCTACCTTGCCTCATTAGCACACGTTCTATGTGTGAGGTCACCCCCGGGGGGTTTGCGCTTTGTCCTTCCAAAAAGCTTCTTGAGCGATAGTGTTGGATCTTAGTCATAAGGAAACCTACCCAACCATGGCATTGTTCTCTTGTTCCTGACTTAAGACTAGAGTGCGTCTTACACGTGGCCACCTCTTTAAGCAGGGGTACGAAGCGTGGGATCAATCTCTTAGTCATGAACCCTTTCTGCCTTAACCTAAACCTGACCAATAGTTGAATGTACAACTGGACTTTAGGTTGAGAACTTTTGTATCCATGTTACCTGACATTTATGTGTGACTGCAATTTTTCCCTGCTAATATGCTTTACGCCCGAAACTATTGCAAATCGTGTCTAAAATAAATCGTCGTTTTCACCCGAACCTTCGTCAATTTATTAATACGCGTACCGCAGAGCATTGCGCCAAACGCATTAAATTGCGCCTGGCGCAATGCACCTGCGCCAGACGCATAGGCTGTGCGCCGCGCACACCAGTTGCGTGGCACGCAACCTATTCGCCCCATGCTTATTGGTCTTTTGACCTTTGTTCGAGTCAAAGATAACAAGTTTGCATCGGTATAATATTCAAAAAAAGGGTAAGTCTTTTCATGCAAGGTCGAGTCTATCCTAAAAAGTGCATCTAAACTGGTCATAGTAGAGTTAATGTCATCATGCATGTTTACCTCTTCCCATTTTCTCCCTGCTGTTCAACTAATCTTCCCTATCAATCTTACCTCACCATATTCAATCAAATTTCAAAAACTTACATCTTTTCAAAATCAATCCTACACCATGTCTATTCTACCTTTTTCAAAAAGCATTTAATAATCATCATCGTACCACGACATTTAAAAAAAATATTCTTCAAAATTTATCCATCATCTTTTCTTAACAAAAGATAAAATCAAGGGGTTCCTTTCAAAAACGAATTCCGAAAATTCTAAGCCCATTCCAATCACCTTCATCGAATCCAATCCAATCAATCCGATTCATTTGGATTCATTGTAGGCCCATGCGCATTAGAGTCCATTTTGCATTCATATAGGGTCCATCTAATTCAAGTCCATCCATTCATTAGAGTCCATCCTAGGCCCATATAAGTTTAGCTCATGTCAAATCTAGGTCCATTTGCATCTTTACGTGAACCCCGGTTTATGTCAAGCCCAGTCCAAATCTGGTCTCAGTCCATTCCATTCTAATTCCAATCCTAGTCTATTTCCACTGTCAAGTCCATATGCATCTCCAAGTCTATATCAAACCTTTATGTTAATCTAATCCAAACTTAGGTCCATTTAGGCCCAATTCATATCCTAGGTCTAGTTTGCATTTCCATGTAGGCCCCAGTCAAGCCCAATAGCCCAAATTCCTCAATTGTCTAGCCTGCTTGCTCACCCGGAAGTTCAAGGTCTAACATTCCTTAAGTCCATAGGCAATTTTTGAGTCTAGCCTACTTAGTTTAATGTAAGTTTCGAAGTCTAGTTGTCTAGCCTGCTTGTTCACCCGTAAGTTTAAAGTCTAGTTGCCTAGCCTGCTTGCCTTAAGTTAAGAGTTTGGTCTCTGTTATTGTCCAGCCTTCCGTAATGTCTAGCCTGCTTGCTCACCCGTAAGTTCAAGGTCTAGCATTCCATAAGTCCATAGGCAGTTTTAAAGTCTAGCTTGCTTGCTCACCCGTAAGTTCAAAGTCTAGGTGCCTAGTCTACTTGCCTTAAGTTAAGAGTCTAGTCTTCCTTATTGTCCAACCTTCCTTAAAGTCTAGCCTGCTTGCTCATCCGTAAGTTCAAAGTCTAGTCTCTCCTAAACTCAATCGTGGAGTCCAGTCTGCTTGCATAGTCCAGCCCAGTTCATGTCTGCATTTATATATAGTTAGGCCCATGTCTCCATCATGGTCAATTCTATACTAGTCCAAAACCTATAACCATTTCCATTTCCATTTCAAAATTATTTCCCATTTTCATTTCCCATTTTCAATTTCGTTCCCATTTCTCCTCTCCATTTCTCATTTCGAAAACATTATTTCTTAAAATTTACGAGGTCCGTTCGATTTCTGTTCAGGACGGATCGTGAGATTATAACTTGGGAGCGTCCGAAAGAGAGGCAACAAGGTCGACCTACTCCCAGACTCGTCAAGCGCATCCTCACTTTTTCAGACGAATCCTCTGACTCTTCTGAAGCATCATCTGAAATGAAAGACACTAATTAACAACTTAGTGTCATTATGGGTCAACTCCCACTGATGAACTATCGTCTTGAGGAACAAGATAAAGAGATTAAGGCACTGAGGGAGAAGCTAACTGAAGAAGACGAGCAAGGCGACACTCCACCACCATTCAAAACCAACACATAATTGAGATTCGAAAAACTCGAGCAATTGATCCAGTCAATTCCTGCACTCGAGAGTCAGGCTCATGGCCATGACATCATTGATCCTGAACTAAGGGAAAAACTCCCTAAAAAGGTAAAATTGGGTGACCTCCCAAAATTCAAGGGGGTGGAAGACCCAGAAGACCACTAGAGAGAATTTTCCATCTCTATGGCTCTCAAGGGCATGAGTAAGGACCTGTTTGCTTATGTCTTTCCTTTAACCTTGGATGCACATCCATCCAAGTGGTTCAGGTCACTGAATAAGGCCAAGCTGAATGTCTGGGACTACATCAGAAAAGAGTTCCACAAACAATATATATACAACACTCAGCTTCCCATTGGCCTTCGTGAGTTGGAGTTAACCAAACAAAACTCCAACGAAGACTTCGTCACCTTCCTTAACAGATGGAGGGATAAAGCTGCACAAATGATTAACAGGCCATCTCAGGAGGATCAGGTCCGACTGGTGATTCTTAACATGCAGCCGAAGTGTGGGGATCATATCAATTTCCAACCTATAGAGTCTTTCACGAAGCTCTATTAGGTAGGCCAGCTGATTGAAGAAGAGGTACAAGCCAACAAGAATAAGGCTTCCAACAACAACAACAATTCATTCAAGAAGAGTAACAATAACCCTTCCAGCTCTAAAAGCAATGAGGTCAATGCCATAACTACTGAAAAGAGAGGTTACCAAAAGCCTCAAAGAACATTCTCACCTTTGGGCATGTCCTTAGAAGAAGCCTTCACTAGACTTCTTGCAAAAGGAGCACTTCAGCCCATTGGTCCTACTCCAGATCCTGCTCCCGAGAATATATCCAAGAGGTGGGATCCTAATGCCTACTGCAAGTACCACCAAGGGAATGGACACCCAACATCTACGTGTTGGACCTTAAAGAATCACCTGCAGGGTATGGTTGAAGACGGTAGATTGCCAATTCCGCTTGCAGCAAAAGTCAGCAATAACAGCAACCCCTTGGGCAGCACCTAAATAACGTCGGGACTTAGTCATTTAACGCTATTTTGTTCCCGAGGAAGATGTTTGAAGCTGATAACATTAAATTAAGGGATCAATTCTTGAAGGTACTCTGTGTAGAGCTGAAGTCTCTCATCTCTAACAACTCTCTAAATTCCTATTGTCTGAGATATGATAAGATTAGAATCTCCATATACATTGAGATATCTTGCCCCTGCTACCAAAGCGGCTTTTACTCCATATATACAGGCTTCATACTCAGCTGTAATGTTTGTTGTTGGGAAATCCAGCTTGACATCAAATGGAATATGGACTCCTTCAGGATCTACTAACAAAACCCTGCTCCATTAGCTCTCATATTAGAAGCTCCATCAAAATACATGCACCATTGTGGATTGTCAATGAATAATAAATAATCATCAGGGAATGCATCATCATATTCATCTCCTGACACTGGTCCTTCTGCTAGGGCTTCAGATATGGCTCTTCCTTTAATAGATTTCTGGCTGACACATTGAATATGAAACTCAGAAAACATAACATGCCATATCGCCAATCTTTCACTAAGAATGGGTTTTTCGAACAAATACTTGATTGGATCAAGTCTTGAGATGAGATAAGTGGTATGAGCTTGAAGATGATGCGTCAACTTCTTCGTGGCATAGACCAAAGAGATACATGCTTTTTTCAGTGGGGTATATCTTGTCTCATACTCTAAGAATTTCTTGTTGAGAAAGTATATGGCAACTTCCTTCTTTGTTCCCTCTTGATATTGGGCTAAGAGAGCTCCCATAGCCGTTTCTATGATAGTGAGGTACAAAATTAGAGGTTCTCCAGGTCTAGGTGGCATTAGAACAGGTGGATTTGAAAGGTATATACTCTTTCATGGAATCGAAAGCTTCCTGACATTCCTCATTCCACTCATGGGATGCCACTTTTCGGAGAAGCCTAAATATAGGTTCACATCTTATAATGAGTTGTGAGATGAACCTGCTTATATATTGAATTCTGCCGAGAAATCCTCTTATTTCTTTTTCTGTTTTTAGAGGAAGTAGCTCTTGAATAGCTTTTACCTTTTTTGAATCCACTTTAATGCCGTCTTGACACACAATGAATTCCAACAACTTCCCCGAAGTGACATCAAACACACACTTTTGAGGATATAGCCTTAGATTGTACTTCCTAATTCTTTCAAAGAAGGACCTTAGTGGGGGAATATGCCCCTGATCTTCACTTTTCACGATCATGTCATCTACATAAACTCCCACAATGTCATGGATGAGATCATGAAGAATAGTGGTTGCAGCCCTTTGATACGTGGCTCTGGCATTCTTGAGACCAAAAGGCATAACTCGGTAATAGAAAGTGCCCCACAGAGTGATGAAAGACGTCTTTGTCATATCTTCTTGAGCCATGAGTATTTGATTATACCCTGAGAATCCATCCATGAAGGAAAACATTATATGACCGGCCGTACTATCCACGAGAACATCGATGTGGGGTAGAGGAAAGCAATCTTTTAGTGATGCAACATTCAAATCTCGAAAATCAATATTAATTACAATGCTCTTTCAACAATGCAATAATGCAATAAACACAGACTGTTGAGTTGGGGATATGGATGAACCTATTTTGACTTCTTTTACAGCATTTTATGTACCAATATTAATTACAATTGACTCTTCCATGGGTTTTATACATGTTTCAGTTGTATCAAGTGATTCATCTATTAAATTCACTGTGAGAAATAACATCTTGCATGCAAATGTACTTATATAAAGGTTCACATTCAATTTCCTCAGTGTCAGAGTCTTCTGACTAGGTATGCAATGTAGATTGGCTGGAAGATGAGCTATCGGTATGATATCCATCTGAAAGGGGTGAAAAGGTATTTTCATGAGATGGATGTGGATGATGGTGTAACAGCTTGAATTTTTATGCAGCTTTAATTATTTTGTTAGCTATATTAAGTCTTCATCAGGCTTTGGTCCTTAAGTAGTTAGAATTCTCTCCAACATTCTTAATGGTTAAGAAAGCTAAAAGTGGATAAGCACTAACATTCTTAATGGTTAAGAAAGCTAAAAATGGATAAGCACTAACATTCTTAATGGTTAAGAAAGCTAAAAGTGGATAAGCACTAACATTCTTTGTGGTTAAGAAAGCAAGTGGATAAGAACTATCATTCTTGGTCGTTAAGAAAGGTCAAATAGGATAAGGACTATTAATCTTAGTGGTTAAGAAAGCTTTCAGAACCAATAGATAAATTGGAAAGCCCTTGAGAGCCTTATTCCTTAAGATTATGAAAATCACATAGAGACCGTTTTATCGGGTAACAATGAACTTCTAGTTAAAGAGCCATTTTGGGTTGAATCCGAGCTCAGAACCTAATCAAACTTGATATATGTGATGTCTTAAGGTTAAAATGGTCATTTGTTCCCAAAATATACGTGGCTTAATATAGTAGATCCCTTACATAGTAAAATCTGGTCAGCTAAAATATCAGTTCGTACCTATCCTCATATAAAGCTTCTTAGCAGCTACTTAAGTGTTGATCTCCCAAATATCTCTTCATGCATGAAAGCCAACACCTCAAGATAACATCTCCGACAAGAATCACCCAGAAACGCCAAGAAACCGACCTCACCCAGAAGAGGTTTCCCTCCCCCATGGATACCGCCATAATTGACTATAAAAGGGGTGTTTTGGTTTTTGGACCCTTTCTCCTAATTCTTCTTCTTCAACACCTACTTCTCTTTACATAGAACTCTTGTAGACATAATTCCCTATTATTTCATGATTTTGGTAGAAAACTCCATTGGAACATCAAGCAAACTGCTGTAAGTACGGCTTTGCATCTCTCTTGTACTTAGCTTAGATATTCATGTTCTAGAACTTGTGTAAACTCATCCCGAGCACTTTACATATTCAGGGGAAGTTGTAGGAAGGATAAAACACTTGGAATAAGGAGTTTGATTTACATTAAGCACCCTAAGTGAAGGTACACACTTAGTTTGGATTGTAACCTAGAGATTTTCCTACCTATGGTTAGATGATTGTTTCTTTCTATTATGAAGCATGAATATGAAATGAAATCTCTTCTGATATGCATATTAGTATGTGTGCTTTAAGTATATGACATGGATTTGGCATGCTATGGTTCACTTGAGATGTTTTACTTATCCTAAGCTAGGCTTAAACACTAAATTGCCATGTTTATGCTATTAAATGGAATTTGTTAAGTATATGGAATTGTATGATAATGAAACACTAAATGACTTGGATTTTAATCACAGAAGCGAGGCGTGAGCATACACCCGGGTTAGGGCGGGTATTCCCTAACTGTTACCCAACCAGGAGGGGAGAATCATGGTGGAAGTAGGACATGTCCGGGTTAAGTATTGCAAGCAGAACAGTAATAGGTGGGGTGACGACCCTCAACAGTTTGCGACGCTCGTGGTCATATCAAAAGATTGATCTTATGAAATCTCTAAGTAATTGAAGTGATTATGACTACTTGCTATTACGACTATGTGTTATCAATTAGTTTTCAAAATACACCTAAACTTGTATTTTCTATTACACAGTGTGTACTCAGCTTTGCTGATAGTGTTATCTTTTCTATGGCCTGTCACTTGGTGGGTGGCAGAGTCAAACATTGTTGCAGGATTGTGTTGGAAGCCAAAATCGAGTTGAGAGGAAAGTTATGATTCGAATTGCATATTGTGGGTTAAAGTCCGAGATTTAAGTTTGTATATAGAGGAGTTTATTTAGAATTACTTACAATATTGATTATTCTTTTGCCATGGAATTTGAGATTGAACGACTATGTAATTGAAGTCTTATTTAAAGGATATTGTTTTGTGGGCCCATAAACCACATGTCCAGGATCGTATATTTCAGGTTGTTTCCGCTATGAGTATTATCTAATTTATAAGTGATTATTATTGTTTTGGTGTTAATTGAGATTTGTGATTGCTAAGCGGGTTAAGCCAACAGCTCGGGAAGCACGGGCTGTTACAGATGGTTTCCAAAAAACATTTTAAATTCTTTAGGCCCGTCTTTTGCCTGACACTCAATACTCCACTTATGTTCAATGCTTCTGCCAGAAGGTATCATCAAAGACACTGTGTCAAAATTCTCTTCCTCAACGGACTGAAAAGTGAAAAGTTTCTTAAGTACTCCATGTTGTAGAATATCCACCCAGTCATTTTTTTCTTTTTCATTTTTTATTTTTGGGCAAACCAACTTTTGATTAAGTCTAGATTTGTAGCTTCATTGAAGAATATCTCCAATCCCGGTAAAATCTTATGTTCTTTCCTACTAAGCCAAGGTTCTGGAAACTCATTGTACAACTCAGTATCTCCTTGCAAGATGAACAGACCATTGAGGGTAAAAGAAGGTTCTTTGATGTTGTAAGAAATGTTGTCGGGATCTGATACGCTCAAGTTATACGATGTTTTTGTGGTATTTTAGGTGTTCATTGCTAAGGGATTTGTTCGTAATTGTTAAGGTTTGCATATAAATCATCCTTAGCGGAAGTTCGGAGTCTTGCGAGATAATTAGTGTTAATGTCATGTATTCCTAGCTTTCAAGATGAAATGGATTTGAATGATGTTTGATTGAAGTTGTCTTTGGAGAGCTTGGGAGATTTGGCATCGTAGCATAATGGGCAATCATCGGAAGCTCTAAGCACCAAGCATGCGAGTAACTTCGACCACCCGCACGACTCACGTCAACCCGGCGAGCCGAGCGTCATCACCAACCAAGTAGAGCACAACAGCACCTAGCATTGCAAGCTCGCACAGCCAGCACGCAACGAAGCACTACCGCAAGCATCGAGAGCCTGCCCAGCAGCCTCGCCCGCCAAGCAGGCACGAGACCACGCAGGTCGCGACTCGCGAGGTAATCCGCGACTCGCGAGCCCTGCCCTCGCACCTCGCGAGCTACGTCGCGACTCGCGACCACTTTGCCCCAGCCATTTTGTGCGGGAAGGCAGAGTCCTCGCCGCGGCTCGCGATCAGTGTCGCGACTCGCGACGCTTTAGTCGGTTCAGCGGCTATGTTTTGTGCGGGGTTTAAAAGCTCCCAAAAACCTATTTTCAAGGGGAGACGAAGAGGAGTACGAAGAGGAGAGCTGAAATGTAGGCCTCGGAGCAGCAAGCTTGAGGAGAGAGAGAGGATACTCCTCTCCTCATCCTTCCTTCTTCATGATTCTCTTTTCATCTTTCCTTCTTCATTTCTCTTTGTTCTTCATTTCTTAGTCTTTGTTTTCATTTCTTTGTTCTTCACTTAGTTTTCATTTCTTCGTTTAGTTTTTAGGGATTTCAACTATGGATTTGGTTTTTGCTATCGGATTGTAGCTTGAACTGTTCTTGAACGAGATTAACATGAAGCTTCAACCGTTATTGTGAGATCTTTCCTCTCTATCTATTTTCCTTGATTATGGTTCAATTTCTATGCTTGTGATTTATGATTATTGCATAATTATGCTAGGAACGTTACTAGTTTGATTGTGTAATTAATCTAATGCTAGATTTAAGAATAGAATCAGATTGTTTTATTCTTTTATCACTTTGTAGCAAACTAGGGAGTAACTTAGATGCAGATCGTCTTGGTTATTTCTTAGGGAAATTGAATCAACTGTTGAATGTTTATCGCGTGTATGACATTAGCAGGTCTATTGGTTCTCTGTGTTTATTGCTGCTATTGGATTGAACTTAGACGCAGATCGGACTAGGTTATCCTTTAGTTAGGGTTTTATAGTCACGCTGATCGTGCTATTCAACTAAGAATAAGGAGAATGCGAGATTAATTCTCAACAATAGATAATTATGGAAATAATTAGAGTGGATGTTCAATGATCGATAATGAATTGAAGTGGATGTTAATCGGATTCAAGATCTTTCCATATTGATTTCTCATTTTATTTATATGCTAGTTAGTTTTAGTTGTTTATAATCTACTTGAAACCCCCCTTTGTTATTAGGTTTCTCGGCCCTTAGCTTAATCTAGGTTTTGAATCACGCTGAGTATTAAACTCGTCCCTGTTTCCCTGTGGATACGACCCCTACTTCCATTATACTAGCTTAGTGTAAAAGAGAGTAGGAGAAATTTTATCTTTGGCCGGGTGCGGTGCACAACGACACATCCGCGCCCCACCAGGATCATATCCTAATCCATGTCGATTTGCTTGTCTACTATGGGGATTGGTTGCTTTATTCCCCTACCATCATGCACTAATCTGGTTCCTTGAGTATAACCCATCTTCATCAAGATTTGAAGTCCATTGGCCAGAGGTTGCATGACAAACTCCACTGGCTCTTTGACTGCATTCGTGGATATGGCTGAGGTGTTTGTTTTCTGATGGTAATTGGTCATCCTTATAGAAGGGACAAATTTCTTCTTTTTGGACCTAAATGAGAAAAAGAATTATAAGAAAAGAGAAGAAACCTACATATTGCAGAATGCATTGCAGAATAAAGAAAATTTTCGAAAATGATTTTGCAATATTTTGACTGGAATGGTCCACCTTTATAATTTTGTTTTTTTTTTTTTATGTTTTGATTCTCTTGAATGATTTTACTGTCATTGGGGTTGAAAACAATTGTTTTTTTTTTTTCATTCTTCCACTCCATGCTTTAATAACGAACAAAGACAAAAAATATAGAGATTAGGGCATGTATCCCCGTTGATGTTTTAGTTCAGCATTATTCTGAAATTACTCTGATGACTGGCATCTCGAGTTCTGATCACATTGCCTGAAAAACAATGGTTAATACAATTGAGTCGAACCCGAAGACTGCCTACATATCCCCATTGCTCCAGGTGCATTTTATGGGGAATCAAACTCAGCGTAGTTCGTTATTTTAGAAGGAACTAAAGTTTTTTATTTAGTAAAACAGCTGCACTCATATTGATCTACCTACATACCCCAGGTGTACTGTTACACAGGTGGAGTGATCTCACAGTGCAAGTGTACGTGATAATGGGGATTCAAGCTGCACGTAGTTCTCTGATACTAACGAACTGAAAGATTTTTTTTCTTTTTTTCGATGGGCTAACCCCCTACAGGACTTTTACCGAAGATTTTTCCCCTTCTGTAAGACGATCAAGTAGCTTTGCGGTAGACAAGATCTATGTTGGTGATTTGCTTGATGCAATAGCTGAGAGCATGACATTGCTTTGTGTCGTGACCATGCAACTGATGATAATGGCAGTACTTGTGGAGATTTGACCCTATAGGACTTGCCCCAGGGCGTCTAGGAACTGGATGAATCTGACCTTGTTCAACCAGTTTGCGAAAGATATCGACTTGGAATTGCGGTCGAGGATGTGACGACACCTTCCTTGCAAGTACTTCTTTGTGGGTTGGACTAATAATGCCTCGATTAATCAGGCTTTGCACTTTGTAGTAAAGATCATGGCATCGATCACTTTCATGCCCAAATTGGCGACAATAAGGGTAGAGTTTGCTCATGTCTTTTCCAGGAAGGGGTAAATAGTGCACATGCGCTGGGGCTTGAATGATACCTTGGCTCTAAAGACGATCATGCACCATACTTAATGGTTCATTTATCTTAGCATAAACCCTTGGATTTGCATTGGGAGTTTCAAGATTTTCCCGGGGTCGTTTTTCTTGCAATTTCAGAGTATCGATATCGAAGCCATGCTGCTCCATGTGATTGAGGCAGGTGTACTTGATGGTAACCATGTGACAATAATAGAAATCGTTCAGGTTTCACAGTAATATAAGCATGAATTCCCGATCAGTAATAGGGACACGAAGCTGGGCACGGATGTAAGCGCATCTCGAACAAAAGTACGAGAAAGTTTCTAAGGCGCTTTGACGCAAACTGACTAGCTTGAACTTCTTTGTTATTTCACTAGGAACACTACAAGAGGGGAGGTGAATTGTATGTGTGGAAATGAAAGTAACTTTTTGCGAAATTATTAAACAATGAAAGGAACAAGAGAAAGACAAGAAATTTTTACGAGGAAGAACTTCTTGGGCCCAACAAGATGAAACAACCTGGACCACTAGGGATTTTAAACTCAACTCTTTCACTATAATAGGCCAAAACACCATTGTTACAAACCTATTATCTGTCGGGCCACTCCTTGAGTTCCTCTACAAACTCAAGTCCCAACAACAGTTCCCTCTAACTGTTGTTCCTCTCGAACTTCACTCGAAGTTCCTTTCTCTTTCTTTGCTTCACTCAAAGCCTCACACTTTACCGGAGTTCACTCAAACCCTTTCCCCAAACTCAAACTATAAGAGTTCTTTTTAACTCTTTTCTCAACTCGAAATACAGAATAGTAGAATGATAGAAAGTACTAATGAAACAATGAACTCATATGGTAATGAAACTTGGAATTTGGAACTTTGAACTTTGGTGGTACTAACATAATAATCGTGATACTCAAATTAATACCTTTGTAGATTAATTATCACTATGTCTGACACTGTTTGGTGTGACTACTAAAAGTCAGACACACATTGAAACTTAATTAGACATAAGTATTTATAGCAGTGATTAGATAGAACGTGGAATAAAATCATGTGTTAGTGGTAAAAACATTTTCCCATGATGTTCGTTAACTTAAGGAACATGTTCCATTAATTTTCCATGAACACCACGATCTTATTGAACGTGTGTTAGAGGATTAATAGTTTTAACAAAATAATATCTTTTAAAATATTTTCCTCTAAAAACTGAAAAAAGATTTAATTTCCATTAAAGATAAAATCTTTCCTTTAAAAACATTTTCCTTAAAATCAGATTTTTAGCAAACAAAAACAGTTTCTTATTTTCTAGGCATTAATCACTCAATCGACACAAATTAAATAACTATTGTACTTCTTCAACATATGTCAAGTTCCTTTTAAACAGTTAGTGACCTTAACTTAACTCATTAGTGTCAGTTCATTAGTTTTAGACGCATGATTCCTATACCAGTTTTACTAACATAGTTCCATACGAACAGTTATTTTATTCAAAGGAACAGCTCCATAGTTCCAATTCATTACCTTATGATGATCTTTGTTTCTTACATAAGAAACCTAATTACACCCTTATGTAACTAAGCACTTCTTCTCTTGGAGTTCCAATACAAGAACTTCATTCTTCTCTTGGAGTTCCAACTCAGGAACTTCACTTATTATCTTTATAAATCACTTAATTCATGAACCTTGCACACATAAAACTAATAAACCTTTTTAGTTATTACTTTAGTTTGTCATCATTAAAACCATATTGGCTCAACAATTTCCCCCTTTTTAGTGATGACAAACCAAAGTAAAGTAATATAAAAACTAACACAAATAAAATATAATATAACAATGCAAGATCATGTTAAGTAGACAATGAACCAGAATAAGAACAATAAATAAGCTACTTTGCCATTATCTTCCCCCTTTTGACATCATCAAAAAGCATATTGTTTTTCAAGAATTTATGATCAATCTTCCAAACTTATAGTGACACTATACCACTATAAATATATAATTAATAGTTACACTAACTGATCCGGTTTTCAAAAAAAACCGGAGGAGTTAATTCAAAATTTGATTAAAAAATATATCAAGCCAAACAATCTGATCCGGTTTTCTACGAGAACCGGACCAGTTGCTAGTTATCTCAACTAAAAAAAAATTCTGTTGCAATCGGTATCCTCATAAAAAGTTGTCTGCCACTAACAACTTGTAATATGAATTAAAAAAAAATATCAATTGCCAGCTTTTGTTACATGCCTCCATGTCACTTTCTTCTGTTCATTTACAATCAAGTTTTCTATCATTGCCTCCATGTCAGCTTTGGTTACAACATTGCCTCCCTGTTCATTTACAATCAAGTTTTCTATCATCTTCAACTTCCTCACCTTCTCCAGCATCATTTATAGCCTCCATGTTACTTTCATCTGCATCCTCTTCTAGCTCTACAGAAACGTAAAACATCATTACTAAAAACCCTGAATAAACAGCCTAAAATTACCAGTCTAGTAAACACATGCTCAAGCTTCCAGAGACCTACCAAACAAAAGATAAAATTAGAGTCACTATGAAGAGAATACAGAATTACAGATGAATCAATAAAAAACCCATCTTTATCTAAAACATCAAAGTTAAGCTTCTTTAAAGAACTTTTTAGTCCACATCCGAAGCTCAGTAATATACTGAGAATATTCATGGTTGCAAGTTCTTACCTCTCTGGCCATGGCCATTGTACCAAAGGCATTAAATGGGAGTTTTGTCTGAGCCTTGTATAAACCAAGTTCCTGAAACAAAAAGCTTGTAAGATCTGGAACATTCCAAACGCAAACGCAATATGTATTAACTGAAAATTAGGGTTCAAAGGGATCAAATATACTTCAATATAGCATCTTATTGTAATTCATGGTTACAACTATACAATGAAGAAAATAGAGCCTTTGAAGTTAGTTTTGATCACACCATAATAGTGATGGTAAATGACTTCAAATAAGTTCAACTAGTCAATGAGAATTAACTAATAACTAGTTAAATCAGCCACCCTCATGACACTACCTAGTTTGTTGGAAGTGTCAGCAATTACGGAGTATATGAGACCACTATCCAAATACTTCGGCTTCTGACTTTCTGCTCCAATTAGAAATAGAAATACCAAAAAATTGAAGACTTCTATCAGCTTAGTTTAAACAATTCATAATGAAGTCCCTATATTCTATGTGGGAATTGAAGAACCTAAAACGTTATATGGACCTCCACCCCAACCAAAAACAAGAAAAGACTCAGCACACAATGTGAATTTTGCTTAATATTTCTTGAAATATGTGTTTGGGTGATAAAGGGAGCAATTAGGATTAGAGATGGGGAAGACATAAGGACAAGAACAATACTTCATTTCCATAGACACCTGTAAGATTCTTTCATTTTTGAAGCAATGCCAAGCACCAAGTCAGCACTTTGCCAATGCACACAAAAAACCAGGTTTACAATTTTTGCTGCCTTTGTCTCAAGATGCTCGCGATTGTGTTTTTGCTCCAAAATTTATGTTGTTACCTGGGAGATAATTTCATCCATCACAGTGAGGTATCTGGCCCCCAACCGTAGACTCCCTCACTATTGGATACAAGGGTCAAGCTGTCCAACTTAATTTCAGGCAGAAACTATTAGATCTTTTTCCTCTTAGATAGCTACATATGACTTTATTGACAAGGCATTTTCCCTCTAACTCTTCATCATCAAATTGTTAATAAAAAGAAGGCACAAATAAGAACTCAAAAAAGAGTAGCAATAAAATAAGATATTCATTAAAACTTTCACTTAAACACCTTTCCATACATGTGATATGGCTGCAACAACAAAATTATTGACTCGCTCTTGAACATTATAGTCAAATAGAAGGGGATCATCCGATAACCAAAAAAAGCGTACATGAAGAATACTTCACCACAACTTAGAAAAACTCAGCATCAAATTTTTGAAGAGTAACGAAAAGTAAATTGCAAGGAAAAAAAATTGAATAAACAAGTTCTTTTTATACCTGAATAGGAGGGGACACATCATTTACTTCAAATTGAAATCTATCAGGGGGATTGTAATGTACTAGAAATATACCAGCGAAGATCTGCAAAGAGACAAGGTCCACAACTTCAAATCATTCAGGTAGGGGGAGAAACCCTTCCTAAAGGAAATAATGAAAATATTATCACGGAAGGGTTAAAACAAGAAAATGCTTCATTCGAAAGTCAAATAAAGTAGAAACTTTAAACGTTTGGTATCATTTTAAGTTTCCAGTCTTTGGGATTTCAAAGAATCAAAGTTCTGCGTTCAAATAGTTGGATTAAAAATATTTGCAACTAGTCTGTTCTTTTCACTTGTAAATTCTTTCTCAGAACTTATAGGCCCTTATCTGGACATACCTAAACGAATATATAATTGTAAAAATAAACTTAATAGCACTTATATGAACTTATCTGAACTTATTATCCCTAAACCCAACCTTTAAGCCTTATTTGAAGTAATTTATCCTAAATCTTTTTTATTTACATAAAAAGAACAAGGTGTTATACCAAAGTCCATACCCCTTTGATTGAAAATCACATCAAAGAACTGAAAATGATGACATTTGACTTACAAGAGCTTGATAATATTTTCAAAGAACTTGGACAATAAATTTCACAGGTATGATGAGCAACGCCTACGCCTTGTTCAGTTCAGCTTAGAATAATACATTCCCGTTTCGAAAGTGTTGCTACTTGCTACATAGTGACAGGGCACAACTATAAGAAAGATAGTGAGAGAAAGTTAGGGACCACAAGAAAGATATATATGCAAAATCCCCCTTTCAACACACAAAAAAAAACATGATCCCCACCACGTACTTTAACATTAAGAATAAAGAAACGGAGGAAGTAATTTACAAGCAAAAATATGTCCTAATCAGAATAAATCAATTTCAATCACTAAAAATCAGTTTTATTCAGTATAGATCACTAAATTGCATAAAGAGATAACACTGTAGAATCAGTCATAATCAGTACATATCATTATACATCAAATTTCATCAGTAAAAATAAGTCTTAATGGTAAGAATAATTTATGTTTAGTATAATCAGGTGAAGTGAACAACACCTTTATTTGATTCATTATTTACCTACGAGGTAGAACAAGTGACCAAGAACCACGCCATACGACCTCAAGAGTCGACTCATCTTTTCTTTTTGCTCTATCTTGGAAATCAATCCGAGCAAAGTAGAGTGAATCAAATCCTACATGCAAAAAGAGGAATCGTGATAGTAGATTACAAAAAACCTACAACAACTATTTTGTAGATTGAAACTGACTTTTGTTGATGAAAACAGATTTGAACTGAACATTATTTTATAAGTTGAAGTGAACATATAACAAACTCAAACCGGATTTTAAAACAAATTAATGTCCCAAAAGCTTAAACTAACTACACAAACTTAGTATCACAAAATTAGTTCCACTGTCAAATTCAACAACCACTAAATGGGCTGCAAAATCATCAACTAACTCCCCCCAAATTAGGAGTAAAGTAAGATTTACAGCTATAATTTCACAGCAAATAAGAATTGACATTAAACAGTAACACTATATGATAAACAACTTCATCAACATTCATGAACCAAGCCAACCCTTTTGTATTAGATTACACCAAGGATCAAACTCCAGTTTGTTTTGTTTAAGTGTGCAAATAAACAAGATAAAATACAAAACTAAAAAGATAAAAAGTACAAAACTAAGTCCCAATATAATGAATTAAAGAGATGCAATTGATTGAGAAACTACAGGAACTAAATTGCAGGTGTGTGCAAGAAGTAGCTTTCCTCTCCCTCCCACAATCAAAGATGAAAAATTAATTATAAAACTAAAGTAAATCAAAGTATCAACCAATGGATAACTTATTTTCTGTCAAGCAAGAATCAGCACCTAAGCACGACTTCTAATATGTATATCTCACAGGCCCTGATTGAGCAGTGGGAAAATTTTAGTTTCCAGAGAATGATAAGTAGAGCATCTCTTAGTATCAACTTGGTAAAATTCAGGAACCCTCTCGGGATAAAAATTCAAACCTCACTGTAACGTTTACTAACAAAACCCAATGGTTGGGGTTGGTTGTTGGTTAGTGGAGGTCAAGGGAAAACGAGTAGAACTGGGGGAAGCAAAGGGTATATGCATGCATTGCCCCGCCTTATTATGAGTTTCTAGCATCATAGGAAGGTTTAGATTGGGTAATCCAAAAACGCTTAGAGCATGTTTGATTAGTGTTTTTCATGTAGCTGGAAACATAATGGAATTCAAGCTTCTGTTACTTTTTGTTTGGTTCATTGCAAGCTTTTTTGTAATCGATTCTGGGGCGAATTTGTTTCAACCAATTTAAGACCCCCTTGCCACATGTGATAACAAAATCCGGCAACGACAGGAAACACATACCAGGTCTGCCATACATGATTGTATCCACCATTCAACATCATCCTACAGGCTGTGAATGAAAGGCACTTGGGTCTTATTTTACACTTGTTTTAGGCTAAAATAACAGTAAATGTATCCTAATCTAATCTCTGTCCATTAGACTCAACCTCTAACTGACAACAAAATGGTCGTCCTCAATGTAGGTAGAAAAAAAAGGGCCAATCAATTGGTTCAGTTTAACTTGTTGAAATTAGGTACAACTACCTAAGTGCAGATGTAAACAGAGCCCTCATAAATCATAAGTACGACATATATAGCAATATACATGGTCACAAAAAGCCAAGTCTTTACAGTCGATAATGAATTTATGACCAAGGCGGTGCTTTATCCGCACATCTAATATATACACAACTAAACACCGTGTACCGTTAGTCAACCACCAAAAACCAACAATCATAAACCTTGGCAAACAATCATCGGTAACAAAGAAAACCTCCAGAATTTTCAAATGATGTTTATAATTAAAAAAACGGTTTTTTCACCATATACCCCCGACAAATTGGAAAATTCACCATATACCCGTAATGTTTTAGAAATTCATCATATACCCTTGAGTTTTCAAAACTACTCACCATGTACCCTTTTTGCTAACGAATATTAACTCGCCGTTAGTTTTATATATGATTTTGCCACCATTATCTCCTAACCCTAACCCTAATGCCTAATTGACCTAACCCCCAAACACTAACCATAATTAACCTAACCCTAACAAGTTACCCTCCCCCTACCATCCCCCTAACCTAGCCCCCACCCCCCATCCCTCCCCCTGCCGCCCCCACCCCCACCACCACCCCCCCTGCCATCTCCCCTGCAGCCCCTCAACCCCAACCCCTTCCTTCCCTCGCCCCCCCCCGCAAAGAAGAACCCCCCAACCCCTTCATTCTCTCGCCCTCCCCCGCCGCAACGCAGCCCAAGCCCGCACCCCCCGCACCCTCTTCCTTCCTCGCCCCTCCCCGCAGCTAAGGCAGCCCTAACCCATACCCCCCTACACCTCCTTCCTTCCTTCGCACCCCCCGAGGCGGCGCAAACCTCAAGCTCTCCCTCCCTCAGACGCAATAAGCCTAGACCCCCAGTACCCCCTCCCCCGTTCAAAAATATGGTTTGATTTCTTTTTATTTCAAGAAAATATATCGGTTGTTGAACAACCATGTCGATTTCAAGAACAAATGGAGGAGGATGAATTTAACTACAGAGAAGGGCTACGAGATTTTCGAAGGGGGCTACAAATGAGGAAATTCAAGGGGGCTACGGGGTTTTCATATTTCGGGGGGAGGGGGTAGGGGCGGCGGTGGAGGGGAGGGGGAGGGAGTTAGGGTTAGGGTTAGGGTTAAGATTAGGGTTAGAATTAGGGGTTAGCGGTTAATGGTGGCAAAATCGTAAATACAGGTAAGGGTGAGTTAACAGCAGTTAAGAAAAGGGTATATGGTGCATATATGAAACATTAAGGGTATATGGTGAATTTTTCAATTTGTCTGGGGTATATGGTGAAAAAACCGTTAAAAAAATGTAAATTCGAGGTTACAGTTGACATGAAAAAAAATCAACAAACTGAATCACAATACTAAATTAAATTGATAATAGTTCACATACAACGTTGTTTGCCAATGAATTAGGGTTGTTGTAAACATCAACACTAAACAAAAAATCAACGTTGTTTCCACTATTTTCTGCCTCTCTCTGTCCCCTCTCGAAATTCAATTCCTCAACTTCTGAGAGCTCGATTTGCCGATGAATTGGGGTTTTTCAATTTGTAAAATTTAGGGATGAACCAGCGGGAGGAAAGAGAAAGTGCCGAGACCGCAGAGAGTTGAGAAGCAGCGACTAGATGAGAGTGAAGCGACTAGATGTATGGTATGGCGATTTGTATCTTCGTTAGAGGGAAGAGAGATTGATGGGAGAGAAGTGAGAGAGAGGCTGGACGAAAGAGGAAGAAAGAGAGAGGGAGGTTGGGCTTAAACATTTTGGGCCATGAAACAGGTATTCACGCGGGCTGTTAGAAAAAAAAAGAAAGAAATTAACCGATGCGGTTAAGAGAACCGAAGCGGTTAATAGAAATCCGGATCGGTTTTCTGTTAACCAGGTTTCCCACCCAAATTTTCGAGGATTTACCGATTCGGTTCTCTAAAGAACCGCAGCGGTTGTGTTGTGACATATAGCTTTTTTCCACTAGTGAATCTCTCCTTTTTCATCTCCATATCAACTTATTCTCCCTCAAACTTTTCTTTTTCTTTCCATAGTCCCCCCTCAAATGTTGCATCATCATCAATATTTAAAGTTATAGTGGAGGAACACAAATTGAAGGATTTGGATATATAGTGAATTGATTTGAAAGAAAATGGTATGTAAATGTCAAATTGATACATGTGCATCAAGGCAACCCAAGATATTAAAATTAGATGATCTTTTAAATTATTAGATTTGGATCATCTTACAATCCAAGGTTGCAAGTGTTGTTTTAGTGTTAATTTCAAGCCCAGATTTGTCACAATTGTTACATGGGTTAATGATTAAACTCTAAATGCAGCAACAACAACAAAGCTTAGCATGATATAGGCGTGATATGAGCAGCTCGTAGTTCTGTTATGGGCAAGAGTGTTTTTATTTGCTTTTGTTGTTTATTTTTAGCTTGAATAAAGCCAAAAGATTACTCTTAAAGTATCTCCATTTGGCCAGCTATTTAGAGTGTGATTAGTAGCTTATATAGTCATCATTTGCTGATTTGGAGTATGGTTGTAACAGCTCATTAATTGAGCATAATGATGCGCGTGATTTAAGGAGTTTTGTAACTCCTTGTAGCTGTTCATTATGGAAAGTTTTCAAGGTAGTTTTTGGCTTCCTTTTGCTGCCCCATTTCTCTATATAATGTGAGCAAAGAATCAATGAAAATCAGCTTTGTGATTTGATAAAAAAACATTGTGTTTTAGCCCTTAAACTTTGAGTGTGTCTCAAGTTCAAGAGTTCCCTTATTACTTTGAGTGTGTCTTGAGTGATAAGCTTTGGAGAGGTTGAGTGGGACTTTCCTCTGGCCTAAAACCCCAAATTATTGAGTTTGTCCTTGTGATTTGGTTCTATCCTTGGTTACGAGTGTTTTCTAGTGTTCTTGTTACCATAAGTTTAGATTCATCATCCAACACTTTGGAGGGTGTATTTAGACTTACATCATCTGGTATCAGAGCTTTGGTGGAAAGCTTCGAAGAAAAGATGCACTTTTGGAGAAGAAAACAAACTGCTGGAATTCGAACGGTTTTTCAGTCAACTTTAAAGAACAATTTCTCAACTTATAAGAGTCCAAATAGGGTGTTTCTTTTTTTGAATCTGGATATTTTTCTGTGTAGAATACTCGTAGAATGTTTCAGATTTTTTGGATTTTGTTTTCTATTACACTGGGCAGGTTTCTCGAAGCTACGCCAAAACGGAACGAAGACAACACAATGGTTTTCAGTTGAAGATTTTGTCCTTCGTTCAAAAAGATTTTAAGTAGTTTCTTTTTTTGAAATTGATTACAATTTACTGTATTTTCTTAATATGTAAGCCTTTGAGAGTCTCAAGGACTTTTTATGTTTCGTTCAGTTGCTCAAAATTTCGTCAGTTTTCATCACTTGTAATTGTAATAATCGAGCAGATAGTGGAAAAACATGGATGATGGAGATCTTGCTAGAATGTTAGAGGTTATCACTAAAAAATTAGAGAATTTGGAGAAAAAATCAGTGGAGAATGAGGTGGATAAAAAAAGACAAAACAAAAGATGGGATGTTATGGCAGAAATGGCTTTGCAAGTTACTAGAAAACTGAATTTTCTAAAAAATGATGACACTCAAATCCTTAGGCAATCTAAAGATATTCGATCTACTTTTTGTGAGATAAAAGAAGCCGTGAAAACGTGTCAACACTTAATTCTTAAATATTTTCCTTAAACAAAAATCACACAAGAAAGTGGGGATGATTCTGTAGATATTGTACAAATTCATAGCAAGAAAGTTAAAGCTGTAGATATTGCTTGGCTTTATGCTTTATAGGTTGTTTACTGTGTTGTTGTTTTAGGCTAGTCTGTTGGCCTTGATTGTTGTTGAGCTGCTGGGGAGGAGAGGCCTTCCTAGAAGGGTTGTCCTTCTCAGTTTTGAGGCTCTAGGTTGTAAATTTTTTTGAGTGCAATATATTCTTTCTTACCTCTCAAAAAAAAATTCACATAAGAACGTGGGGATGATTCTGATTTTGTAGAGCATCATATGGAAGAAAATAGTGTTGTTAATCAAAGCCAAGAAACAACTAAAAAAGAGGAGATTAAGGAGAATTTTGTGGTTCCTTCTTTAAGGGAAGATGTTGGTGCGGAGTCACGCAATGACTCTACTAGTTGGAACTTACAAAAGAAGCTATTTGTGAAACATTTTGATACCATTTTCGAACCCCCTCCGAATTGGTTAAATCATAATTTTGGGGTTGATGAGAGCATTGTTGATCATGACCATGATCACCAAGTCGCGGTTCAAGATGATGCTACAATAACTTTGGACATATGTTTGGGTTCCATGGTGCAGCATACACTATTTGATAAGGTACTCATTTCTTTTGATGAGTTTATGCCTTTGAGAATTGGTCAAATTCGTGGTCGAATTTTTGTCAAAGAAAGAGAGACTGATACATGTGCATCAAGGCAACCCAAGATATTAAAATTAGATGATGTTTCAAATTATTAGATTTGGATCATCTTACAATCCAAGGTTGCAAGTGGTGTTTTAATGTTGATTTCAAGCCCGAATTTGTCACAAGTGTTACATGGATTAATGATTGAACTCTAAATGCAGCAACAACAACAAAGCTTAGCATGATATTGGCGTGATATGAGCAGCCCGTAGTTCTGTTATGCACAAGAGTGTTTTTATTTGCTTTTGTTGTTTATTTTTAGCTTGAATAAAGCCAAGAGATTACTCTTAAAGTATCTCCATTTGGCCAGCTATTTAGAGTGTGATTAGGAGCTTATTTAGTCATCATTTGCTGATTAGGAGTATGGTTGTAACAGTTCATTAATTGAGCATAATGATAGGCGTGATTTAAGGAGTTTTATAACTCCTTGTGGTTGTTCGTTATGGACAGTTTTCAATGGTGTTTTTGGCTTCCTTTTGCTGCTCCATTTTTCTATGTAATGTGATTAAAGAATCAATGACAATCAGCTTTGTGATTTGATAAAGAACTTTGTGTTTTAGCCCTTAAACTTTGAGTGTGTCTCAAGTTCAAGAGTTCCCTTATTACTTTGAGTGTGTCTTGAGTGATAAGCTTAGGAGAGGTTGAGTGGGTCTTGCCTCTGGCCTAAAACCCCAAATCATTGAGTTTATCCTTGTGATTTGGTTCTATCCTTAGTTACGAGTGTTTTCCAGTGTTCTTGTGAGTGTTCTTGTTCCCATAGGTTTAGATTCATCATCCAACACTTTGGAGGGTGTATTTAGACTTACATCAGATATGAAAATTTTGGAGGATTTTAGAGATATTTAAAAATAAATGATGGAATAAGATGTTCGATAATCTAGAGAATGATATTGCTCGTTTATACTCATAATTTGGACATTCACATGTAATGCAGTCGGTGTGGGTGGAATGTGTAATAAATGAGTTCCTTGAATGCAAGGAACTACACTTTTTACTTCCTTTTCTTGTTGACTAACAATTAGCAATACGGACAGTAAGGGTAATATTACAAAGAAATCAGTGAGTCATCTTTTCAATTTAACTCATGACTATGTATAAAACATAGAAACAATTGTGGTGACACACATTCATATGGAAGACATTTCACAAAAACTCTACATATGCACGCTAGATGAATTTGCCATTTAGAGAAAAACAAGACATCATAACTTAGATAACAAAATCATCTCTATAATTTTTATATGCCTTTTGAGTGAGAGAAATTTAAATACTTCACTAGATAAACGCAAGGAACAACAGGTGCCGTATATTGTTCCCCCTCACTAAGGCATTCATAACGTCTAGTTATTAGAATTAGGAACCCACATTTTCTTCAGTTCCATTCTTGAACTCACATTAAACTTATTATTACGTAACTCAGTTTTAGACTTAAAGTCAGATTTGGCCATTAGACATAACTGAGCAATTCCCTTATCCCAATGTTCCTCTTCGGATTCAGAGTCTTGTTCCCAAGAGGGACACTTTTTAATATAGTGATCTAAGCTACCACATTTATAGTAACCATATTCAAATTTTGAATTAGAAGACTTTTTACCTTTGGTTTTGTTCGATTTCATATTTTTGTACATCCTCTGGAAATTTCGAACAAGCTTCATAGTTTCTTCTACATCAAAGTCTTCCTCTTCTTCTTCCTCTTTATCAGCCTTTAGAGCAAGTGCCTGATTTAATGAACTTTCACCATATTGAGTTCCTAACTGGAGTTCATGGGTCAACAATGAACCAGCTAGCTGCTCTAGATTGAACTTGGTGAAATCTTTGGTTTCTTGGAGAGCAGTTACTTTGGCCATCCATTTCTCCTTTGGCAAGCTCCTTAAAATTTTGCGAACCTGTTCCTCAGATGAAATATACTTTCCAAGAGACTCTAACTCGTTAACAATGTTAGAAAATCGATTAAGCATATCACGAATTGCCTCATATGGGTTCATTGCAAGGAACTCATATTTATTCATTAGTAAATCAATTTTAGACCTTTTAACCTCACTAGTTCCTTCCTGAGTGACTACAAGTAAATCTCATATTTATTTAGCGATTTTGCACCCCATGACACGGTTGTATTCATGAGGTCCAAGACCACAATAGAATAGCTGGATAGCTTTAGCATTAATTTCCAATTTCTTATAGTCAATTGAATCAAAATCACAGTTGGGTTTAGAAACTACCTCGTTCCTTTCATTTTTTGGTTGTGACTTTAAAATCTCCAACCTCTATGACTCTCCATACCTGATAGTTTTGTGCCTTAATAAAGATCTCCATCCGATTCTTCCAGTATGTGAAGAATTTCCCGCTGAACATTAGAGGTCGTAATGTTGAGTAACCTTCTTCGAGTTTCTCGGTAGAATTAATGTTCCTTGGATCTTTTTCTCAATAAGGTTTCATACTTTTCGTGAGATATAGCTCTGATACCAATTGTTATTTCACTAGGAACACTACAAGAGGGGAGGTGAATTGTATGTGTGGGAAATGAACATAACTTTTTGCGGAATTATAAAACAATGAAAGGAACAAGAGAAAGACAAATGATTTTTAAAAGGAAAAACTTCATGGGCCCAACAAGAAGAACACCCCTCGACCACTTGGGATTTTAAACTCAACTCTTTCACTATAATAGGCCAAAACACCTTTTTTACAAACCTATTATCTCTCGGGCCACTCCTTGAGTTCCTCTACAAACTCAAGTCCCAAAAACAGTTCCCTCTAAATGTTGTTCCTCTCGAACTTCACTCTATGTTCCTTGCTCTTTCTTTGCTTTACTCAAAGCCTCACACTTTACAGGAGTTCACTCAAACCCTTTCCCCAAACTCAAACTATAAGAGTTCTTATTAACTCTTTTCTCAACTCGAAATATAGAATAGTAGAATGATAGAAAGTACTAATGAAACAATTAACTCATATGGTAATCAAACTTGGAACTTGGAACTTTAAACTTTGGTGATACTGACTTAATAATCGTGATACTCAAATTAATACCTTTGTAGATTAATTATCACTTTGTCAGACACTCTTTGGTGTGACTATTAAAATTCAGACACACAATGGAACTTAATTAGACATAAGTATTTATAGCAGTGATTAGATAGAACGTGGGATAAAATCATGTGTTAGTGGTAAAAATATTTTCCCATGATGTTCCTCAACTTAAGGAACACGTTCCATTAATTGTCCATGAACACCACGGTCTTATTGAACGTGTGTTAGAGGATTAATACTGCTTCCTTAATTTTAGCAACTACTTGTGCAATAAATATAAATTAATTTGAAAATATTTTAATTAATAAAACCAAAATTAAATCCTTTTAACATAATAATATCTTTTAAAATATTTTCCTCTAAAAACCGAAAAAGATTTAATTTCTATTAAAGATAAAATCTTTCCTTTAATTTTTTTTTCCTTAAAATCATATTTTTAACAAACAAAAATGGTTTCCTAATTTCTAGGCATTCATCACTTAATCGACACAAATTAAATAATCGTTGTAGTTCTTCAACATATGTCTAGTTCCTTTTAAACAGCTAGTTCCTTTAACTTAACTTATTAGTGTCAGTTCATCAGCTTTAGACGCACGGTTCCTATACCAGTTCTACTAACATAGTTCCATAGGAACAATTCCATTATTCAAAGGAACAGCTCCATAGTTCCAATTCATTACCTTATGATGATCTTTGTTTCATTGAAATTCAACTTACTGAACATATTTTGAAGTGAATTTTGGTATGCACATTCTAGACACTTTGGAGGAATATATTGAAAATTTTCATTTGAATTAGACATTTTTAAAATCCTTTTTTATTTATTTTCTTAATTGAAGAGAAAATCAGTGTTCTGGAATTTTGGTTTGCATGAACGTTTTTGTAAAAATCATATAAAATCATATAATATTCATATGAATATGATTTTTATGTTTTTGGAAATATACTGATGTCGACTTTAAATTTGATGTTTTGAGTTTTATCTAGATGATTTTATTTTAAAATTTATTGACAGAACAAGCTTTTGTGGTACTGGACAAAATAAGTTTTGCACAATAAAGTTGTATGATTTTTAATTAACTGTACAAAATTCATTTTTTAGAAATTCCAAAGCCTTGTTTCTAGAAACATCTTGAGTTCATAGGAAAAATATTACATCCTATAAAATATTCTGATAATACTGAAATGAAATATGAAATTAAAACTGACCATAATTACAGCATCATATTTTCTTTTTATGGAGATGTTATACACAACTCTACTTGATTTTTGTATGAAAACATATTTTTGGTTATGAATAACAACTTGATTAACAAAAGTAACATAAGCACATATTTCCTAAGAGTTTCCCCATTAGAGTTGACTATTCTAGGTGGGATGATTTAAGGTTGGGAACCTATTAGGACTTCCACATACCCAAATCACTCCAAAAATAAAAAAATGATAAGAAGAAACAAAGAAAAAGTTAATATGTGATTAAGAAGATGATCAAGAAAAAATAACAAGAACTTCAACTTTATCTTGCTAACTCAATGATGCACTTCCTTTTGCTAAGTTTTCTGTCTTTTTTATTATTTTCTTAATTTCTAAGTAAGTTTCTAAATCCACTTAATTATTAACATAAACCCTTCTTTTTGTGTTTTTATTTTGATGAATTTATTTACTTACTAATTATAACTTTTACTTAGATGGAGAAATTAAGGTGGAGGAGAGTAGTATTGAAATTTCTTAGGAGTTAGAAGTTGTAGAGTTAAGTGAAGTTGTTTGAGGTTGTTGTATGAAGTAAAAAATGGGGGGTATTTATAGGGACATGAGGTGGTGAATTAGGGTTTGAAGAATCAGATTTTTCACCCAAAAATATGATTTTTATCAACCCAAATTATCTTAATGACATCACACTAATGACATCACTAAATCCTCCTACATCATCAAATTTATGGGAAATGTCAATATTCTTATTCCCATTAGATTTGATTTTGATCTTTACACTAATGAAGCAAAATTCGAATTTCAACACATCCTAATACATAGAAATGCATCGAAAAACGTGAAAAAAAAATGCTGACTGGACCACTGCGCCTAACGCAAAGCCCTGCGCTAGACACAACACCGTGCGCTTGGCGCACATGCCTGCGTTTGGCGCAGGAATTTGTTGTGCGCAGGGATCGTGGTCATGCGTCTGGCACATGATCACAGTTCGAATCTTCCGAAAAAAATCGGATGATTGGCTCTTACACTTTGGATTTGATTCTTATTCTTATTCTTTTTCATGATTCTTATTCCTTAACTAATGGATAAAAGAATGTAATTGATCATCAAGAAAACAGATTACTACCGATTTTGGGAGACGATTAAAATTCCGGCGCCTAATTGCGACTCGTTTTTCGGTTTTTTCAAAAAAAAAAAAACAAACTTACAATTATTAACGAAAACTCGTCAAATTCGTAAAAACGAACATGATTATACTACGAATCATTTTATTAAACCGGAATTGCATGACTAAAACGCGAAAAAATGAAAACCATACGATGGAATGAAACTCGCGTTTCGGGGCGAAACATGCCATTGACGGGGCGCGCGCTCCACAATACTTGGCGGTTTTCGTTATTTTTATTTCTTTTCAAAATCAATATTTTAAAATTTTAAAGGCAAAAAGGGGTTCAAAATTTGGTGTCTACAGAATGCCCCAGATTGGTTGAATTTTGGATGAAATGATGACTAATGTTTGAAATGACACAAAATTTTGACACAAAATATCTAAAATAGTTATCATCAGTGCTCTTTTGAAAACTTGATTTGCGACTTCTGACGACGCTTTTAGTAGAAAATCCCATTTAATTTTCTAAAATAAAAAACGCGACTTTATCGTCGTCTTAGATAGAAAATCCCAATTAATTTTCTAAAATTTAAAAATGCGACTTTAACGTCGTTTTAGATAGAAAATCCCAATTATTTTTCTAATATTGAAAATGCGACTTTATTGTCGTCTTAGATAGAAAATTCCAGTTAATTTTATAAAAATTTGAAACTGCGACTTTATTGTCGTCTTAGATAGAAAATCCCAGTTAATTTTCTAAAATTAGAAAATGCGACTTTAACGTCGTCTTTTTTAAGTTTTGTCTTATGAATTTGTCTTTTGTTAATGCGAGAGACTCCGACAATTAACAGTCTAACTCCAGTTCTTATCATTGTTTTTCATCGTATTGATGGCAAACAAGCTGTCAAGTCACCATCATTCACTTTTTATGACTTCATGTGTTATCATGTCACCTTAAATTAGGACATTGTCGGTTCTTGTCACCTTAAAGTGATGCATTGTCAGGTCATGTCGCCTAAAGGGTTGACCAAAGGTTATTACCCTCTAGATAAACTATGGTGGACCAATCATCATATGGCAAAATTTATCTGTTTTTCAAAAAATCTTTCAGGAAATTTTTTCATGCATAATGCTTATTTGCTTTGTCGAAAATTGATGATCACTATATAAAATAGATTGATCAAGGTCATTATTTTGGATGATTATTAGGAAAAAGGGATTGTATCCATGTTCGTGATTCATCATAGACACTATTTATCGATGTTCGGCTTCGGCAAAAAATTGTCATGCCACAAATGCTTGGTCATTAGCCATGGTTAGGGATGCTCCTCATTACCCTATGGACAATACTCAATCCTATTATCCATGGCATGAATCATGGATGATCATCTTTCTTCCATCTATAAAAAGGGAATGGTTCTTCTTTTCCAAATGCACCATCATCACTACTCCAAAATCTTCTTTAGCTTTTCTTCTTTCACAAAACATAACATGGCTTCTAGTAGTACGAAGAAACTAATGAAATGGGGAGTGGTAATAAAAAACAACTCTCGGGAATCACAAAGAATTTGGAGCAACCAAGGCATTCTTCTTCTTCTTCCTGTTTTACTAAGTCTTATGCCTTTGCTTTCTCTTTCTATTTGTTATGAAATGATTCATGCTGCTTCCCAATTTTGGGATGAAACTCGTCATGTCTTCCGCTTTGGAGACCGAGAGATTGTGCCTCTTGTTCAGACGGGTCTACCATGAAGAAGAGAAGGGTTTGAGAGAAATATCATGTTTATTTTCTATGTTGTTTTTTTTTGGTAGGAAATAGAGGCGTTCTGTCTATTTATGTATGAAATGAAGTACCCCAATTGGGATGAATAAAAATTATCTGTTTGTGGGAATTATCTACTTGTGAGAAATTCAACGTGAACACAATTCTAAACACTTGCATACTTTAATATTAAATGTGACATTCAAACTATAATTAATCATTCACATGACACATGAAAGCATAATATATAAAACCTTAAAAAACATCTTTGCATGCTTCATCATTTTTCTTTTTCTCCTTTTTTTTCGTTGTATTTTTTTTTATTTTTTTTTTTGCACACACTCTATGAATATCTAAGCACGTGCATGTTTATTATTAAGAATAAACATATAGGATACAAAATCCACAAAATGCTTGGTTACTTGACCATAATGATTACAATTACTTTGATACCTAAGCGTTATGACATGGGTGAGCTCATTCCCATTAAAATCCATCAGCTTTATTTCTCCAGCCGTGGTGACATGCTTGACTAGGAATGGCCCAGACCAGTTAGGCTTGAATTTCCCCCGAGGATTATGCAACGGACCTCTATTTTCCTTTAAAACTAGATCGCCTTCTTAAATGTCTCTCTCTCGAACCTTTTTGTTAAATGCACGAGCAATTCTCCACTGATTGAGTTGAATGTTATACAAAGCTTGTAGTCGGCGCTCATCTGCAAATGCAAGCTCATCATAACGAGTTTTGTACCATTGGTCTTCCGATATTTCACTTTCTGCTATGACCCTGCGAGATTATATCTCCACCTCAATCGGTAGGACTGGCTCCATCCCATAAACCAAAGAATATGGGGTTGTTCCTGTGGGAGTTCTGATTGATATTCTATATCCCCAAAGGTTATATGGTAGTTTGTCATGCCATTCCATAGTCTTCTCAGTCAACTTGGCAACAATAGTCTTTATTGTCTTATTGGTTGCTTCCACCGCTCCATTTATTTAGGGACGATAAGGTGAGGAATTATGATGCTTGATTGCATCAGTGAAACTATTTTGTTCCCCAGGAAGATGTTGGAAGTTGATATCATCAAAATAAGGGATCAATTCTTGAAGGTACTCTGTGTAGAGCATAAGTCTCTCATCTCTAACTCTTTAAATTCCTATTGTCTGAGATATGATACGATTAGAATCTCCATATATAGTGAGATGTCTTGCCCCTGCTACCAAAGCGGCGTTTACTCCATATATACAGGCTTCATACTCAGCTGTATTGTTTATTGTTGGGAAATCCAGCTTGACAGCAAATGGAATATGGACTCCTTCAAGATCTACTAACAAAACCCTGCTCCATTACCTCTCCTATTAGAAGCTCCATCAAAATACATGCCCCATTGTGGATTGTCAATGAATAATAAATACTCATAAGGGAATGCATCATCATTTTCATCTGCTGACACTGGTCATTCTGCTAGGGCTTCAGATATGGCTCTTCCTTTAACATATTTTTGGCTGACGCATTGAATATCAAACTCAGATAACATAGCATGCCATCTCACCAATCTTCCACTAAGAATGGGTTTTCGAACAAATACTTGAATTAATCAAGTCTTGAGATGAGATAAGTGGTATGAGCTTGACGATGATGCCTCAAATTCTTCGTGGCATAAACCAAAGAGATACATGCTTTTTCCAATGGGGTCTATCTTGTCTCATACTCCAAGAATTTCTTGCTGAGATAGTATATGGCAACTTCCTTCTTTGTTCCCTCTTGATATTGGGCCAAGAGAGCTCCCATAGCCGTTTCGATGATAGTGAGGTACAAAATCAGAGGTTCCCCTTGTCTAGGTGGCATTTGAACAGGTGGATTTCAAGGGTACTCTTTCATGGAATCGAAAGCTTCCTGACATTCCTAATTCCACTCATGGGATGCCACTTTTCTGGGCAGCTTAAATATAGGTTCACATCTCATAGTGAGTTGTGAGATGAACCTGCTTATATATTAAATTCTGCCGAGAAATCCTCTTATTTATTTTTCTGTTTTTGGAGGAGGTAGCTCTTGAATAGCTTTTTATTTTTCCGAGTCCACTTTAATGCCGTCTTGACTGACAATGAATCCCAACAACTTCCCCGAAGTGACACCAAACACACACTTTTGAGAATTTAGCCTTAGATTGTACTTCCTAATTCTTTCAAAGAAGGACCTTAGTGGGGGAATATGCCCCTCACTATCTTCACTTTTCACGATCATGTCATCTAAATAAACTTCCACAATGTCATGGATGAGGTCATGAAGCATAGTGGTTGCAGCCCTTTGATACGTGGCTCCGGCATTCTTGAGACCAAAAGGCATAACTCGGTAACAGAAAGTGCCCCACGGAGTGATGAAAGACGTCTTTGTCATATCTTCTTGAGCCATGAGTATTTGATTATACCCTCAGAATCCATCCATGAAGGAAAACATTGCATGACCGGCCGTACCATCCATGAGAACATCGATGTGGGGTAGAGGAAAGCAATATTTTGGTGATGCAACATTCAAATCTCGAAAATCAACTTTCCCATCCTTTTAAGGTACAACCACTATATTGGCGAGCCAACTCGGATGCTTTACAGCTTGGATGAATTTGGCATCAAACTGATTCTGGATTTCTTCTTTCACTTTCAGACTAACCTCTGGTTTCATTCGCCGGAGCTTTTGCTGCTTAGGCTTTCAGGATGTAACGGAATGCGATGTTCCGCAATTTCTCTAATAACGCCAGTCATATCAGCATAAGACCATGCAAACACATCTACATACTCTTTTAACAATGCAATAAACACAGACTGTTCAGTTGGGGTTAGGGATAACCTATTTTGACTTCTTTTACATCATTTTTTGTACCAATATTAATTACAATTGACTCTTCCATGGGTTTTATATATGTTTCAATTGTATCAAGTGATTCATCAATATTAAATTCACTGTGAGAAATAATATCTTGCATGCAAATGTACTTATATAAAGGTTCACATTCAATTTCCTCAGTGTCAGAGTCTTCTGACTGGTTATACAATGTGAATTTTGCTTAATATTTCTTGAAATCTGTGTTTGGGTGATAAAGGGAGCAATAAGGATTAGAGATGGGGAAGACATAAGGACAAGAACAATACTTCATTTCCATAGACACCTGTAAGATTCTTTCATTTTTGAAGCAATACCAAGCACCAAGTCAGCACTTTGCCAATGCACAGGTTCACAATTTTTGCTGCCTTTGTCTCAAGATGCTCGCGATTGTGTTTTTGCTCCAAAATTTATGTTGTTACCTGGGAGATAATTTCATCCATCACAGTGAGGTAACTGGCCCCCAACTGTAGACTCCCTCACTATTGGATACAAGGGTTAAGCTATCCAACTTAATTTCAGGCACAAACTATTAGATTTTTTTTCTCTTGGATAGCTACATATGACTTTATTGACAAGGCATTTTCCCTCTAACTCTTCATCATCAAATCGTTAATAAAAAGAAGACACAAATAAGAACTCAAAAAAGAGTAGCAATAAAATAAGATATTCATAAAAACTTTCACTTAAACACCTTTCCATACATGTGATATGGTTGCAGCAACAAAATCATTGACTCGCTCTTGAACATTATAGTCAAATAGAAGGGGATCATCCTATAACCAAAAAAAAACTTACATGAAGAATACTTCACCACAACTTAGAAAAACTCAGCATCAAATTAAAGAAGAGTAACGAAAAGTAAATTGCAAGGAAAAAAATTTAAATAAACAAGTTCTTTTTATTCCTGAATAGGAGGGGACACATCATTTACTTCAAATTGAAATCCATCTGGGGGATTGTAATGTACTAGAAATATACCAGTGAAGATCTTCAAAGAGACAAGGTCCACAACTTCAAATCATTCAGGTAGGGGGAGAAACCCTTCCTAAAGGAAATAATGAAAATATTGTCACGGAAGGGCTAAAACAAGAAAATTCTTCATTCGAAAGTCAAATAAAGAAGAAACTTTTAAGGTTTGGTATCATTTTAAGTTTCTAGTTTTTGGGATTTCCAAGAATCAAAGTTCTGCTTTCAAATAGTTGGATTAAATATATTTGCAACTAGTCTGTTCTTTTCACTTGTAAATTCTTTCTGAGAACTTATAGGCCCTTATCTGGACATACCTAAACTAATATATAATTGAAAAAATGAACTTAATAGCACTTATATGAACTTATCTGAACTTATTATCCATAAACCCAACCTTTAAGCCATATTTGAAGTAATTTATCCTAAATCTATTTTATTTACTTAGAAAGATCAGGGTGTTATACCAAAGTCCAGACCCCTTCAATTGGAAATCACATCAAAGAACTGAAATTGATGACATTTGGCTTACAAGAGCTTGATAATATTTTCAATGAACTTCGACAGTAAATTTCACAGGTATGATGAGCAACGCCTGCGCCGTGTTTAGTTCAGCTTAAAATAATACATTCCCGTTTCTAAAGTTTTGCTACTTGCTACATAGTGAAAGGGCAAAACTATAAGAAAGATAGTGAAAGAAAGTTAGGGACCACAAGAAAGATATGCAAAATCTCCCTTTGAATACACAAAGAAAAACATTATCCCCACCACATACTTTAACATTAAGAAGACAAGTTTGGAAAGGTGTCCAAACATAGTATATACAGTAACATGACATTTCCATTTTAGTGAATTGTAGCAAGTAGAAAGAAACGGAGGAAGTAATTTGTAAGTAACAATATGTTCTAATCAGCATAAATCAATTTCAATCACTAAAAATCAGTTTTATTCAGTATAGATCACTAAATTGCATAAAGAGATAACACTGTAGAATTAGTAATAATCAATACATATCATTATACATCAAATTTCATCAGTAAAAATAAGTCTTAATGGTAAGAATAATTTATGTTTAGTAAAATCAGGTGAAGTGAACAGCACCTTTATTTGTTTCATTATTTACCTGCGAGGTAGAATCAAGTGACCTAGAACCACGTCATACGACCTCAAGAGTCTTCTCATCTTTTCTTTTTGCTCTATCATGGAAATCAATCCGAGGAAAGTAGAGTGAATCAAATCCTACATGCAAAAAGAGGAATCATGATAGTAGATTAGAAAAACCCTACAACAACTATTTTGTAGATTGAAACTGACTTTTGCTGATGAAAACTGATTTGAACTTAACATTATTTTATAAGTTCAAGTGAACATATAACAAACTCAAACCGGATTTTAAAACAAATTAAAGTCTTAAAAGGCTAAACTAACTACACAAACTTAGTATCACAAAATTAGTTCCACTGTCAAATTCAACAACCACCAAATGGGCTGCAAAATCATCAACTAACTCCGCCCAAATTAGGAGTAAAGTAAGATTTACAGCTACAATTTCACAGCAAATAAGAATTGACATTAAACAGAAACACTATATGATAAACAACTTCATCAACATTCATGAACCAAGCCAACCCTTTTGTATTAGATTACACTAAGGATCAAACTCCAGTTTGTTTTGTTTAAGTGTGGAAATAAACAAGATAAAATACAAAACTAAAAATATAAAAAATACAAAACTAAGTCCCAATATAATGAATTAAAGAGATGCAATTGATTGAGAAATTACAGGAACTAAACTGCAGATGTGTGCAAGAAGTAGCTTTCCTCTCCCTCCCACAATCAAAGTTGAAAAATTAATTATAAAACTAAAGTAAATTAAAGTAACAACAAATGGATAACCTTTTTTTCTGTCAAGCAAGAATCAGCACCTAAGCACGACTTCTATTATTTATATCTCACAGGCTCTGCTTGAGCAGCTGGAAAATTTTAGTTTCCTGAGAATGATAAGGAGAACATCTCTCAGTATCAACTTGGTAAAATTCAGGAACCTTCTCGGGATAAAAATTCAAACCTCACTGGAACGTTTACTAACAAAACCCAATGGCTGGGGTTGGTTGTTGGTTAGTGGAAGTCAAGGGAAAACGAGAATAACTGGGGAAGCAAAGGGCATATACATGCATTGCCCCGCCTTATTCAGAGTTTCTAGCATCATAGGAAGGTTTAGATTGGGTAATCCAAAAAGGCTTAGTGCACGTTTGATTAGTGTTTTTCATGTAGCTGGAAACATAATGGAATTAAAGTTTTTGTTACTTTTTGTTTGGTTCATTGCAAGCTTTTTGGTTACCGATTATGGGGCGAATTTGTTTCAACCAATTTATGATCCTCTTGCCACATGTGATAACAAAATCCAGCAACAACAGGAAACACATACCAGGTCTACCATACATGATTGTGTCCACCATTCAACATCATCCTACAGGCTCTGAATGAAAGGCACATGGGTCTTATTTTACACTTGTTTAGGCTAAAATAACACTAAATGTATCCTAATCTAATCTCAGTCCATTAGACTTAACCTCTAATTGACAACAAAATGGTCGTCCTCAATGTAGGCAGAAAAAAAAGGGTGAATCAATTGGTTCAGTTAAACTTGTTGAAATTATGACCTCAATGTATCCTAAGTGCAGATGTAAACAGAGCCCTCATAACTCATAAGCACGACTGTATTGCAATATACATGGTCACAAAAAGCCAAGTCTTTACAGTCGATAATGAATTTATGATCAAGGCGGTGCTTTATCCGCACATCTAATATATACACAACTAAACACCGTATACTGTTATTCAAACACCAAAAACCAACAATCATAAACCCTGACAAACAATCATCGGTAACAAAGAAAACCTCCAGAATTTTCAGATGATGTTTATAATTAAAAAAACGTAAATTCGAGGTTACACTATTTTCTTCCTCTCTCTGTCCCCTCTCGAATTTCAATTCCTTAACTTATGGGAGCTTGATTTGCCGATGAATTAGGGTTTTTCGATTTGTAAAATTTATGGATGAAACAATGGGAGGAAAGAGAAAGTGTCGAGACCGCAGAGAGTTGAGATGCAGCGACTAGATGAGAGAGGAGCGGCTAGATGTATGGTTTGGTGGTTCGTGTCTTCGTCAGAGGGAAGTGAGAGAGAGGCTGGACGAATGAGGAAGAGAGAGAGAGGGAGGTTGTTATAAGGAGCGAGGATTTCGCAGAAGTAGTTGAGGGAGGTTGGGCTTAAACATTTTGGGCCATGAAACTGGTATTCACGCTGGCTGTTAGAAAAAAAAAAGAAAAAAAACAAGATTAACTGCTGCGGTTAAGAGAACCGAAGCGGTTAACAAAAATCCGGATCGGTTTTCTGTTAACCGATCCGGTTCTCTAAAGAATCGCAGCGGTTTGTGTTCCCAGGTTTCCCACCCAAATTTTCGAGGATTTACCGATTTAGTTCTCTTAAGGACCGCAGCGGTTGTGTTGTGATATATAGCTTTTTTCCACTAGTGAATCTCTCCTTTTTCATCTCCATATCAACTTATTCTCCCTCAAACTTTACTTTTTCTTTCCTTAGTTCCCCCTCAAATGTTGCATCATCATCAATATTTAAATTTATAGCGGAGGAACACAATTTGAACGATTTGGATATATAGTGAACAGATTAGAAAGAAAATGGTATGTAAATGTGATATTGATACATATGTGCATCAAGGCAACCCAAGATATTAAAATTAGATGGTCTTTCAAATTATTGGATTTGGATCATCTTACAATCCAAGGATACAAGTGGTGTTTTAGTGTTGATTTCATGCCCAAATTTGTCACAACTATTACATGTGTTAATGATTGAACTCTAAATGCAGCAGCAACAACAAAGCTTAGCATGATATAGGTGTGATATGAGCAGCCCGTAGTTCTGTTATGGGCAAGAGTGTTTTTATTTGCTTTTGTTGTTTATTTTTAGCTTTAATAAAGCCAAGAGATTACTCTTAAAGTATCTTCATTTGGCCAGCTATTTAGAGTGTGATTAGGAGCTTATTTAGTCATCATTTGCTGATTAGGTGTATGGTTGTAACAGCTCATTAATTGAGCATAATGATGCGCGTGATTTAAGGAGTTTTGTAACTCCTTATGGCTGTTCATTATGGGCAGTTTTCAAGGGGGTTTTTGGCTTCCTTTTGCTGCCCCATTTCTCTATATAATGTGAGCAAAGAATCAATGAAAATAAGCTTTGTGATTTGATAAAAAACATTGTGTTTTAGCCCTTAAACTTTGAGTGTGTCTCAAGTTCAAGAGTTCCCTTATTACTTTGAGTGTGTCTTGAGTGATAAGCTTAGGAGAGGTTGAGTGGGTCTTGCCTCTGGCCTAAAACCCCAAATCATTGAGTTTGTCCTTGTGATTTGGTTCTATCCTTGGTTACGAGTGTTTTCTAGTTTTCTTGTTCCCATAAGTTCAGATTCATGATCCAACACTTTGGAGGGTGTATTTAGACTTACATCATCTGGTATCAGAGCTTTGGTGGAAAAGACGCACTTTTGGAGAAGAAAACAAACTGCTGGAATTCGAACAGTTTTTCAGGCAACTTTAAAGAACGATTTCTCAACCTAGAAGAGTCCAAATAGGGTGTTTCTTTTTTTTGAATCTGTATATTTTTCTGTGTAGAATACTCAGATAATTTTTCAGATTTTTTGGATTTTGTTTGCTATTAAACTGGGCAGATGTCTCGAAGCTGCGCCAAAACGGAACGAAGACAACACACTGGTTTTCAGTTGAAGATTTCTTCTTCGTTCGAAAAGCTTTTAAGGAGTTTCTTTTTTTAAAATTGATTACAATTGACTGAATTTTCTTAGTATGTAAGCCTTTGAGAGTCTCAAGGACTTTTTATATTTCGTTCAGTTGCTCAAAGTTTCGTCAGTTTTCATCACTTGTAATTGTAATAATCTAGCAGATAGTGGAAAAACATGGCTGATGGGGATCTTGCTAGAATGTTACAGGTTATCTTTAAAAAATTAGAGAATTTGGAGAAAAAATCAGTGGAGAATGAGGTGGATAAAAAAGGACAAAACAAAAGATAGGATGTTATGGCAGAAATGGCTTTACAAGCAACAATAAAACTGAATTTTCTAAAAAATGATGACACTCGAATCTGTAGGTAATCTAAAGATATTCGATCTACTATTCGTGAGATAAAAGAAGCCGTTAAATCGTGTCAACACCTAATTCTCAATTCTTTTCCTTAAACAAAAATCACACAAGAAAGTGGGGATGATTCTATTGATATTGCTTGGCTTTATGCTTTATAGGTTGTTTACTGTACAGTTGTTTTAGGCTAGTTTGTTAGCCTTGATTGTTGTTGAGCTGCTGGGGAGGAGAGGCCTTCCTAGAAGGGTTGTCCTTCTCAGTTTTGAGGCTCTAGGTTGTAAATTTTTTTGAGTGCAATATATTCTTTCTTACCTCTCAAAAAAAAAAAAAAATCACACAAGAACGTGGGGATGATTCTGATTTTGTAGAGCATCATATGGAAGAGAATATTATTGTCGATCAAAGCCAAAAAATAACCAAAAAAGAGGAGATGAAGGAGAATTTTGTGGTTCCTTCTTTAAGGGAAGATGTTGGTGCGGAGTCATGCAATGACTCTACTAGTTGGAACTTACAAAAGAAGCTATTTGTGAAACATTTTAATACCATTTTCGAACCCCCTCTGATTTGGTTAAATCATAATTTTGGGGTTGATGAGAGAATTGTTGATCTTGACCATGATCACCAAGTCACGGTTCAAGATGATGCTCCAATAACTTATTTTGACATGTGTTTGGGTTCCATGGTGCAGTATACACTATTTGATAAGGTTCTCATTTCTTTTGATCAGTTTATGCCTTTGAGAATTGGTCAAATTCGTGCTCGAATCTTTGTCAATGAAAGAGAGAATGATACATGTGCATCAAGGCAACCCAAGACATTAAAATTAGATGATCTTTCAAATTATTGGATTTGGATCATCTTACAATCCAAGGTTGCAAGTGGTGTTTTAGTGTTGATTTCAAGCCCAAATTTGTCACAAGTGTTACATGGGTTAATGATTGAACTCAAAATGCAGCAACAACAACAAAGCTTAGCATGATAAAGGCGTAATATGAGCAGCCCGTAGTTCAATTATGGGCAAGAGTGTTTTTATTTGCTTTTGTTGTTTATTTTAAGCTTGAATAAAGCCAAGAGATTACTCTTAAAGTATCTCCATTTGGCCAGCTATTTAGAGTGTGATTAGGAGCTTATTTAGTCATCATTTGCTGATTAGGAGTATGGTTGTAATAGTTCATTAATTGAGCATAATGATGGGCGTGATTGAAGGAGTTTTATAACTCCTTGTGGTTGTTCATTATGTACAGTTTTAAAGGAGGTTTTTAGCTTCCTTTTGCTGCTCCATTTCTCTATATAATGTGAGCAAAGAATCAATGAAAATCAGCTTTGTGATTTGATATAAAACTTTGTGTTATAGCCCTTAAACTTTGAGTGTGTCTCAAGTTCAAGAGTTCCCTTATTACTTTGAGTGTGTCTTGAGTGATAAGCTTAGGAGAGGTTGAGTGGGTCTTGCCTCTGGCCTAAAACCCCAAATCATTGAGTTTATCCTTGTTTTGGTTCTATCATTGGTTACAAGTGTTTTCTAGTGTTCTTGTGAGTGTTCTTGTTCCCATAAGTTTAGATTCATCATCCAACACTTTGGAGGGTGTATTTAGACTTACATCAGATATGAAAGTATTGGAGGAATTTTGAGAAATTTAAAAATAAATGATGGAATAAGAGGTTCGATAATCTAGAGAATGATATTGCTCGTTTATACTCATAATTTGGACATTCACATGTAATGCACTCGGTGTGGGTGGAATGTATAATAAATGAGTTCCTTGAATGAAAGGAACTACACTTTTTACTTCCTTTTTCTTTTGACTAACAATTAGCAATACGGACAGTAAGGGTAATATTACAAAGAAATCAGTGAGTCATCTTTTAAATTTAACTGATGACTATGCATAAAACATAGAAACAATTATGGTGACACACATTCATATGGAAGACATTTCACAAAAACTCTACATATGCACGCTAGATGAATTTGTCATTTTGAGAAAAACAAGACATCATAACTTACATAACAAAATCATCTCTACAATTTTTATATGCCTTTTGAGTGAGAGAAATTTAAATACTCCACTAGATTAACGCAAGGAACAACAGGTGCCATATATTGTTCCCCCTCACTAAGGCATTCATAACGTCTTGTTATTAGAATTAGGAACCCACATTTTCTTGAGTTCCATTCTTGAACACACATTAAACGTATTAATATGTAACTCAGTTTTAGACTTAAAGTAAGATTTGGTCATTAGACATAACTGAGCAATTCCTTTATCCCAAAGTTCCTCTTCGGATTCAGATTCTTGTTCCCAAGAGGGACACTTTTTAATATAGTGATCTAAGCTACCACATTTATAGCAACCAGATTCAAATTTTGAATTAGAAGACTTTTTACCTTTGGTTTTGTTCCATTTCAGATTTTTGTACATCCTCTTGAATTTTCGAACAAGCTTCATAGTTTCTTCTACATCAAAGTCTTCCTCTTCTTCTTCCTTTGTATCAGCCTTTAGAGCAAGTGCCTGATTTGTGGAACTTTCACCATATTGAGTTCCTAACTGGAGTTCATGGGTCAACAATGAACCAGCTAGCTGCTCTAGATTGAACTTGGTGAAATCTTTGGTTTCTTGGAGAGCAGTTACTTTGGCCATCAATTTCTCCTTCGGCAAGCTCCTTAAAATTTTGCGAACCTGTTCCTCAGATGAGATATACTTTCCAAGAGACTCTTACTCGTTAACAATGTTAGAAAATCGATTAAGCCTATCACGAATTGCCTCATATGGGTTCATTGCAAAGAATTCATATTTATTCATTAGTAAATCAATTTTAGACCTTTGAACCTCACTAGTTCCTTCGTGAGTGACTACAAGTAAATCCCATATTTATTTAGTGGTTTTGCACCCCATGACACGGTTGTATTCATGAGGTCCAAGACCACAATTGTAACAGCCTGAATTTTTAAGCAGGTTCAATTATTTTGTTAGCTATATTAAGTCTTCATCAGGCTTTGGTCCTTTAAGTAGTTAGATTTCTCTCCAACATCATACTAGGACAAAAGTGGATAAGAACTAACATTCTTAGTGGTTAAGAAAGCAAGTGGATAAGCTCAAACATTCTTAGTGATTAAGAAAGCAAGTGGATAAGCTCTAACATTCTTAGTGGTTAAGAAAGCAAGTGGATAAGCTCAAACATTCTTAGTGGTTAAGAAAGCTTGTGGATAAGCACTATCATTCTTAATGTTTAAGAAAGGTCAAAGAGGATAAGCACTATCATTCTTAGTGGTTAATAAAGCCTTGAGAACCAATAGATAAGCTAAAAAGCCTTTGAGAGCCTTATTCCTTAAGATTATGAAAATCGCATAGAGACGGTTTTATCGGGTAACAATGAACCTCCGGTTAAAGAGCCATTTTGAGTTGAATTCGAGCTCGGAACCTAATCAAACTTGACATATGTTATGTTTGGGATGTTGTAAGGTTAAAATGGTCATTTGTTCCCAAAATATACGTGGCTTAATATGGTAAGTTCCTTACTTAGTAAAATCTGGCCAGCTAATATATCGGTTCGTACCTATCCTCAAAGAATGCTTCTTAGCAGCTGCTTGAGTGTCGATCTCTTAAAGATCTTTGCATGCATGAAAGCCAACACATTAAGCTAACACCTCAAGCAAGAATCACCCAGAAACTCCAAGCAACCGACCTTACCCGGAAGAGATTTCCCTCCCCTTAGGGTACCGCGCAAACGAGCCCTATAAAAGGGTGTCATGGTTTTTCGTCCTTTTCTCCTAATTCTTGTTCTTCAACACCTACTTATCTTTACATACAACTCTTCTAGACATAATCCCCTAGCATTTCAAGCTTTTGGTAGAGTTTTCAAGCCTTGGGAAGTTGTAGAAAACTCCATAGAAACATCAAGCAAACCGTGTAAGTACGACTTTGTATCTCTCTTGTACTTAGCTTAGTATTTCATGTTCTAAAACTTGTGTAAACTAATCCTTAGCACTTTACATATTCAGGGGAAGTTTTAGGAAGGATAAACCACTTGGAATAAGGAGTTTGAGTTACATTAAGCAGCCTAAGTGAAGGTACACACTTAGTTTGGATTGTAACCTTGAGATTTTCCTACCTATGGTTAGATGATTGTTTCTTTCTATTATGAAGCATGAATATGAAATAAAATCTCTTCGATATGCATATTAGTATGTGTTCTTTGAGTATCCGACATGGATTTGGCATCGTCGTGGTTCACTTAAGATGTTTTATTTATCCTAAGTTAGGCTTAAACACTAAATTGCCATGTTTATACTTCTAAATGGAATTTGTAAAGTATATGGAATTGTATGGTAATGAAACACTAAATGTATTGGTTTTAATCATGGAAGCGAGGCGTGAGCATACACACGGGTTAGGGGCGGGTATTCCCTAACCGTTACCCAACCGGAGGGGGAAATCCTAGCGGAAGTGGGACATGTCCAGGGTTAAGTCTTGCAAGCGAACGAGAAAAGGTGGGGTGACGACCCTCAACAGTTTGCTACGCTCGCGGTCATATCAAAAGATTGATCTTATGAAATCTCTAAGTAATTGAAGTGATTATGACTACTTGCTATTATGACTATGTGTTATCAATTAGTTTTCAAAATACACCTAAACTTGTATTTTCTATTACACAGTGTGTACTCAGCTTTGCTGATAGTGTTGTCATTTCTGTGGCCTGTCACTTGGTGGGTGGCAGAGTCAAACTTTGTTGCAGGATTGTGTTGGAAGCCAGAATCGAGTTGAGAGTAAAGTTATGATTCGAATTGTGTATTGTGGGTTAAAGTTCGAGATTTAAGTTTGTATATAGAGGAGTTTATTTAGAATTACTTATGACATAGTTTATTCTTTTGCCTTGAAATTGGGGTTGAATGACTATGTAATTGAAGCCTTTTATAAAGGATATTGTTTTGTGGGCCCATAACCCACAGGTCCAGGATCGTATATTTCAGGTTGTTTCCGCTACGAGTGTTATCTAATTCATAAGTGATTTTGAGATTTGTGATTGCTAAGCGAGTTAAGCTAGCGGCACTGGGAATCGGGTGCGTTACAAATGGTATCAGAGCAACCCTGCGACCGTGTGCTGAGTTAGCCACATAGCGGGGTAAAAGATCGTTGGAAATGTGTGTCTGTTACTTGGGTAATTAGAGTTCAAGTTTTGAGTTATAGAATAAGAGTCTAGATTTGTGTAAAACTTTGGGAATAAGAGTATGGATTTCGAAGTGGTAATTTGAGGATATTTGAAATCAATTTGTTGGGAAAATTGAGAACATTTTCATGGAAATTTAATAAGGACTATCGGAGGCTGTAGTGCTTGGTATCTGGATACTTAAGGTTAATTTATGAGTTTATGTTTTGAAGTTTCGAGGACGAAACTTATTTTAAGAGTGGTAGAGTGTAACAGCCTGAATTTTTAAGCAGGTTCAATTATTTTGTTAGCTATATTAAGTCTTCATCAGGCTTTGGTCCTTTAAGTAGTTAGATTTCTCTCCAACATCATACTAGGACAAAAGTGGATAAGAACTAACATTCTTAGTGGTTAAGAAAGCAAGTGGATAAGCTCAAACATTCTTAGTGATTAAGAAAGCAAGTGGATAAGCTCTAACATTCTTAGTGGTTAAGAAAGCAAGTGGATAAGCTCAAACATTCTTAGTGGTTAAGAAAGCTTGTGGATAAGCACTATCATTCTTAATGTTTAAGAAAGGTCAAAGAGGATAAGCACTATCATTCTTAGTGGTTAATAAAGCCTTGAGAACCAATAGATAAGCTAAAAAGCCTTTGAGAGCCTTATTCCTTAAGATTATGAAAATCGCATAGAGACGGTTTTATCGGGTAACAATGAACCTCCAGTTAAAGAGCCATTTTGAGTTGAATTCGAGCTCGGAACCTAATCAAACTTGACATATGTTATGTTTGGGATGTTGTAAGGTTAAAATGGTCATTTGTTCCCAAAATATACGTGGCTTAATATGGTAAGTTCCTTACTTAGTAAAATCTGGCCAGCTAATATATCAGTTCGTACCTATCCTCAAAGAATGCTTCTTAGCAGCTGCTTGAGTGTCGATCTCTTAAAGATCTTTGCATGCATGAAAGCCAACACATTAAGCTAACACCTCAAGCAAGAATCACCCAGAAACTCCAAGCAACCGACCTTACCCAGAAGAGATTTCCCTCCCCTTAGGGTACCGCCAGAACAGGCCCTATAAAAGGGTGTCATGGTTTTTCGTCCTTTTCTCCTAATTCTTGTTCTTCAACACCTACTTATCTTTACATACAACTCTTCTAGACATAATCCCCTAGCATTTCAAGCTTTTGGTAGAGTTTTCAAGCCTTGGGAAGTTGTAGAAAACTCCATAGAAACATCATGCAAACTGTGTAAGTACAGCTTTGTATCTCTCTTGTACTTAGCTTAGTATTTCATGTTCTAAAACTTGTGTAAACTAATCCTTAGCACTTTACATATTCAGGGGAAGTTTTAGGAAGGATAAACCACTTGGAATAAGGAGTTTGAGTTACATTAAGCAGCCTAAGTGAAGGTACACACTTAGTTTGGATTGTAACCTTGAGATTTTCCTACCTATGGTTAGATGATTGTTTCTTTCTATTATGAAGCATGAATATGAAATAAAATCTCTTCTGATATGCATATTAGTATGTGTTCTTTGAGTATCTGACATGGATTTGGCATGCTGTGGTTCACTTAAGATGTTTTACTTATCCTAAGTTAGGCTTAAACACTAAATTGCCATGTTTATACTTCTAAATGGAATTTGTAAAGTATATGGAATTGTATGGTAATGAAACACTAAATGTATTGGTTTTAATCATGGAAGCGAGGCGTGAGCATACACCTGGGTTAGGGCGGGTATTCCCTAACTGTTACCCAACTAGGAGGGGGAAATCCTGGCGGAAGTGGGACATGTCCGGGTTAAGTCTTGCAAGCAGAACAGTAAAAGGTGGGGTGACGACCCTCAACAGTTTGCTACGCTCGCGGTCATATCAAAAGATTGATCTTATGAAATCTCTAAGTAATTGAAGTGATTATGACTACTTGCTATTATGACTATGTGTTATCAATTAGTTTTCAAAATACACCTAAACTTGTATTTTCTATTACACAGTGTGTACTCAGCTTTGCTGATAGTGTTGTCATTTCTGTGGCCTGTCACTTGGTGGGTGGCAGAGTCAAACTTTGTTGCAGGATTGTGTTGGAAGCCAGAATCGAGTTGAGAGTAAAGTTATGATTCGAATTGTGTATTGTGGGTTAAAGTTCGAGATTTAAGTTTGTATATAGAGGAGTTTATTTAGAATTACTTATGACATAGTTTATTCTTTTGCCTTGAAATTGGGGTTGAATGACTATGTAATTGAAGCCTTTTATAAAGGATATTGTTTTGTGGGCCCATAACCCACAGGTCCAGGATCGTATATTTCAGGTTGTTTCCGCTACGAGTGTTATCTAATTCATAAGTGATTTTGAGATTTGTGATTGCTAAGCGAGTTAAGCTAGCAGCTCGGGAATCGGGCTGTTACAACAATATAATAGTTGGATAGCTTTAGCATTAATTTCCAATTTCTTATAGTCAATTGAATCAAAATCACATATGGGTTTAGAAACTACCCCGTGTCTTTCATTTTTGGTTGTGACTTTAAAATCTCCAACCTCTATGACTCTCAATACCTGATAGTTTTGTGCCTTAATGAAGATCTCCATCCGATTCTTTCTAGTATGTGAAGAATTTCCCGTTGAACATTGGAGGTCGTAATGTTGAGTAACCTTCTTCGAGTTTCTCGGTAGAATTAATGTTCCTTGGATATGTTTCTCAATAAGGTTTCCTACATTTCGTGAGATATAACTCTGATACCAATTGTTATTTCACTAGGAACACTACAAGAGGGGAGGTGAATTGTATGTGTGGGAAATGAACATAACTTTTCGCGGAATTATAAAACAATGAAAGGAACAAGAGAAAGACAAGAGATTTTTACGAGGAAAAACTTATTGGGCCCAACAAGAAGAAACAACCTCGACCACTAGGGATTTTAATCTCAACTCTTTCACTATAATAGGCCAAAACACCTTTGTTACAAACCTATTATCTCTCGGGCCACTCCTTGAGTTCCTCTACAAACTCAAGTCCCAACAACAGTTCCCTCTAACTGTTGTTCCTCTCGAACTTCACTCGAAGTTCCTTTCTCTTTCTTTGCTTCACTCAAAGCCTCACACTTTACAGAAGTTCACTCAAACCCTTTCCCCAAACTCTAACTATAAGAGTTCTTATTTACTCTTTTCTCAACTCGAAATACAGAATAGTTGAATGATAGAAAGTACTAATGAAACAATGGACTCAAATGGAAATGAAACTTGGAACTTTGAACTTTGGTGGTACTGACTTAATAATCGTGATACTCAAATTAATACCTTTGTAGATTAATTATCACTTTGTCAGACACTCTTTGGTGTGACTATTAAAAGTCAGACACACATTGTAACTCAATTATACATAAGTATTTATAGTAGTGATTAGATAGAACGTGGGATAAAATCATGTGTTAGTGGTAAAAATATTTTCCCATGATGTTCCTCAACTTAAGGAACACGTTCCATTAATTGTCCATGAACACCACGATCTTATTGAATGTGTGATAGAGGATTAATATTGCTTCCTTAATTTTAGCAACTACTTGTGCAATAAGATATAAATCTGATATAATTAGAAAATATTTTAATTAAAAAAACCAAAATTAAATTCTCTTAACAAAATAATATCTTTTACAATATTTTCCTCTAAAAATCGAAAAAGATTTAATTTCTATTAAAGATAAAATCTTTCCTTTAAAAATATTTTCCTTAAAATCAGATTTTTAACAAACAAAAACGGTTTCCTATTTTCTAGGCATTAATCACTCAATCGACACAAATTAAATAACCGTTGTACTTCTTCAACATATGTCTAATTCCTTTTAAACAGTTAGTTCCTTTAACTTATCAAATTAGTGTCAGTTCATCTGTTTTAGAAATTCCAAAGCCCAAATTCTATAAACATCTTGAAGTTCATAGGAACAATATTACATCCTATAAAATATTCTAATAATACAGACGAAAAATGAAATGAAATATGAAATTAAAACTGACCATAATTACAGCATCATATTTTCTTTTTATGGAGATGTTTATGCACAACTCTACTTGATTTTTTTATGAAAACATGTTTTTGGTTATGAAAAACAACTTGATTAACAAAAGTAACATAAGCACATATTTCCTAAGAGTCTCCCCATTAGAGTTGACTATTCTAGGTGCGATGATTTAAGGATGGGAATCTATTAGGACTTCCACAAACCCAAATAACTCCAAAAAGAAAAAAATGATAAGAAGAAACAAAGACAAAGTTAATATGTGATTAAGAAGATGATCAAGAAAAAATAACAAGAACTTCAACTTTACCTTGCTAACTCAGTGATGCACTTCCTTTTGCAAAGTTTTCTACCTTTTTTATTATTTTCTTAATTTCTATGTGAGTTTCTAAATCCACTTAATTACATTCTTTTTGTGTTTTTCTTTTGATGAATTTCTTTACTTACTAATTATAACTTTTGCTTAGATGGAGAAATTAAGGAGGAGGAGAGTAGTATTGAAATTTCTTAGGAGTTAGAAGTTGTAGAGTTAAGTGAAGTGTTTGAGGTTGTATGAAGTAAAAAATGGGGGGTATTTATCGGGAAATGAGGTGGTGAAATAGGGTTTGAAGAAGTTAAAAAATTAGATTTTTCACCCAAAAATATGATTTTTATCAACCCAAATTATCTTAATGACATCACACTAATGACATCACCTTAATGACATCACTAAATCCTCCTACATCATCAAATTTATGGGAAATGTCAATATTCTTATTCTCTTTAGATTTGATTTTGATGTTTACACTAATTAAGCAAAATCCGAATTTCAGCACATCCTAATACGTAGAAATGCATCGAAAAACGTGAAAAAATGCTGACTGAACCACTGCGCCTAACGCAAAGCCCTGCGCTAGACACAGCATCGTGCGCTTGGCGCACATGCCTGCGTTTGACACAGGAATTTGTTGTACGTTGGGAGCGTTATCATGCGTCTGGTGCATGATCATGTGCGTGGCGCACAGTTCAAATTATCCAAAAAAAAATCGGATTCTTGGCTCTTACACTTTGGATTTGATTCTTATTCTTATTATTTTTCGGGATTCTTATTTCTTAACTAATGGATAAAAGAATGTGATTGATGGTTAAAGAATATATTCTTATTCTTAATCCAATGAACAATGACTTGACCATCAAGAAAACTGATTACTACCGATTTTGGGATACAATTAAAATTTCGGCGCCTAATTGCGACTCGTTTTTCGGTTTTTTTTTAAAAAAAAATTTAGCTTAAAACAATTAACGAAAACTCGTCAAATTCGTAAAGACGAACATGATTATACTACGAATCATTTTATTAAACCGGTGGTTGTAGTTATTGACTACGACTTACGGAAAATTACATTTCTAAGCCGGAATTGCATGACTAAAACGCGAAAAAATGAAAACCATATGATGGAATGAAACTCGCGTTCCGGGGCGAAACATGCCTTTGACGGGGCGTGCGCTCCATAATACTTGACGGTTTTCGTTATTTATATTTCTTTTCAAAATCTTTATTTTAAAATTTTATACGCAAAAAGGGGTTCAAAATTTGGTGTCTACAGAATGCCCCACATTGGTTGAATTTTGGATGAAATGATGACCAATGTTTGAAATGACACAAAATTTAGACAAAAAATTTCTAAAATAGTAATCATCAGTGCTATTTTGAAAACATGATTTGCGACTTCCGAAGACGCTTTTAGTAGAAAATCCCATTTAATTTTCTAAAATTAAAACGCGACTTTATCGTCGTCTTAGATAGAAAATCCCAATTTATTTTCTAAAATTAAAAAATGCGACTTTAACGTCGTCTTAGATAGAAAATCCCAATTAATTTTCTAATATTGAAAACGCGACTTTATTGTCGTCTTAGATAGAAAATTCCAGTTAATTTTCAAAAAATTTGAAATTGCAACTTTATTGTCGTCTTATAAAGAAAATCTAGTTAATTTTCTAAAATTTGAAAATGCGACTTTAACGTCGTCTTTTTCAAGTTTTGTCTTATGAATTTGTCTTTTGTTAATGCGAGAGACGCCGACAACTAACAGTCTGACTCCAGTTTTTATCAAAGTTTTTCATCGTATTGATGGCAACCAAACTGTCAAGTCACCATCATTCACTTTTTATGACTTCATGTGTTATCATGTCACCTTAAATTAGGACATTGTCAGTTCATGTCACCTTAAAGTGATGCATTGTCAGGTCATGTCGCCTAAAGGGTTGACCAAAGGTTATTACCCTCTAGATAAACTATGGTGGACCAATCATCATATGGTAAAATTTATCTGTTTTTCAAAAAATCTCTCAGGAAATTTTTCATGCATAATGCTTATTTGCTTTATCGGAAAGTGATGATCACTATATAAAATAGATTGATCAAGGTCATTATTTTGGATGATTATTAGGAAAAAACGATTGTATCCATGTTCTTGATTCATCATTGACACTGTTTATCGATGTTCAGCTTCGGCAAAAAATTGCCATGCCACAAATGCTTGGTCATTAGCCATGGTTAGGGATGCTCCTCATTACCCTATGGACAATACTCAATCCTATTATCCATGGCATGAATCATGGATGATCATCTTTCTTCCATCTATAAAAAGGGAATGGTTCTTCTTTTCCAAATGCACCATCTTCACTACTCCAAGATCTTCTCTAGCTTTTCTTCTTTCACAAAACAAAACATGGCTTCTAGTAGTACGAAGAAACTAATGAAATGGGGAGTGGTAAAAAAAAAAACTCTCGGGGATCACAAAGAATTTGGAGCAACCAAGGCATTCTTCTTCTTCTTCCTGTTTTACTAAGTCTTATGCCTTTGCTTTCTCTTTCTATTTGTTATGAAATGATTCATGTTGCTTCCCAATTTTAGGATGAAACTCGCCATGTCTTCCGCTTTGGAGACCGAGAGATTATGCCTCTTGTTCAGACGGGTCTACCATGAAGAAGAGAAGGGTTTGAGAGAAATATCATGTTTATTTTCTATGCTGTTTTTTTTTTGTAGGAAATAGAGGCGTTCTGTCTATTTATGTATGAAATGAAGTACCCTAGTTGGGATGAATAAAAATTATCTGTTTGTGGGAATTATCTACTTGTGAGAAATTCAATGTGAACACAATTCTAAATACGTGCATACTTTAATATTAAATGTGACATGTAAAATATAATTAATCAATCACATGACACATATAAGCATGATATATAAAACCTTAAGAAAACATCTTTGCATGCTTCATCATTTTTCTTTTTCTCCTTTTTTTTCGTTGTTTTTTTTTTCACACACATTATGAATATCTACGAACATATGGCATGTTTATTATTAAGAATAAACAGATAGGATACAAAATCTACAAATTGCTTGGTTACTTGACCATAATGATTACAATTACTTTGATACATAAGCATAATATTTCTTCAACTAATCAAGATTAGTGACATGGGTGAATTCATTCCCATTAAAATCCATCAGCTTTACTGCTCCAGCCGTGGTGACATGCTTGACTAGGAATGGCCCAGACCAGTTAGGCTTGAATTTTCCCCGAGGATTATGCAACGGAGCTCTATTTTCCTTTAAAATTAGATCGCCTTCTTAAATGTCTCTATCTCGAACCTTTTTGTTAAATGCACGAGCAATTCTTTGCTGATAGAGTTGAATGTTATGCAAAGCTTGTAGTCGGCGCTCATCTGCAAATGCAAGCTCATCATAACGAGTTTTGTACCATTGGTCTTCCGAGATTTCACTTTCTGTTATGACCCTAAGAGATTATATCTCTACCTCAACCGGTAGGACTGGCTCCATCCCATAAACCAAAGAATATGGGGTTGTTCTTGTTGGAGTTCTGAATGATATTCTATATCCCCAAAGGTCATATGGTAGTTTGTCATGCCATTCCATAGTCTTCTCAGTCATCTTGGCAACAATAGTCTTGATTGTCTTATTGGCTGCTTCCACCGCTCCATTTGTTTGGGGACGATAAGGTGAGGACTGATGATGCTTAATTGCATTAGTGAAACTTTTTTGTTCCCGAGGAAGATGTTTGAAGCTGATATCATTAAAATAAGGGATTAATTCTTGAAGGTACTTTGTGTAGAGCTGAAGTCTCTCATCTCTAACTCACTAAATTCCTATTGTCTGAGATATGATAAGATTAGAATCTCCATAAATAGTGAGATGTCTTGCCCCTGCTACCAAAGCGGCTTTTACTCCATATATACAGGCTTCATACTCAACTGTTTTGTTTGTTGTTGGGAAATCCAGCTTGACAGCAAATGGAATATGGACTCCTTCAAGATCTACTAATAAAACTCTGCTCCATTAGCTCTCCTATTAGAAGCTCCATCAAAATACATGCACCATTGTGGATTGTCAATGAATAATAAATACTCATCAGGGAATGCATCGTCATATTCATCTCCTGACACTGGTCCTTCTGCTAGGGCTTCAGATATGGCTCTTCCTTTAACATATTTCTGGCTGACACATTGAATATCAAACTCAAATAACATAGCATGCCATCTCGCCAATCTTCCACTAAGAATGGGTTTTTCGAACAAATACTTGATTGGATCAAGTCTTGAGATGAGATAAGTGGTATGAGCTTGAAGATGATGCCTCAACTTCTTCGTGGCATAGACCAAAGAGATACATGCTTTTTCCATTGGGGTATATCTTGTCTCATACTCCAAGAATTTCTTGCTGAGATAGTATATGGCAACTTCCTTCTTTGTTCCCTCTTGATATTGGGCTAAGAGAGCTCCCATAGCCATTTCGATGATAGTGATGTACAAAATTAGAGGTTCTCCTTGTCTAGGTGGCATTAGAACAGGTGGATTTGAAAGGTACTCATTCATGGAATCGAAAGCAACCTGACATTCCTCATTCCACTCATGGGATACCACTTTTCTGAGCATCATAGTGAGTTGTGAGATGAACCTGCTTATATATTAAATTGTGCCAAGAAATCCTCTTATTTCTTTTTATGTTTTTGGAGGAAGTAGCTCTTGAATAGCTTTTACCTTTTCTGAGTCCACTTTAATGTCGTCTTGACTGACAATGAATCCCAACAACTTCCCCGAAGTGACACCAAACACACACTTTTGAGGATTTAGCCTTAGATTGTACTTCCTAATTCTTTCAAAGGAGGACCTTAGTGGGGAAATATGCCCCTCACGATCTTCACTTTTCACGATCATGTCATCTACATAAACTTCCACAATGTCATGGATGAGGTCATGAAGAATAGTGGTTGCAGCCCTTTGATACGTGGCTCCTGCATTCTTGGGACTAAAAGGCGTGATTATACCCTCAGAATCCATCCATGAAGGAAAGACGTCTTTGTCATATCTTCCTGGGCCATGAGTATTTGATTATACCCTCAGAACCCATCCATGAAGGAAAACATTGCATGACCGGCCGTACTATCCACGAGAACATCGATGTGGGGTAGAGGAAAGCAATATTTTGGTGATGCAGCATTCAAATCTAGAAAATCAGAGCACACCCGAACCTTCCCATCCTTTTTAGGTACATCCACTATATTGGCGAGCCAACTCGGATACTTTACAGCTTGGATGAATTTGGCATCAAGCTGTTTCTGGATTTCTTCTTTCACTTTCAGACTAACCTCTGGTTTCATTCGGCGAAGCTTTTGCTGCTTAGGCTTGTTTTCAGGATGTAATGGAATGCGATGTTCCGCAATTTCTCTATTAACGCCAGTCATATCAGCATAAGACCATGCAAACACATCTACATACTCTTTCAACAATGCAAAAAAACACAGACTTTTCAGTTGGGGATAGGGATGAACCTATTTTGACTTCTTTTACAGCATTTTATGTACCAATATTAATTACAATTGACTCTTCCATGGGTTTTATATATGTATTAGTTGTATTAAGTGATTCATCATTATTAAATTCACTGTGAGAAATTACATCTTGGATGCAAATGTACTTAGATAAAGGTTCACATTCAATTTCCTCAGTGTCAGAGTCTTCTGACTGGTTATGCAATGTAGATTGGCTGGAAGATGAACTATCGGTATGATATCCATATGAAAGGGGTGAAAAGGTATTTTCATGAGATGGATGTGGATGATGGTTTCTTGATAACATTTTAAATTCTATAGGCCCGTTTTTTGCCTGACACTCAATACTCCACTTATGTTCAATGCTTCTGCCAGAAGGTATCATCAAATACACTGGGTCAAAATTCTCTTCCTCAACGGACTCAAAAGTGAAAAGTTTCTTAAGGACTCCATGTTTCAGATTATCCACCCAATCATTTTCCTTTTTCATTTTTTATTTTTGGACAAATCAACTTTTGATTAAGTCTAGATTTGTAGCTTCATTGAAGAATATCTCCAATCTTGGTAAAATCTTCTGTTCTTTCCTACTAAGCCAAGGTTCTGGAAACTCATAGTACATCTCTATATCTCCTTGCAGGATGAACAGACCATTGAGGGTAAAAGAAGGTTCTTTGATGTTGTAAGAAGTGTTGCCTGGATCATATCCTAATCTATGTCGATTTTGCTTGTCTACTATGGGGATTGGTTGCTTTATTCCCCTACCATCATGCCCTAATCTGGCTCCTTGAGTATAACCCATCTTCATCATGATTTGAAGTCCTTTGGACAGAGGTTGCATGGCAAACTCTACAGGCTCTTTGATTCTCTTGAATGATTTTACTGTCATTGGGGTTGAAAACAGATGTTTTTTTTTTCATTCTTCTATTCCCTGCTTTAATAATGAACAAAGACAAAAAATATATATATTAGGGCATGTATCCCCATTGATGTGTCAGTTCAGCATTATTCTGAAATTGCTCCTATGATGACTGGCATCTCGAATTCTGATCACATTGCCTGAAAACCAATGGTTAATACAATTGAGTCGAACCCGCAGGCTGCCTACATATCCCCATTGTTCCAGGTGCATTTTATGGGGAATCAGACTCAGCGTAGTTCGTTATTTTAGAAGAAACTAAAGTTTTTTATTTAATAAAACAGCTGCACTCATATTGAGCTACCTACGTACCCCCAAGTGTACAGTTACATAGGTGGAGTGATCTCACAGTGCATTTGTACGTGATAATAGGGATTCAAGCTGCACGTAGTTCTCTGATACTAACGAACTGAAAGATTTTTTTTTCTTTTTTACGATGGGCTAACCCCCTACAGGACTTTAACCGAAGATTTTTCCCCTTCTGTGAGACGATCAAGTAGCTTTGCGGTAGACAAGAGCTATGTTGGTGATTTGCTTGATGCAATAGCTGAGAGCATGACATTGCTTTGTGCCGTGACCATGCAATTGATGATAATGGCAGTACTTATGGAGATTTGACCCTACAGGTCTTGCCCCAAGGCGTCTAGTAAGTGGATGAATCTGACCTTGTTCAACCAGTTTGCGAAAAATATCGACTTAGGATTGCGGTCGAGGATGTGACGACACCTTCCTTGCATGTACTTCTTTGTGGGTTGGACTAATGACGCCTTGATCAATCAGGCTTTGCACTTTGTAGTAAAGATCATGGCATCGATCAGTTTCATGCCCAAATTGGCGACAATAAGCGCAGAGTTTTCTCATGTTTGTTCCCGGAAGGGGTAAATAGTGCACATGCGCCGGGGCTTGAATTATACCTTGGCTCTAAAGACGATCATACACCATAATTAATGGTTCATCTATCTTAGCATAAACCCTTGGATTTGCATTGGGAGTTTCAAGATTTCCCGGGGGTCGTTTTTCTTGCAATTTCAGAGTATCGATATCGAAGCCATGCTGCTCCATGTGGCTGGGGCAGGTGTACATGATGGTAACCATGTGACAATAATAGAAGTCGTTAAGATTTCGCAGTAATATAAGCATGAATTCCCGATCTGTAATAGGGACACGAAGCTGGGCACGGATGTAAGCGCATCTCGAACAAAAGTACGAGAAAGTTTCTAAGAAAACTACAAGAGGGGAGGTGAATTGTATGTGTGGGAAATGAAAGTATCTTTTTGCGAAATTATAAAACAATGAAAGGAACAAGAGAAAGACAAGAGATTTTTACGAGGAAAAACTTCTTGGGCCCAACAAAAAGAAACAACCTCGACCACTAGGGACTTTAAACTCAACTCTTTCACTATAATAGGCCAAAACACCTTTGTTACAAACCTATTATCTCTCGGGCCAGTCCTTGAGTTCCTCTACAAACTCAAGTCCCAACAACAGCTCCCTCTAACTGTTGTTCCTCTTGAACTTCACTCAAAGTTCCTTTCTCTTTCTTTGCTTCACTCAAAGCCTCACACTTTACAGGAGTTCACTCAAAACCTTTCTCCAAACTCAAACTATAAGAGTTCTTTTGAAATATTTTCTCAACTCGAAATACAGAATTGTAGAATGATAGAAAGTACTAATGAAACAATGAGCTCATATGGTAATGAAACTTGGAGCTTGGAACTTTGAACTTTGGTGGTACTGACTTAATAATCGTGATACTCAAATTAATACCTTTGTTAGATTAATTATCACTTTGTCTGACACTCTTTGGTGTGACTACTAAAAGTCAGACGCACATTGGAACTTAATTAGACATAAGTATTTATTGCAGTGATTAGATAGAACGTGGGATAAAATCATGTGTTAGTGGTAAAAACATTTTCCCATGATGTTCCTCAACTTAAGGAACACGTTCCATTAATTTTCCATGAACACCACGATCTTATTGAACGTGTGTTAGAGGATTAATACTGCTTCCATAATTTTAGCAACTACTTGTGCAATAATAATAAATCTGATTTAATTAGAAAATATTTTAATTAATAAAACCAAAATTAAATCCTTTAACAAAATAATATCTTTTAAAATATTTTCCTCTAAAAACCGAAAAACATTTAATTTCCATTAAAGATAAAATCTTTCCGTTAAAAATATTTTCCTTAAAATCAGTTTTTTAACAAACAAAAACGGTTTCCTATTTTCTAGGCATTAATCACTCAATCGACACAAATTAAATAATTGTTGTACTTCGTCAACATATGTCTAGTTCCTTTTAAACAAGTAGTTCCCTTAACTTAACTCATTAGTGTCAGTTCATTAGTTTTAGACGCATGATTCATATACCAATTTTACTAACATAGTTCCATAGGAACAATTCCTTTATTCAAAGGAACAGTTCCATAGTTCCAATTCATTACCTTTTGATGATCTTTGTTTCTTACATAAGAAACCTAATTACACCCTTATGTAACTATGCAGTTCTTCTCTTGGAGTTCCAACGCAAGAACTCCGTTCTTCTCTTGGAGTTCCAACTCAAGAACTTCACTTATTATCTTTATAAATCACCATTATTAATTCATGAACCTTGTACACATAAAACTTATAAAACTTTTTAGTTATTACATTAGTTTGTCATCATTAAAACCATATTGGCTCAACAATTTTCCCTTTTTTGGTGATGACAAACCAAGGCAAAGTAATATAAAAACAAACACAAATAAAATATAATATAACAATGCAAGATCATGTTAAGTAGAGAATGAACCAGAATAAGAACAATAAATAAGCTACTTTGCCATTATCTTCTCCCTTTTGACATCATCAAAAAACGTATTGTTTTTCAAGAATTTATGATCAATCTTCCAAACTTATAGTGACACTACACCACCATAAATGAATAATTAATGGTCAAACATGAGTTTAAATTTTTCAATTTTCTCAAACATCAATCTAGTAATATTAGCCATCCTCAGGCACATGTTTATCAATTAGTTAAAGAAGCTAAAGCATACTAAATATTAACCACCACTTTACCAAAGCGCAATCCATAGAGTAGATAACAAATAGAATGTCCAATAAAATTCAAAGAGAAGATCAAAGGCTCATTTATATGAAGGAATGGTTGGAATAGGTTAACTGGAAAAAAAAATTCTATATGAATAGGTCACTTGTTCCTCTACCATTACCTTTCCTAAACTTGCAGTTTACTTTGTGATTTGCCTTTGAAAACACACGTAAGTGCCTTTCAAATAACATGCAGTTCCTTACTTCTTTTTCGATATTTTGAATGGAAATCTGTTGTCTGTTCCTTGCTTTAAGTTTCAAGGAACTAATTAATTCCTTTTGTTTACTTCAGATTTGATACGAAAGGAACATACATGGGACTACTAGAACCCATAGATTTTATGACAGCTTTGAAGAAGTTGGAACTTGAATATCTTATGGAACGTTGAATCTCTTTTCTATATCCCTCTCACACATCTCTCCTTTTATTATCCGATCCGGTTTTGGTCCGGATCGGGTGGGCTAGCAGCAGTTTGTAATGATTAACTGATCCGATCATAAATCGGATCAGTTAATCCTTTACTGATCCAGTTTTGAAGGAAAACCGGATCAGTTAGTGTACACTAACTGATCCGGTTTTCAGAAAAAACTGAAGGAGTTAATTCAAAATTTGATTATAAAAAATATCAAGCCAAATAATCTGATCCGATTTTCTACAGGAACCGGACCAGTTGCTAGTTATCTCAACTAAAAAAAATTATGTTGCAATCGGTATCCTCATAAAAAGTTGTCTGCTACTAACAACTTGTAATATGAATTAAAAAAAAAAATCAATTGCCAGCTTTTGTTACATGCCTCCATGTCACTTTCTTCTGTTCATTTACAATCAAGTTTTCTATCATTGCCTCCATGTCACTTTCTTCTGTTCATTTACAATCAAGTTTTCTATCATTGCCTCCATGTCAGCTTTGGTTACAACATTGCCTCCCTATTCATTTACAATCAAGTTTTCTATCATCTTCAACTTCCTCACCTTCTCCAGCATCATTTACAGCCTCCATGTCACTTTCTTATGCATCCTCTTCTAGCGCTCTACAGAAACGTAAAACATCATTAGTAAAAACCCTGAATAAACAGCCTAAAATTACCAATCTAGTAAACACATGCTCAAGCTTCTAGAGACCTACCAAATAAAAGATAAAAATAGAGCCACTATGAAGAGAATACAGAATTACAGATGAATCAATAAAAAACCCATCTCTATCTAAAACATCAAAGTTAGACTTCTTTAAAGAACTTTTAAGTCCACATCCAAAGTTCAGCAATATACTGAGAATATTCATGGTTGCAAGTTCTTACATCTCTGGCCATGGCCATTGTACCAAAGGCATTAAATGGGAGTTTTGTCTGAGCCTTGTTTAAACCAAGTTCCTAAAACAAAAAGGCTTGTAAGATCTGGAACATTCCCAACGCAATAAGTATTAAGTGAAAATTAGGGTTCAAAGGGATCAAATATACTTCAATATAGCATAAGATTGTAATTCATGGTTACAATTATTCAATGAAGAAAATAGAGCCTTTGAAGTTAGTTTTGATCACACCATAATATTGATGGTAAATGACTTCAAATAAGTTCAACTAGTCAATGAGCATTAACTAATGACTAGTTAAATCAGCCACCCTCATGACACTACCTGGTTTATTGGAAATGTCAGCAATTACGGAGTATATGAGACCACTATCCAAATACTTCGGCTTCTTACTTTCTGATCCAATTAGAAATAGAAATACCAAAAAATTGAAGATTTCTATCAGCTTAGTTTAAACAATTATTAATGAAGTCCCTATATTCTATGTGAGAATTAAAGAACCCAAAACGTTATATAGACCTCCACCCCAACCAAAAACAAGAAAAGACTCAGCACACAATGTGAATTTTGCTTAATATTTCTTGAAATATGTGTTTGGGTGATAAAGGGAGCAATTAGGATTAGAGATGGGGAAGACATAAGGACAAGAACAATACTTCATTTCCATAGACACCTGTATGATTTATTCATTTTTGAAGCAATACCAAGCACCAAGTCATCACTTTGCCAATGCACACAAAAACCAGGTTCACAATTTTTGCTGCCTTTGTCTCAAGATGCTCGCGATTATGTTTTTGCGAGGGAAAGGGAGGGGGAGGGGGTTGGGCGGCATTTGCGGGGCAAGGGAAGGGGAGGGGGTTGCGCGGCGGTTGCGGGGGAAGGGGAGGGGGTTGCGGGGGGTGGGGAAAGAGGGAGAGGGGCTGCGGGGGGTCTTGGGTGTGGTGGGGGGAAGAGGTGGGGTGGGGGGAGGGGTGGTGGTTGGGTGGGGTGGTGGGGGAAAGGGGTGGGTGGGGGAAGGGGGTGGGGTGGTGGGAGGGGTGGTGGGTGAGTGGCTAGGGTTAGGGTTAAGGTTAGGGTATTAGATTAGGGGTTAGGGTTAGAGTTAGGTTTAGTTTAGGTTAGTTAATTAGGGTTAGAGGGGGGATTAGGGGTTAATGACTAACGGTGTTAGACTTCCGTTAGTCATAAGGGTAGGTTGATGTATTTTTTAAAACGTCAAGGGCATATGGTGAATTTGGAAACTCGAAAGGGTATATGGTGCAAAAAAAATTTGTCAGGGGTATATGGTGAAAAAACCTTTTTTAAAATGTAAGATGGATTATCATACAATTTAACTTAGTTAGATTTGCAATTTTTTCTCTTAATTGAGATTGGGTCATTTGATTCATATACTATGATATATTGGCCCAACATGCAATATTTGTAACATTGGTTGCTCATTTTATTCAAAAGAATTATGTAATTATTTATGAAAATTATGCATAAACATCTCCATGTTTTTTTTTCATTAATGAGTGATGTAATAACAATTTACAAAGAAATTATTATTACAACAAGATGTACAAATCTATGATCTATACAAAGTCTTCAATCTTGATCTTCACCATGATGCTCTTTGGTCTTCATTTCCTTGAATGGGCTTTGGAATTCATGTTTATTTGTAAACTTGTGAAAAAATTAGTGATTAATTAACCTCTTTGATTTAATTTTTTATGACAATTTTTATTGATTTTAGTTACATGATAAAATAAGTCATTTTAAGAGAAACTTAAAAATTTCATGATTTTTAATTAACATTTTCGTGTCAAGAAGACATTTTTTTTTATGAAAGTTGAGTTAATCACTTCATTTTATTTTCCAGATTGCACTATTGTTCTTGTACTGACTTTATTTTAAACTTTATTGACTGAACAAACTTTATTTTCCAGAAAGCGTTAAACTAAACATGTGAAACATTTATGGATAGGTCAGTGAATTCTTTGTGTTGTGTCAAAATTTCACAAGCTTTTAGTGACAACTTGAATTATGGTGAAATTTATACTCAAACTGATCAAAGCAAGACCTTCATTCAATTTGTTTTTTGAAATCTAACTTATTGAACTTATTTTCAAGTGAATTTTTTTATGAACATTCTAGACACTTTGAAGAACTAGACTGGAAATTTTTACGTAAATTGGACACTTTTAAGATCCTTATTTAGTTTGTTTCTTAACTTAAAAGAAAATTAGTTTTCTGGAATTTAGTGATTTACATGAACGGTATTGTAAAAATGATGTAAAATTGTATAAAATTGATATGAACATTATTTTTATATTTTTGAAATGTTACTGATGTTTTCTTCAAACTTGATGTTTTTAGTTTTATGTAAATAATTTTATTTTAAACTTTATTGACAGAACAAGCTTAGGTGGTACTGGACCAAATCAGTTTTGCATAACAAAGTTGTATGATTTTTGATTATTTACACAAAATTCGGTTTTTAGAAATTCCAAAGCCCAGTTGCTGGAAACATCTTGGACTTTATAGGAAAAATATTAAATCCTACAAATTATTCTGATAATACTGACAAAAAATGAAATGTAGTACGAAATTCAAACTGATTATAATTACAACATCACATTTTCTTTTTATGGAGATGTTTATGCACAATTTGTCTTGAATTTTTTTTTATGAAAACATTTTTTTGTGATGTACAACAACTTGATTAAGGAAAATCACATAATCACATTGTTTCCTAAGAGTTTCCCCATTATAGTTGACTATTCTAGGTGGGGTGATTTAAGGTTGGGAACCTATTAGGACTTCCTCATACCCAAATCACTACAAAAATAAAAAAAATGATAAGATGAAACAAGGAGAAAGTTAGTAGATGATTACGAAGATAATAAAAAATGACAAGAGTTTCAACTTTACCTTGCTAGCTCAATGATGCACTCCCTTTTTGCAAATTTTTCTACCTTTTTTGTGATTTTCTTAATTTCTAAGTGAGTTTCTAAATCCACTTAATTACTAACTTAAACTCTTTTTTGTGTTTTTTCCTTTTGATGAACTTATTTACTTACTAATTACTTTCCTAACTTTTACTTTTTTTTTCTTGAATGAGATTTCATAAAGGAAGGAAGTAGTAGAGAAGATGATAGAAGTATTGAGAGAATTAATGAAATTCAGTTGTGTTTTTTTCAACTTGTTTACTTAAAAATTAAGACTTTTGCTTAGATGGAAAGATTAAAGAGGAGAAGAGTAGTAGGGAGAAAAGTTGTGAAGTTGAGTTGTGTTTTAGCCCAACTTGACTTTGAAGTAAAAAAAGGAGGGTATTTATAGAGAAATGAGGGAAATTAACTAGGGTTTCTGTAGGCGTAGGATTTTTGAATTCCTTTAATGCCTACACGCGTTGTGAGCGCATTTATTTGACTACCCCATTGTTAAGGTTTTATTAAAAATATGTTTCGAAGTCGCCAACAATTCTTTAAAGGAAGAATCATAAACCTAATTGGATATAGGAAAATCATTGGGACAAATTATCCAATGTAGATTTCCCCGTCATTACTCCATAGATGGTCAAAGTGAACCAATGATTGAGTTCGGGGTGAGGGTACAATATAGTCAGGAAGTATATTGCCCATTGCTGGCCTCTACTAAATATCGATTCACAATAGATTTTATGCAACAGAATAATCATATAACGTTTTAATACACCCTAAAAATAATTAGTCTAAGTTGGTTCAGGAAACACATAAAAAGACTATATTTTTTGTGACAAGTTATTAGACAATCAATATTAATGGGTTCCTAGCAGGTTGTCCATGTTATCTGAATTAGTTAGAACATTTATTTAGGTCTTGATTAACAATAAATACAAGGTGATAAATATTGCAATCAAGCATGAAAAATAATATGTTCATGAAAATAAATAAAAATAAGATAAGAAAATATTGCAGGGAGTTAGTATAATATACAATACTTACAGTCGCATGAATATGTTAACAATCTACATCATGAATAGAATGTTAGTAACTTTAAGAAAATAATAAAAATAAATAAAGAAATAAAATAAAGTTTGTGAATTTAGTTGACCCTCAGAAATTATAACACCGTCCGGGGTAGTTGATTTGTACGGATCTTAGAAAATTGAATGTTGAACGAATCGTTAAAAAAGAAAAGATTTGTTTTGTACATATGTTGCGCGTGTGACGAGGATTGTGTAGATTAGTAATGGGTGTGGAATCTTGTGTGAGTTTAGGATATTTTTAATGTATTTATATGTTGTGATGATGTTTTGATCATATGAAAATTTAATGAATCTAAGAAAAGTTACGGTGCATGATGGAGGATTATGGTGAGAAAATTATGTGGCAGTAGGATATTGTGGTGTTAGTATGTTGTTGTTATGCGTATGATATTGGGTGTATGAGAGATTGGTGTAGGGGAATTAATGTGCTGTAGGTGTATGTAGGACGAAGGAATTAGCGTGGAGGGTTGGTATTTGGCAGGGAGAATTTAAGTGTGCGGTGGGTTTTTGTGAGGTGAATTGTCGAGTGATTGTTGTATGAGGAGATGTCGAGTGTTTTTGTGTGTTGAGGTTAGCCGAGTAAATTAGTTAGTTTTCAGATGTGAATTGTTAGGAGGATATATATAGGTTTAGGTAGTTGGGTTGCAATAGGTTTCCTAAAGTTAGTAGGCTTCTAAAAAGATTTTTATAAAATAGTTTGATAATGATTTTTGAAAACACTTTGGAAAAAAGATGATTTTTTATAAAAAGATTTTAGAAACTAGTTAGATAAAAGATATTTAAAAACATGTTGGAAAAAGATTATTTTTATAAAAGATTTTTATTAATAAAACTAATCAATATAATTAACTAATTCTATTAATTAAATTGGGCTAGAAAGGAGATTTTATAAACTTGGGCTTTCACAAAACTATTTTTAAATGGTTTTCAAAGATGGGCCTTTAAAAGGTTATTTAAAAACGTTTTAGGAAATGGGCTTATTAAAATTGATTATAAAAAGGGTTTTGGAAATGAGTTAATAAAAAGTGTTAAAAAATGGATTTGGGCTTAAAATATTTTATTTTAGACTCGTTCTTTATTCTTTCTTCGATCCGGACCAATTGGAGCAGGGTATTGGTCATCATAGGGTACTAAATGGGGAGACACAATTATGTGTCTACAGAAGCCCCCACATTGACTGAGGTTTGTAAAACCGAAAGTCAAAGTATACGTGTCGGGACGGAGAATGATTCTAGATGCTCTGCAATCCAAAATCACTCTTTTGCGCCGGTACCTGCAAAACAAGCAAAAGCTTCAGGAACAGACATGTGTGAAACATATTTGCAAAGTGATTGTAAATTTGCAAAAATGAAATGATATATGGGAAAAATAATCATGAGCTATTGTCCCGTTCCAAGGCCGTTGTAATAAGCTATTGTCCCGCTCCAAGGTGATTGTAATGAGCTATTGTCCCGCTCTAAGGCTGTTGTAATGAGCTATTGTCCCGCTCCAAGGTTGTTGTAATGAGCTATTGTCCCGCTCCAAGGCTGATTGTAATGAGTTATTGTCCCCCGAGCTATTGTCCCGCTCCAAGGCTGTTGTAATGAGCTATTGTCCCGCTCCTAGGCTGTTGTAATGAGCTATTGTCCCGCTCCAAGGCTGTTGTAATGAGCTATTGTCCCGGTCCAAGGCTGATGTAATGAGCTATTGTCCCGCTCCAAGGCTAATGTAATTGATTAAAAGTGGTCTACGGACCAAATGGTTTGTGTGCCGTTATTGACGGTTTTGATACAAAAAGTTTATTCACATGAAAGGGATTATTCGAGGTAGACTGATTTGGGTTAAAAGCAATTGGAATAGGAATAACTTGCGAAAAGTTCATTCGCTCAAAGCGAGAAGGAATAACTTGCGAAAAGTTCATTCGCTCAACATCGAGAAATATAACTTGCGAAAATTTCATTCGCTAAACAGCGAGAAATATAACTTACGAAACGTTCATTCGCTAAAAAGCGAGAGATATAACTTACGAAAAGTTGATTCGCTAAAAAGCGAGAGTTATAACATACGAAAAGTTCATTCGCTAAAAAGCGAGAGATATAACTTACGAAAAGTTCATTCGCTAAAAAGCGAGAATGGATAGGACATACTAATGACCTAAACTATTAGGATATAGTGTAAGTGTGCAATTTTGTGACCCTAGACTGCAAAATGTGTATAATATGTGTGTGTATGTGTGACTCGATGATTGATGATAGGATCCTATGGCTAAGGATGAAGGAAGCATGCAATGATTGACATAGTGTTTGGACGATGCAAATATGTAATGCAAATGCAGATGATATGACACTAATGCAGAGATATGACACTAATGCATATGATATGATTTTTTTTTCCTCTAAGCTCAATTTTTTTTGTTTAGAAAAATAATTTTGTAAAGAGGAGAAATGGGAAGCCCCCAAGGATGATCCACATAGGTTATGTTTGATTCAAAATGTGTTGCAGTTGTTACGAGTCTAAGTGAGCCCATACAGTCAGTTCAATCTTGCATCAGTGTGGGTTTTAAAACCGCCGATATTTCATGTATGGACTCGTAATGAAGTCCATATAGGCCTATACTCAGAGCCTATGATTTTCTGTGTGGAGCCGTGATGAACCCCCAGTAAGATGGAGTTTATGAAGGACTCAGCTTGATTGTTTGATTTTTGAATATATCTCGTCACGCTTAGCGAAAATTTCGACGGAAGGTTCCATATAGGGTTCCTAAGGTGAGAAGACAAGAAAGGCGAAAGAAAAGAACACTCAAAAGAAAAGGCGCGGTCATAGCGCCGAGTGTTGAAAGGTTATGCTAAGGTTGGCTTAGAAGCGATAATGTGGTTTAGAAAAAGGAAGGGATAAGAATTAGAAGAAGGTGGAGTCATAATAACTTGACTCACGCAATAAGGTAGGTTTATGATGCAGGTTCAAATCCCAGTCTAGTTCTAAGGGTAGGGGATGAGCATTGAAAATTCATGATTTGGGAGATCGCGCTTTTCTCATGGGCCTAGGCGAGCCTTTAAAATATATGTTTTGAATTAAAATGGCCGGGCCTCAAAAGAGGTTGCCTACGTATCCTTGATGGAATCAGGCCAGTCGTAGCTCTTAACATTTTAATTGGTGGCCTAGCATTTTGCTTTGGAGCCATCTGCAATGAATTAAGCATTGAACTAAGCATTGAATTGGAAGAGGTCTTTGGCAAGGGTGGATAATGATGTAGTTTGGTTTGGTTTATAGCGCTCGGACCTCAGGATGAGGTTTCCTACGTATCTTTAGCAGAATCAGACCATTCGTAGTTCAGGCCAATGAATAGGAAGGTGCCCTGACTTTTGCCTAGGTCGCCCTTATGGGTTTTCGACCTAGCGGGCTTTGGTTTGTCTTTTGTGGCTTATTGGATGCGACATGGATGATTATGGATTGCTTGAGGGAAGGTTTGTCCGATATATGATTTGGCTTGTAAAGATTTTTGGTTAAAGTTTTGGTTGAAGGTTAAAGGTTTTGAAAGAATTACCTTTGACAAAGCTATTGATGGGCTTATTTTCAACACTTCTTTTTTTTCATATATATTTTGCACTTTTTTGTATCATTTTTTTCTTCATTTTTCTTATTTGTCATTTTTGCTTTGAATTTTCTTGGTGCCTTTTTTTTTTCTTTTGATGTTGCTCTTTTTCTTTACTTGCCCTTTACATTGAATTGTTGTCAAATGTACTTCCTATGAGGTAGGTTAAAGGGAGAGGGGTGTTATGTATGGAGGAATGGTTGTAGTGAAGGGATGAATGCCTCTTTTATGCCAATTTGTTCATTGCTTTTATTAGAATAGTCATGAGAGCATTAGAAATGCATTTCTTTTAAGGTGACAATCGTGATTTTCAGTGATGCTCATTAGTGCAGGGTTAGAAAAGAAATACTCATTTATTGATTGAAAATTATGAGTACATGCAATAAGAGGGAAAATCTTGTATTAGACTGAGAAAAATAAGAAAAATGAAACAGAAAATGAAATCATAAGTCTAGACTCCTACGTTACTTGACGAGACAACTTCATTGTTTCGATCTTCATGAGGTCTCTTTCTAAATGAAAAGAGAAGAAGTGTATTTTTTTTCGTGCTGATTAGACCTAAGCGAGTCCAAATGCTTTAATGAGCAGAGAATTTTTCGGAAAGTTTCCCCTTCGGTTTGGTGTTATCAGTAGGTTCAAAATAGGAATTTGCATTAGTTACCCTATGAATGACATTCTCCATTTTCTTGTTGAATCCAGGAGATTCACCATACTCGACCTTCTCAAGCCTTATAATTATTTCTTCCATCATACTAGACATCTTGACTAAGGCTCTAGCCATTTCAGCGACTTGTTGTTCGGTATTCAATGGATTACCCATTTCAGTCACTCTTGACTTCTGCATGGATCATCAATGGAGACTTAGAGATAGAGAGTGATGATGGAGGGAGAGAAATGAAATGAAAGAATGTATGTTTAGGAACAAATCTGAATATCCTATATGCATGATGATTTTTTTTTTTTTGAATGCACCTAGACCTAATGCATGTATGCATGACTCAATTTATGCGTTCGAACCTGCAAAGGCTGCCTACATGTCCCGAAAGTGGGAATCAGATCGCTTGTAGTTCAGGACTACTAAATGCGGACTGCATGAGATGAAATGGAGAGTATGAATGCAATGAGACTCCTAAATGCTTATGAACTCTAATTATGCATGAGGTGTATGAATGATGGACTATACAATGCAGAGGGACTCTAGTATGAATGTTGTCTTAATTGACATGAAATTCTAATGACTTCAGAATCCTAGACTTGAAAGACTTCTAATGACGTTAGAATTCTGGATTTGATGGACTTTCGAGAATACTAGACTCCTAATATGTATGATACTCTAGTGGACCTAGACTCCTAAAATAGACGGAATTCTGATGGATTTGGACTCCTAATATGGGCAGAACTCTATTGGATTCGAGACTCCTAAGATGAACATAATTCTTACGGATTTTAGACTCCTAAGATGGATAGAACTCTAATAATTTTAGAATCCTATTATGCGTGGACTTTCTATGGATTATAGACTTCTAAGATGGCAAGAATTCTAACGACCCTAGACTTCTTAGATGGGTGAACCTAGACAGGGTTAAGACTCCTATCATGGATAGAGTTAGATGAGGTGAAGATCTCTAAATGAAGTGAAACTGGACGAATCTAGACATTTGGGTCAGACAGACTTCTAGTGCAGTTAGAATTCCTAAGCGGATGAGACTTTTACAACAAGATGGACACTAAGAAGAAGAAATCCTAAATGATGTGCACGTAAAGGATGGATAATATACATAGAAAGATAGGATAGAGAAAAAGGATGAATTTTCGAAAAAAGATATGTGATAGGAAAAAAGATGGATAAATTTTTTTGAAAAAATGTGGAGATAGAATTTGGAAGTAGATAGGAGATTAAAGATGGGATGAAATTTTCAAAAAAAAAAAAGATGAGAGATCATTTTTTAAAAAAGTATGGGAAATATAGTTTCTGGAAAAAGATGAAGATAGAAATTTTGAAATAGATAGGAAAAAAGGTGGAGAGATTTTTTTATTTTATGATGAAAAATGGTTATAGGAAAAAAAAAATCAAATTATCCAAGGTAAGGGGAAGGCATGGACAAAGCTGGACACTAAGCTCAACAAGGGATGCTGAAATTGATTACGCACAATATCCAGCGCAAGTAAGATGCACGAAAGGAAATTGGCGCACGACATGGCGAGCTGCGCGAGACGCAAGACGAGCTGCGTGGACAGCAGGTCATCGCGTGGGAAGCTAAGAAAGGCGTTAGACGCGGACAATGTGCGCTAAACGCGGCTTAAGCGAGACATGCTATTTTAACTTTTTTCTCGACGCGTAAATACATTCGGTAGTTTTGACTCGAAACTCGCGTAGTACCAAAATAATTAGATACAAGCACACGCAAATATGCACATATAGGATGATAATATGCAAAGTTCTCAACCTAAAGTCCAGTTCTACGTTCAGTTATGGTCAGGTTTTGGTTAAGGCTGAAAAGGGTCCATGACTAAGAGATTGATCCCACGCTTCGTACCCCTGCTTAAAGAGGTGGCCACGTGTAAGACGCACTCCAGTCTCAAGTCAGGATCAAGAGAACAATGCCATGGTTGGGTAGGTTTGCTTATGACTAAGATCCAACACTATCGCTCAGGAAGCTTTTTTGAAGGACAAAGCGCAAACCCCCCAGGGGTGACCTCACACATAGAACATGTGCTAATGAGGCAAGGAAGATTATCCTTATGCTGGCTGAACAATAGCCATGCATATGCAAAACAGTATATTATTCAAAGGCATAAAAGAAGAATGAATCGTATTTTTCAAGTTTCACCCACTCATTTAAAAAATTTTTTTTTTTTAAAAATCCTCCCTAGTGGAGTCGCCAAATTGTAGGCGTAGGATTTTTGAATTCCCTTAATTCCTACACGCGTTGTGAGCGCGTTTATTTGACTACCTCATTGTTAAGATTTTATAAAAAATATGTTTCGAAGTCGCCAATAATTCTTTAAAGGAAGAATCATAAACCTAATTGGATATGGGAAAATCATAGGGACAAATTATCCAATTTAGATTTCCCCGTCATGACTCCATAGATGGTCAAAGTGAACCAACGATTGAGTTCGGGGGTGAGGGTACAATATAGTCAAGAACTATATTACCCATTGTTGGCCTCTACTAAATATCGATTCACAACAGATTTTATGCAACAGAATAATCATATAACGTTTTAATACACCCTAAAAATAATTAGTCTAAGTTGGTTCAGGAAACACATAAAAAGACTATATTTTTAGTGACAAGTTATTAGACAATCAATATTAATGGGTTCCTAGCAGGTTGTCCATGTTATCTGACTTAGTTAGAATATTTTTTAATTTAGGTCTTGATTAACAATAAATACAAGGTGATAAATATTGCAATCAAGCATGAAAAATAATATGTTCATGAAAATAAATAAAAATAATAAAAGAAAATATTGCAGGGAGTTAGTATAATATACAATACTTACAGTCGCATGAATTTGTTAACAATCTACATCATGAATAGAATGTTAGTAACTTCAAGAAAATAATAAAAATAAATTAAGAAATAAAATAAAGTTTGTGAATTTAGTTGACCCTCATAAATTATACCACCGCCCGGGGTAGATGATTTGTACGGATCTTAGAAGATTGAATGTTGAACGAATCGTTAAAAAAGAAAAGATTTGTTTTGTGCATATGTTGCGCGTGTGACGAGGATTGTGTAGATTAGTAATGGGTGTGGAATCTTGTATGAGTTTAGGATATTTTTAATGTATTTATATGTTGTGATGATGTTTTGATCATATGAAAATTTAATGAATCTAAGAAAAGTTACGGTGCATGATGGAGGATTATGGTGAGAAAATTATGTGGCAGTAGGATATTGAGTGGTGTTAGTATGTTGCTGTCATGCGTATGATATTGGGTGTATGAGAGATTGGTGTAGGGGAATTAATGTGCTGTAGGTGTATGTAGGACGAAGGAATTGGCGTGGAGGGTTGGTATTTGGCTGGGAGAATTTGAGTTTGCGGTGGGTTTTTGTGAGGTGAATTGTCGAGTGATTGTTGTATGAGGAGATGTCGAGTGTTTTTTGGGTGTTGAGGTTAGCCGAGTAAATTAGTTAGTTTTCAGATGTGAATTGTTAGGAGGATATATATAGGTTTAGGTAGTTGGGTTGCAATAGGTTTCCGAAAGTTAGTAGGCTTCTAAAAAGATTTTTATAAAATAGTAGATAAAGATTTTTGAAAACACTTTGGAAAAAAGATGATTTTTTATAAAAATATTTTAGAAAATAGTTAGACAAAAGATATTTAAAAACAGGTTGGATTATTTTTCTAAAAGATTTTTATTAATAAAACTAATCAATATAATTAATTAATTTTATTAATTAAATTGGGCTAGAAAGGAGATTTTATAAACTTGGGCTTTCACAAAACTATTTTTAAATGGTTTTCAAAGATGGGCCTTTAAAAGGTTATTTAAAAACGTTTAAGGAAATGGGCTTATTAAAATTGATTATAAAAAGGGTTATGGAAATGAGTTAATGAAAAGTGTTAAAAAAATGGATTTGGGCTTAAAATACTTTATTTTAGACTCGTTCTTTATTCTTTCCTCGATCCGGACCAATTGGAGCAGGGTATTGCTCATCATGGGGTACTAAATGGGGAGACACGATTATGTGTCTACAGTTTCAAAGAAGTAGAAATCAGATTTTTAACCCAAAATATCTGATTTTCTCATCCTTAATCACCCTAATGACATCACTCCAATGACCTCACCCTAATGACATCATCAAATCTCTTTGGAAGCACAAATATTCTTATTCTTTTTGGATTTTCTCATAAATGAAGCAAAATCAGATTTTCAGAAAATTTTCTTCCCTAAACAACCTAATACGTAAAAAAAAATACATCGAAAAACGTGCAAAACAAAGCTGATCAGAACGTTGCGCCAAACGCAAGAGCCTGCGCTAGGCGCAAGGCACTGCGTCTGGCGCAGGGTATGGTTGTGCGCTAGGCGCACAATCATGCGTCTAGCGCATGATTGTGTGCTTGGCGCACACTTGTTTCTTCCGGAAAAATTCCGGATCCTCCCCTCTTACACATGGGATTTGATTCTTATTCTCACATATTTTCATGATTCTTATTCTCTAACTAATGGATAAAGGATGTGATTAGTGGATAAAGAATATATTCTTATTTTTTATTCAATGAACAATGACTTGACCATCAAGAAAACTGCTTTAATGCCGGTTTTGGGATACGACTAAAATCCCGACGCCTAATCGCGACTCGTTTTTCGTTTTTCTGAAAGACTAACTTAAGACAATTAACGAAAACTCGTCATTTCAATAAAGACGAGATTGATTATACTACGAATCATTTTATTAAAACGGTGGTTATAATTAATGACTACGACTCACGAAAATTATATTTCTAAGCCGAAACCGCATGACTAATACGCAAAAAAGGAAAACCGCATGACGGAATGAAACACGCACCCTGGGACGAAATCATGCATTTGACGGAGCGCGCGCTCCACGATGGATGACGGTTTTCGTTATTTTATTTCTTTTCAAAATCATTTTTTTATCCGAAAAAGGGTTTAAAAATTTGGTTTCTACAGAATTCCCCACATTGGTCGAAGTTTGGAGGAAATGATGACCAATGTTTGAATAAGACACAAAATTTTGACAGAAAATTTCTTTTGAGATAACATATTCTCCATAAAAAATAATTATCATCAATGTGAATTTGAAAACATGATTTGCGAGTTCTGTTGAAGCTTTAAGTAGAAAATCCCAGTTAATTTTCTAAAATTGGAAATGCGACTTTGACGTCGTCTTAGCTAGAAAATCCCAATTAATTTTCTAAAATTTTAAAATGCGACTTTATCGTCGTCTTAAGTAGAAAATCCCAATTAATTTTCTAAAATTTTAAAAAGCGACTTTAACGTCGTCTTACAATAGAAAATCCCAATTGATTTTCTAAAATTTTAAATGCGACTTTATTGTCGTCTTAGATAGAAAATCCAAACTGATTTTCTAAAATTGAAAATGCGACTTTGACGTTGTCTTAGATAGAAAATCCCAATTAATTTTCTAACATTTGAAAATGCAACTTTATTGTCGTCTTAAATAGAAATCCCAATTAATTTTTTTAAAATTGAAAATGCGACTTTATTATCCTCTTAAATAGAAAATCCCAATTAATTTTCTAAAATTAGGAAACGCTACTTTATTGTAGTCTTAAATAGAAAATCCCAATAAAGTTTCTAAAATTTTAAATATGCGACTTTAACGTCGTCTTCTTGTTTAGTCTTATGAATTTGTCTTTTGTTAATGTGAGAGACTCCGACAATTAACAGTCTGACTCCAGGTTTTTTTTATAGTATTGATGACAAACAAATTATCAAATCACCATCATTCACTTTTTATGACTTCATGTGTTATCATGTCACCTTAAATTAGGACATTGTCAGGTCATGTCACCTAAAAGGGTTGACCTAAGGTTATTACCTTCTAGACAAACTATGGTGGACCAATCATCATATGGCAAAAAAAATTATCTGTTTTTCAAAATTCTTTTAGTAATTTTTTTAATGCATAATGCTTATTCGCTTTATCGGAAAATGATGATCACTATATAAAATAGATTGATCATGGTCATTATTTTGGATGATTATTAGGAAAAGGATTGTATCAACGTTCTTGATTCATCATTGACACAGTTTTTTTTATGTTCGGCTTTAGCAAAAAATTGCCATGCCACAAATGCTTGGTCATTAGCCATGGTGAAGGATGCTCCTTATAACCCTATGGACAATACTCAAACATATTATCCATGGCATGAATCATGGATGATCATCTTTTCCATCTATAAAAGGGGCATGGTTTTTCATTTCCAAATGCACCACTTCCACTACTCCAATCTCTTCTCTAACTTTCTTCTTTCAAAAAAAAAACGGCACCTAATTATGAAGAAGCTAATGAAATGGGAAGTCGGGAGAAAAATTTGGAGCAACCAAGGCAATCTTTTTCTTCTTTCCGCTTCACTAAGGCTCTTATGCCTTTGCTTTCTCTTTCCATCTGTTATGACATGATTCATGCTGCTTTCCAATTTTGGGATGAAACTCGTCATGTCTTCTGCATTGGAGACCGGGAGATTGTGCCTCTTGTTGAAGAGGTCGAGGGTTTGCTAGGCTTACCATCCAATGGTCTAGTTATTACGCCTAAATCTCCTACAAGAATCTCGGGAGATTTATCAACAATTTTATATCTTCCCGAAAATCTTTATGGCAACTACCAACAATATGATGAGGTATTTCTTCTAAACTTATTGTTGACTTTTTTATTTGGCACTTGGCAAATCTCTAACAATGCCAACTATAGGATTGCTAAAGAAAATGCTTGCATTCTTATGATTTTGGGAAGTACCCTCACTAAATGGTCTTTAAACACATGCCATGCTCGGTGTCTTTCACTTATTCCTCAAATTGTTAGTGGGGGTCATCTTGGACCACTTATTTTGGGGGAAATGTTTCTTGGCTCAGATGAACTCAAAAGAAAACCCCAAAGCTTTGTGAAGGGATGTCCACTAGCCCTTCACTTATGGTTGTTGGAAAAATTTTCTCTCATGAAGCCCCACAAGAGCCTTACTTACAAAACTAGTCATGTCCGGGAGAGAGGTCTTCTTCCTTCCTTCAATCAACTTAGCAAAAATGGTGGGTGGGAAAATTGTTTTCTACATCAAGACAAAGTGGGTCACAAGCCACCTTGGCATTAGTGCAATTGTATATTGCGATTCTGGTCGTAGAGGTGTACAACTACCGGGGCTTTTCCAAGTCACTTTCTACCTTCCATGGAGGTGTCTAAGGCAAATTGGTTGGAGGCAACATCACATTCCTGCCCTCCAGGTTCTTCCATCTTGTACCACTTATGAGGCTGATATGAGTGGTATTCAGAGAATGCCTACTATATGGCAGGGAGCTAAAATTATATCAGCGCTAACTGAACTTCACTCTCCACTAATTGATGAAGATTACCTTCAATGACTTCTGGCGGATATTGGTCAAGACAATGATTTAGACGGGCCTACCATGAAGAGGAGAAGGGTTTGAGAGAAATATCATGTTGTTTTCTCCATGTTATTATATTTGTTAGTTTTTTTTCTTTTTTTTAAAGTTTGTAAGAAATGAAGGCTTTATGTCCTTTTATGTATGAAATGAAGTACCCCAGTTGGGATGAAAAAAAAAATTGTTTGTGAGAATTATCTGCTTGTGAGAAATTCAATGTGAACACAATTCTATAACACGTGCACACTTTAACATTAAATATGACATGCAAATCAAAATTAATCAATCATATGACACATAAAAGCTTGTTTTTTTTTTTTTCTTTTTTCCTTTTTTCCCCTTTTTTGTTTTATTTTCCCCTTCTGTTTTTTTTTTTTTTTTTTTTTACATACATTATATGAATATCTAGAGACACATGTCATTTTTATTAAGAATAACTAGATATGATACAAAATCCCCAAATTGCTTGGTTATTTGACCATGACAATTACAATTATTTTGATGCCTAAGCGTAATATTTCTTCAACTGATCAAGATTAGTGAAATGGGTGAACTCGTTCCCATAAAAATCCATTAGCTTTATTGCTCCAGCCGTGGTGACATGCTTGACTAGGAATGGCCCAGAAAATTTAGGCTTGAATTTTCCTCGAGGATCATGCAACGAAGCTCTGTTTTCCTTTATGACTAGATCACCTTCTTGAATGTCTTTGTCTCGAACCATTTTGTTAAATGCACGAGCAATTCTCCGCTGATAGAGTTGAATGTTATGCAAAGCTTAACCGGTAAGACTGGCTCCATCCCATAAACCAAAGAATACGGGGTTGTTTCTGTTGGAGTCCTAATTGATATCCTATATCCCCAAAGGGCATATGGGAGTTTATCATGTCATTCCCTAGTCTTCGAAGTCATCTTAGCAACAATAGTCTTCATTGTCTTATTGGCTGCTTCCACCGCTCCATTTGTTTGGGGATGATAAGGTGAGGACTGATGATGCTTGATTGCATATTTCGCAAGAGTTGTCTTCAGATGACCCTCAAATTGAGATCCATTATCAGAGATGATTTCAAAAGGTATCCCAAACCGAGAGATAATGTTGTTGATCACAAATTTTGAGACTTGCTTTGCCCCTAGCTTTGAAAATGATCCAGCTTCAACCCACTTCGAAAAGTAATCAATTGCTACAAGAATATATTGATGCTCATTTGACGCCTTCGGATGAATTTGTCCGATTATTAATATGCCCCAACTCGAAAATGGCCAAGGAGAGGTCATATTATGTAGTGACACAGGTGGCATATGATTGAGGTTAGCAAATATCTGATATTGCTTGCAGGCACGGACAAAGCTAATGCAATCACCTTCCAGAGTACTACAATAGAAACCTGCTCGTAAAATTTTACGAGCCAACATTCTTCCGTTCATATGGGGTCCACATTCTCCTCAATGAACTTCTGCCATGATGGCTTGCTTTTCGCTGTCATTCATGTAGAGTTGCAGAGTACCATCAAACCCCTTGTGATATAGCTTGCCTTTTAGAATGAGAAAATTACATTGACTACGACTCACGGAAATAATATTTCTAAGCCGAAACTGCATGACTAATACGCAAAAAAGGAAAATCGTACGACAGAATGAAACTCGCGCTCCGGGCCAAAATCATGCATTTGTGTTCCCAGGTTTCCCACCCAAATTTTCGAGGATTTACCGATTCGGTTCTCTTAAGGACCGCAGCGGTTGTGTTGTGACATATAATGTTTTTTCAACTAGTGAATCTCTCCTTTTTCATCTCCATATAAACTTATTCTCCATCAAACTTTTCTTTTTCTTTCCTTAGTTCCCCCTCAAATATTGCATCATCACCAATATTTAAAGTTATTGTGGAGGAACACAAATTGAAGGATTTGGATATATAGTAAACTGATTCGAAAGAAAACGATATGTAAATGTGATATTGATACATGTGCATCAAGGCAACCCAAGATATTACAATTAGATGATCTTTCGAATTATTGGATTTGGATCATCTTACAATCCAAGGTTGCAAGTGGTATTTTAGTGTTGATTTCAAGCCTAAATTTATCACAAGTGTTACATAGGTTAATGATTGAACTCTAAATGCAGCAACAACAACAAAGCTTACCATGATATAGGCGTGATATGAGCAGCCCGTAGTTCTGTTATTGGGCAAGAGTGTTTTTATTTGCTTTTGTTGTTTATTTTTAGCATCAATACAGCCATGAGATTACTCTTAAAGTATCTCCAGCTATTTAGAGTGTGATTAGGAGCTTATTTCGTCATCATTTGCTGATTAGGAGTATGGTTGTAACAGCTCATTAATTGAGCATAATGATGGGCGTGATTTAAGGAGTTTTGTAACTCCTTTGTATCTCCTTGTGGCTGTTCATTATGGACAGTTTTCAAGGGGGTTTTTGGCTTCATTTTGCTGCTCCATTTCTCTATATAATGTGAGCAAAGAATCAATGAAAATCAGCTTTGTGATTTGATAAAAAAAATTTATGTTTTAGCCCTTGAACTTTGAGTGTGTCTCAAGTTCAAGTGTTCCCTTATTACTTTGAGTGTGTCTTGAGTGATAAGCTTAGGAGAGGTTGAGTGGGTCTTGCCTCTGGCCTAAAACCGCAAATCATTGAGTTTGTCCTTGTGATTTGGTTCTATCCTTGGTTACGAGTGTTTTCTAGTGTTCTTGTGACTGTTCTTGTTCCCATAAGTTTAGATTCATCATCCAACACTTTGAATGGTGTATTTAGACTTACGTATGATATGAAAGTTTTGGAGGATTTTTTAGATATTTAAAAATAAATGATGGAATAAGAGGTTTGATAATCTAGAGAATGATATTTCTCGTTTATACTCATAATTTGGACATTCACATGTAATGCACTCGGTGTGGGTGGAATGTATAACAAATGTGTTCCATGAATGAAAGGCACTACACTTTTTACTTTATTTTCCTATTGACTAACAATTAGCAATACGGACAGTTAGGGTAATATTACAAAGAAATCAGTGAGCCATGTTTTAAATTTAACTCATGACTATGCATAAAACATAGAAACAATTGTGGTGACACACATTCATATGGAAGAGATTTCACAAAAACTCTAGATATACACATTAAACTTATTAATACGTAACTCAGTTTTAGACTTAAAGTCCGATTTGGCCATTAGACATAACTGAGCAGTTCCTTTGTCCTAATGTTCCTCTTCGGATTCAGATTCTTGTTCCCAAGAGGGACACTTTTTAATATAGTGATCTAAACTACCACATTTATAGCAACCAAATTCAAATTTTGAATTAGAAGACTTTTTACCATTGGTTTTGTTCGATTTCAGATTTTGTACATCCTCTTGAATTTTCGACCAAGCTTCATAGTTTCTTCTACATCAAAGTCTTCCTCTTCTTCATCCTCTTTATTAGCCTTTAGAGCAAGTGCCTGATTTGTGGAACTTTCACCATATTGAGTTTCTAACTGGATTTCATGGGTCTTTTCAAAAAAGGGTCTTTTCATGCAAGGTCGAGTCTGCCCTAAAAAGTGCATCTAGAAAACTGGTCATAGTAGAGTTAGAGTCATCATGCATGTCTACCTGTTCCCATTTCCCCCCTATTGTTCAACAAATTTTCCCTATCAATCTTACCTTACCATATTCAATCAATTTCAAAAACTTTTATTTTTCACAATTAATCCTACACCCATGTTTATTCTACCTTTTTCAAAAAGCATTTACTAATCATCATCATACCACGACATTTCAAAAAAATATTTTTCAAAAATAATCCATCATCTTTTCCTAATAAAAGATAAAAACAAGGTGTTCCTTCCGAAAATGAATTTCAAAAAATTCTAAGCCCATTCCAAACACCATCAATCCTTTTCATTTGCATTCATTCTAGGCCCATCTAAGTTTGAGTCCTTATATTCATCTTAAGCCCATGCGCATTAGAGTTAATTTTGCATTCATATTAGGTCCTTCAAAATTTGAGTCCATGCATTCATATTTGGCCCGCTAGCACTAGAGTCCATCTTAGGCCCATATAAGTCTAATTCAAGTCAAATGTAGGCCCATTTGCATCTCTATGTGAACCCTAGTCAACATCAAGCCCAGTCTAAGTCTAATCCAAGTCTATTCCAATCCATTTCCAATGTCAAGCCCATGTGCATTTCCCATTCTAACTTCAAACCAATATAGGACTAAGTCCAAAATTAGGTCCATATAAGGCCCGACTGATATCCTAACTCTAATCTAGTCGACTTCCAAACCCATATAGGATGAAGGCCAAATCATTAAGTCTAGCGAAGCTAGTCATCCCTGTAAGTCCATAACGGCACCCTGTAAGTCCATAATGGCACCCTTTAAGTCCATAACGGCACCTACTGAGCGAAGCTAGTCATCCCTGTAAGTCCATAACGGCTCGTTGACCTAGCGAAGCTAGTCATCCCTGTAAGTCCATAACGGCACCCTTTAAGTCCAAAACGGCACCTTAACCTAGCGAAGCTAGTCATCCCTGTAAGTCCATAATGGCACCCCTTAAGTCCATAACGGCACCTTGACCTAGCGAAGCTAGTCATCCCTTAAGTCCATAACGGCACCTTGACCTGGGGAAGCTAGTCATCCCTGTAAGACCATAAAGGCACCCTCCGAGTTTAGCGAAGCTACTCCTATAGCAATCCAAATCCTCGAGTCCAGCGAAACTAGTCAGCCCTAAGTCCAAAGTGGCCCAAAATCATCAAGTCTGGCGAAGCCAATTCCTTCCTAAGTCTAGCGAAGCTAGCATAGGCAATCCTTCTGAGTCTAGTCCGCTTGCATAGTCTAGTACAATCCACTACAATCCAGTCAACATTTGCATCTGCATATAGTTACGCCCATGTCGCCATCATTCCCATTTTCATTTCAATTTCCCCTTTCATTTCTCATCTCCCATGTCCATTTCCATTTCTCCATCCTTCATCTCCATTTCTCACTTCGAAAGCATCATTTCTTAAAATTTACGAGTTCACTTCGATTTCTGTTCAGGACAGGTCGTGAGATTATAACTTAGGAATGCCCGACAGAGAGGATACAAGTTCAACCTACTCCCAGACTCGTCAAACGAGTTCTCACCTTTTCAGACGCGTCTTCTGAGACTTCTGAATCATCATCTGACATGGGGGACGCTAATGTACAGCTCAGTGCCATTATAACCCAACTTCAACTGATGAAATCTCGTCTTGCGGAACAAGACAAAGAGATTAAGGCACTGAGAGAGAAACTAACTAGGGAAGAAGAGCAGGATGACACTCTGCCGCCGCCACCACCACCTCCTATCAAGACAGAGACAAAATTGAGGTTTGAAAAACTCGAGCAATTGATCCAGTCAATTCCTGCCCTCGAGGGTCAGGCTCATGGCCATGACATCATTGATCATGAACTGAGGGAAAAACTCCCTAAAAATGTAACATTGGGTTACCTCCCAAAATTCAAGGGGGTCGAAGACCCAGATTACCACTTGAGAGCTTTATCCATCTCTATGGCTCTCAAGGGCATGAGCAAGGACCTGTTTGCTTATGTTTTTCCTTTAACCTTGGATGCACATCCATCCAAATGGTTCAGATCATAAAGCAAAGCCAGGCTAAATGACTGGGACTACATCAGAGAAGAGTTCCACAAACATTTCATATACAATACTCAGCTTCCCATTGGCCTTCGTGAGTTGGAATTAACTAAACAAAATTCCAACGAAGATTTTGTCACCTTCCTTAACAGATGGATGGAAAATCTGCACAAATGACTAACAGGCCATCTCAAGAGGATTAGGTCCGACTGGTGATCCATAACCTGCAGCCTAAGTATGGGGATCATATCAAGTTCCAACCCATAGAGTCTTTTACGAAGCTCTATAAGGTAAGCATGCTAATTGAAGAAGAGGTACTGGCCAACAAGAACAATGGTTCCAACAACAACTCTTTCAAGAAGAGTAATAACAACCCTTCTACCTCTAAAAGCAATGACATCAATGCCCTAACTACTGACAAGAGAGGATACGAAGGACCTAAAAGGACATTCACTCCATTAGGCATGACTATAGAACAAGCCTTCACTAGACTTCATGGAAAAGGAGCACATCAGCCTATTGACCCTACTCCAGACCCTGCTCTTGAGAAGAGATCCAGTTAATGGAATCCTAATGCCTACTGCGAGTACCATCAAGGAAATGGGCATATAACATCACACTGCTGGACTTTGAAGCATGCTCTATAGGATATGGTTGAAAGCGGTAGATTGCCAATTCCGTCGCCAGCAAAAGTCAGCAATAGCGGCAACCCCTTGGGCAGTGCCTAAATAATGCCTGGGCATGGTCATTTAACGCTAGTTTTCTACGTTGAGTCAAAGAGTCCCTCTCCTAGCTCCTTCATTTCCTTTCCCGTCGAGTCTATGTCATTTCGGTTTTTATTTCTAATAAGCCTTGTTCTATTTCTTTCTAATTAATAAAATAATTGCATTTTCATTTTCATTTTCATTGGCCTTCCATCATTTTTATTTATGCTTCTAACTTGATGATGAAACTTAAATCACCTAATGAATGTGACTAACAATAATAACAAGAGATCTGAAATAAAAAAATAAAGAAAAATGAAAAAAGGACATACTTTGGATCAGGAGTTATCCCTCTTCCCTCCATCATTCCGATAAACCATCATCCATAAACCATCATTAGCCAAATAACCTTTCAAAATCAAAGCTCCGCAAATAACCTTCAAACCTTCCACTACCCTAAACCAAACTTGTGTGCAAGCCTTACTACATAAAAAAGATCAATGCCAGGAAAAAAAACAAAAAAAAGTGAAAAAGATCAAAGTGCGAAATAAAAAAGCAAAAGCAAAAGAAAACGCACAGGACAAAAAGAAAAAAAATGCAAAAAATAAAAAGCCAATGGCAAAGAAATAAAAAAGTCAAATTAGAGGGCTTGCACACAAGTTATACCCCTTATTCAAATCCTTTAACCCATCAAAACATTATCCTAACCAATTCAACCTTCATTTAAACCTCAAGCCTTAAGCCTTTCAACATTTCATCGACCCTGACTCCTTTTTTCAAGGTATGTCCAAGCCTGCTAGGTTGAAAACCCAAAAGGCTGCCTAGGCAAAAGTTAGGGCACAAAAAAAAGAGAAAAAAAGGAAATCATAGCAAGAACTACGAATGGTCTGATTCCGCAAGGATACGTAGGAATCCTCATCTCGATGTCCGACCGCTAAAATAAAAATAAATTAGTCATGGTCTAATGATTTGATTTTCTAGAGTTCAGACGCATACTCTTTCTAGATCCCGACATAGACTCGAGTCTGAACCTAGCCTCGTTAAAGCCTTTTCCCACCTATATTTATTTGAGTCACAAATTTAAACCCTTTTTATTTTTCAATTCCAATATCTCCTAGTCCCTGAAGGACTCTCCGACAATTCCATGGTCTCTGGCGATATTTGACTTTGCCTGTATCAACTCCTCAAAGAAGAATCCCCAATGAATACTTTAAACGATTCAAGACAGATCAATTACATTTCAATCAAGGCTCAAGCCAAATTCAAGACAAGCTCACCCAAAGTGGAGGCTTCCTATATGGGGTGGTTCCTCCAAATCAAATCAAACCCCCAAAAAAGTTGTAATATGCGAACCTTGTTTACAGACCCCGATTATTTACTAAAAACGGTTTTCGAAAATCATTTAATTTAGTCCTGATCATTCTATCATTCTACACATCTTCTAGCCTTACAAAATCCAGACCTTGCATTACAGCCTTGCAAAACCCTAGCCTTGCATTTCATACATTCTAGTCTTGCATAACCCTGACCTTGCATGACATGTCATCCCTTAGCTTTGCATAACCTTAATCCTTGCATAGCGTCTCATGCATCCTTAGAGAGTCTAAGTTTGCATTATTGCATCATAATGTTCTTATCTGAGTTGTTTGCAGCTATCTGCTAACATCTCCTTCTGTAGGTAATCAGATTGCTTGTAGTTATTGTCCTGCATACTAACTTTATTTTGCAGAGACCGGCGTATACAGATCTGTTGTAAATTGCAGAGCGTTTAGAATCGTTATCCGTCCCGACACCGTATACTTTGACTATCGGTTTCCTGAACCTCATTCAAAGTGGGGGCTTCTGTATACACATAATCATGTCTCCACATTTAAGGATTCAATGATAAAACATACCGCGGTATTCGTTGGCGCGACCCAACGGAAGAGCAATCTAAAGAACCAATCCAAAAATATGTTTTGAAATGATATTCTAAAGCCCAATTAATTGTTCATGATGATTAATTGTACTTTAAGGCCATAAAATATTTTAAGTCCATTAAAGAGCCCCATTAAATATTTATTATTTTAATAATTATTTTTTACAAATATTTTTTATCTTTGAGAAATATTTTAAATACAAATCAGATTTTTTAATCTGTAAAATTCAATCCCCGGATTTTAGGGATATAAAAGTATCTTCGAAAGACGCGTAGAATCAAGAGCCGAATATGCTTGAATATGCGCCAGACGCGGCGGTTGCGCTCAACGCGCACTAGTGGAAAAAAAAGCAAGGGCTGCGGTCTATTGAAAACCGCAGCCCTTAATGTGAAGGGCTGCGGTTAGCCCAAAAACCGCAGCCCTTTGGGGCCCAAATATGAATTGACTAACCTAAATTTCTAAATCTCTCACGTCTCACCCCTCCCTCTCTCTCTAACCTCTCACTTCCTCTCTCCTCTTCGGCGCCAGTGACGCTCAACCGGCGACGCTTCAGTCTCTCCAACTCCGGCGACGCCTGCGAATAAGCACCGAGCGCTTCCCCCCTCCCCCCCAGTCCCCCAGTCCCTCTCTATCTCTATCTAGGGTTTGCGAAAATTCAAGTGCAACGAAGATAAGATGACACCAGCAACAAAAGAAGTTCAAGGAGAAGAAGACGACATTTCTTTTCGTAGTGCCTCACTTTCTGATTTTGGCAGGTATCACTTCATTTTTCTGTCACATTAGTTGAATTTCGCTTCAATTTTCGTTTACAATGGCGAACTTTTTTGTGGATTATATGCTCAGAATTCAGATTGTTCAATATGTGAAGTCTTATAACTCGTGCGGTGCTAAATTTCAATTAGTTTGGGAATTTTATGGCTATACGCTCAATCTATTCCCTCACTCTTCTCTTTCTTTAGCCGCACCTCCTTCTCTCACTCTTAGGGTTTTCAATTCGCTGCAATTTTCGGAGTTTTTGATTTTGAAGAATCGAAGTGCTGGTTAGAGAAGCCGTTTTTTTTTTGTTCATTCTTGATTCCCCCTTTTTTTGTGAGTTTCTTCCATCTTTTGTTGTTTTTAATTTAATTTTGTATGTTGATCTGAATTATTTTGTTTAGTTTTTAGGATATTTTTTTAGTCTAGGGTTTCGTTGTGATTTAGATTTTGAGTTTTGATTGTCTTTTAGCAAATTGAGATGGTCAGCATCTGTGAAATGTCAATTGATGCTTAATTTTATATGGTGATATAGTGGAACTGTTGAATTTGTAAATTAACTTGGAATTTCATGAACTTGTTGTTTTTTAGGGTTTTAAGACCTGCTCATATTTGTTTGAATTCATGTGTTAATTATTTGCATCTGAAGTTGTCCGGTTATCGACGAATAGGAAATTTGGTGAAGCTTTGGGTCTTGAGGGAAAAAGTGTATGATAATTCTAGCACGTGTCATGTATTCATGTTGAGAGATTTTTGCAATTGATAAAGATTGATGAATCAGGACGCAGTAGCTGTCCTTTGAATAGATTAAGAGTGTTTGGAACTTTGATTAGTCTCTTATGGAATGAATAAGGTTTCGAACTTGGCTAAAGCTTTGACCATTTGAGTACTCCGAATAGTTTAAGAATGTCGAGAGGGTGGTTGGTGTAATCTTCTTGTTCAAGAAAACAGAGGCGTTGTTCTTCCTCTTTACACCATTGAAGAAAATGTGAAATTCTCAAAACAACCCTTATGTGATCACTGTCGTTGCTTTGGTAATTTATGGTTTTTTTTTGGTGGATTAATTTTGTTGTTTTTGTGGATTTATGATATGGGTATTTGTTGTTTTTCACTAATTCTGGTTTCTTGGATTGTTTAACAATGCTGGGTGAGTGTTTGCTGAAATGTTGGGTAATTCTGGTTTCTTGGATTGTTTTAACAATGCTGGATAGCGTGTAAGAACCCATGCTCCCAAAAGACATGAACTAAGTGCTTCTTGCTTTCTTTCTTCTTCGATTATCAGTTTTTGTTTGTTTCCTTCATAATTTATCTCGCTATTCTTTCTAATCCTTGATTACTTCTTTGTTGTTATATTATTGCCTTTGTGCGTGGTTAATTAGTTTAGTGCGCTGTAAAAGTTTGGCGAGTATGTTAGTACCCATGCTCCCCCCCCCAAACAGCCCCCGCACACACCCCCCTCCCGCAACCCCCGCAAACACACCCCCCTCCCATACACCCCCTCCCACAGCCCCTTGCACACACACACCCCTCCAATGACCCCGCACACACACACCCTCCCATGCACGCATCCCTTGCTCCATAGCCCCCCACCTACTGTTGTAGCCTCCCATCAAAACAGGCCTGCACCTACTGTTGTAGCCCCCATCCACGATTGTCTTCTTACATTCTATGTAAAAGCATAACCTTTGATATGTGCTCTCACGAGTGGGAGACCCCTTACTATAATAAATTCGTAACTCTCTCTATGATATTCTAACATGTGATATAGCTAAGTTTCGCAGTTTGCCTTTATGTTGCTTACGAAATTTCAAGATCAATATAATTGCGCCTGTGATACGAATGCTCTACAACAACAACAAAAGCCTTAGTCCCAAAATGATTTGGATATGAATCCTCTGTCGTCATTAAAATAATATTTCTGATTTCGCACCTTCGTTCGTTTCTTATTGTCGCGTGTGCACCGACTCTAATCGACTTGTCGTTGGATGCACTGTCTGTTTTCATGCTACGCGTGCTTCAACGAGTTAATCATCTGGTACTGCCTTCTGTCTAATCTGAATAGTATGATATTACGTATTGTTTCTTCTTCCTTTTTCTATCAATTTAGAGATAAACTGCTACTTATTTTTGGTAAGAAAATATTGGTAATGGTCATTTAGTATTGTAATCACTTCTTATGGCAAATTTTAGGTGTTGCTGTGCTGCGGCATGGTTCTTTTTGGCAATTCTAATGGCAGGGTTGTTCATTGTGTTTGAGACGTTATGGCTTTTTACTATCACGAAGTAGGTTGCGGCTAGTATTTGACTTCACTCTGTTTCAGCTCTTCTGCATATATTTGAATTGACGTTCTTACTCCCAACTCATAAGACTATTATTTTCCTCTATATATTATCACACAGGTTGGAGCACAATCTGAGACTAAGCTCAAAGAAAGGAAGTTGCGACTGGAGGATGCTCTTTGTACAACAAAGGTATCCTCTTAATATGATATTTTTGGACTTTCTGACCACCCTCTAGTTGACTGAGGGAGAACTGAACTGACTCAGAAACTTCACATCTTGTCAGGCAGCTGTAGAGGAAGGTATAGTTGTAGGTGGAGGGTGCACCTTGTTACGTCTATCGACTAAAGTTGATGCCATCAGGGAGAGACTTGAAGATAATGAACAAAAGGTTCTCCGAACTTTCAAACCTGCCCTTGTATTATCATTATGCTGTCAATTTCTCTCTCCCCTTTAGGATAAATCGATACTGATAATTATATACAAATATTATACTCACATGCACAAGTTGATTTGTTAGCTTCCTCTGTTACAAGTATTACCATTATGCTGTTAATCTGGCCTTGAATTTTTCTTATGATTTACTTCCTCTGTTAACTTCTCCTTGTTCTCCAACTATTCAAATATTATAATCACATGCACAAGTTGATGTGTGTACTGATATGATGTCTTTTTTTGTCAATACATGTTCTTTCTGTTGAATTAAACAGAAGTGATTGAATATTTGGGCTGGTTACGGTGCAGGCGTTGATCGACATTATATATTAACTTGTAATGTATATTTGGAGTATGAGAAAAGGTATGTCTTATTCTCACTCTTTTCTGTTTTTTATTGAGTTATATTTTAGAAATTAGAACCCTTTTATCCGAAGTTGATTGTTCGAGGATGAACCTTATTTATCCCCCTTTTCCCCCTTAGTTGAAGATGATTGTTCGAGGAATTAGTATGGGCATTGTAGCCCCCTGTGGGATGATGGTGCTGGTTTTGTTCAATTGTTTTTGGCCGTTATTGCTTGCTTCATGCTTAAAGTTTGGTGAATTTAGTTAGTTATTGATATTTGTGGGATTTCTTGGACTAATATGCATCTAGGTGATTGTTTAAGGGCTTTAATTATTTGATCCATGGTTAAGTGATTGCTTTTTAGACTTTATTTGCTTGATCATCTATCTGAAACATATGAACATGAAGATTATGGCTAAACTGTAAATCAAACAATACCAAGCCATTCTCTAAATAATTTGACTTTTGCACTTGTTGATGCTACTACGGTTGATTTTCTAAAAATTATTAAAATACGAACAATTGTTTGTTCTTGATTTTTTTTATTTCGTAAAACTGATCATCCAACTACATGATGAGGTTGTTACGGCAGTCATATATATCAGCATATGCGATATGCATAGAAAACTGTATGTCACATATATATGGATACCAAAATAAATCATAAGATTTGGTCAAATGATAAATAGTTTTTCGGTACTAATGAGCTAAGTATTTCCTATCCAATTCTCTAACATGAAACAACTCATATATGCATAATAGTATGGGATAATGGGATATCACATGTTCTTGGCCCAAACAATCCTTCATATAATGAAAAGGCCAATAGTCAAAATCAAACACCCCCTCCCACTCCCCCGCACACCCCCCCTTCCCACGCCCCTCCTCCCACATCCCCGCACTCACACCCCTCCCACGGCCCCGCCATGCACACACCCCCGCCATGCATAGACCCCCTTGCTCCACGCCCCCCCACCTACTACCGTAGCCCCCCATCCCCTACACAAAGACACCACCCCCTATGCACCCCCTGCTGCACACCCCCTACACACACACCCCCACAACCCCCGCACACACCCCCCTTGCTCCACGGCCCCCCACCCCCCTACCACGCCCCTCGCACACCACCCCCATGCACCGACCGCCCGTGCTGCACACCTCTGCCATGCTCGTTTACCATTAGAGCCACTTAGCCATATCTTTCTGGATGGCAAATTTTCCCCTACTTCTATTTAAAGACCTTATTGTTGTTTCTCATGTCTTAATATTGTTGAACGCTTTGCAGATCTATTTATGTCGAGGTTATTTTTGGGAGCTAGGAAGGCAATTTGCAGCTTTGGAATGTTGAAGAAAAATCTATAGGATTTTAAGGGATGGAATGCACCCATTTCTTGTTGTATCTCGTCTTCATAATGTAACTCGGTCAATATTTTCTTTATATTTGTATGAATAACATGAATTGCAGTAAAAATTGATACTTGTATATATATGTAACTGTTTTTGGATCATTTACGACTAAAATATTTTTAAAAAAAATATTTATTTTGGGTCACAAGGGCTGCGGTTGAGGGCCAAAACCGCAGCCCTTAACTCGCCAAGGGCTGCGGCTTTTCCCCTTAACCGCAGCCCTTAATCCACCAAGGGCTGCGGTTTTGCCCTGACCGCAGCCCTTAACGCGCTAAGGGCTGCGGTAAAAAACCGCAGCCCTTCCTAGATGCCAAGGGCTGCTAGTCCAATGGCTGCGGTCAAAAAACGCAACCCTTGGGCCCGTTTTGACCGCAGCCCTTAGGCTTTTTTCCTCTAGTGGCGCCACGTGCGTCCAGCGCATTGGCCAGAACGCGTCAAGCGAGCCAATGAGCGCCTGACACTTGGACTTGTGACTCACTTAGAGTCCTGCGTCTGACGCAAGTCCTGTGTAAGACGCAAACTTTCTTTTCTATCTTTTTAAAAACGCGTTTACACATGTTTAAATCTGATTGGGCTGGCTTTTCAAAAACGCAAATTACGGACGGCTTTTCATTATTATTTACGCACACACCAACTTACGAATATTTCCGAAATACACTTCGAATCTCCAAATACTCAAACACTTAAACACTTTCAATACTTCAATCAATTTCCAATTCCTGATCATACTACATTCTCGGTTCCAGGATTGCTCCGCCTAAAGATCGTTGCGCTCTTCAATCTAAGCCGCATAAGTATAATTCCTGAGGATCCTTGAATAATCAATTATATTTATTGCTTTGAAGTTACTAACAATTTTTTTCATGATGTAGATCTTTTAGTAATAATCGTTCTACTGTATATTCTAACCCATTTTCTATACTTTAGTCTATATTCATATTATTATTATTCATGCTTTAATGTATCATATGCTTGCCTGATCATTCTATTCATGTTATATGATTGTCCTGCATTATTGCTTTTATTACCCACGTGTTATTTTTGCTAAACAAGACCTAAAGAATTGTTCTAACATTAATCAGATTAATTTGGACAACCTGTTAGGTTCCCTCTAATCACTAGAGGAAAAAAAGCTATTTGCTGTTGTAAAAGGGCTGCGGTTGTGTAGAAAACCGCAGCCCTTCCATTAAGGGGCTGCGGTCGGCCCAAACCGCACCCTTTATTGCACGAAGGGCCGCGGTTTTGGACCCGACCGCAGCCCTTAATGGAAGGGCTGCGGTTTTCTACACAACCGCAGCCTTTTGTTTTATTTTTTCCCCCAAATTCGCGCCTTCATTAATTCTTCCCTCGCACCCAAAATTTCATTCACGAAAAATTCTCTCACCACGCAGCAGCGAAACCACCCCTGAGCCCTACCCTTGCGAATTGAACCACCCCTGAGCCCTAGCTTTCGAATTGAACCACCACCTGAGCTCCGGTCCACCCTCCTGTGCGCGCCATTCAGCCTCCTACGCGCCATCCCCAGCGCACCACGCAGACCCACGCAACACCAACCACCTGAGCGACTGCCACCGTTGCGCACCAACCACCTGAGCGCCTGCCACCGGTGCGCGCCACCCACCTGAGTGTTCGTAATTACCATAACTGAGAGTAAGAGAGTTGTAGAATCGACAAAGAGCTCGGCAATCTGCGTACCAAGTTCAAACACGAAAAGGTTGGAGTTTCATTTTGTAATCTTATTCTTCAGTTTTTTTCAATATATGTCAGTTTATCGTGATTTTTATTGTTATTTTATTTGTACAACTCATCTAATTTGAGTAGGAATTTGGTTATCGATTTCGTAAAATTTGATCTAGTGCAGTTTTGATGACATCGGATTTTCTTTTAGGGTTTGGCTAAATTGGAGAATTTTGATGTTTTAGTGAAAGTAAATTGGCCAGCTCTCAATTTCAGACCAAATTCAACTAGGTTTTTATCTCTCTCAATTGGTGTCGCCGTTTTTCCTTCTTGAATTATTGTTGCGGTGCTGGTTGTGCTATTGCTCATTATTGTCTTTGTTGAATTTTTGCATTTACTATATGCTAACAATTTTTTCGGTTTTATGTGTCTTAGATATTAGCATATTGGAAGCGGCAAATCAAATAGGAGATAGTGCAGAGTATATATAGAGACCGATCTCCATATTAGTTGTTATTGGTATGTATTTATGATAAAGACAATTCATTATATATCTTCATTAATTGTGTATATGTAGATTCAATCTATATATGTGTATGCATATTTCTTGATATGAGATTGGATGAAAACAATTTAATTAAGCTATGAAATGTATAAGTTATATGAATCATCATATCATCAATCATATGCCTAGATACCCGTTCAAGACTTACTCATTAGGAGTAAGTCTTGAATAGTCCCCTGTTTGGGACTGTCCTTGGACATTTGATCTCACTTAGGTGGTGAATGTATGCCTTCTTTTCAATTCTAAGGAAAGTCTTGGCTTGTCGTTTCTCTACATTGTTCTCTGTGTACATACGTAGATAATCAATTATCTACATTGTGTACTTGGAGAACTGTAGGGAAATGCTGCCGGATTTTCCTTAGAATTGAAGAGTTGGCATATATTCACTAGTGAGATTAAACGTCCAAGGATGGGTTAGGTTGGAGTGATAAGGACCTTCGGATGCATGCATACATTTGCACATGTGACTCTCTTAGCCTCCATTTGTATGTGCGTGTTTTCAATATGTGATTGTCTTGCATGTGAATGTGCTTAAATGATTGATACTTATAATTGGTTGTGTTTAATTAGAGGTTTTCATGAATGAGATGGATCGTACTTGGATGTATGGTAGCCGTGAATCGATTGAGTTTCCGAATGGGGTCTCGAATTTTGTAAATATCGCATTAGAATACCAAGCATCTTCCGGGAGCGATCGACTTTTATTGTCCTTGTTAAGATTGTGGAAATGTGAGCAAGGTTAGTAGTATTCATTTGCTTAGGGAGCATGTCTTTCGTCGTGGGTTTAGGCCTCAATACCACGTATGGGTTTGGCATGGTGAGGAGGGGAGATATGCAAGAAGCTGTAGGATAATGAACGATGTATGTGAAGAGGAGAAGGATAAATTAGGTGATGATTTCGAGGATGGTGAGTATGGGGATGATGAATATGGGGATGATGATAGAGATCGGGTAGACGAGATGATACAAGAGGTTGAAGATCAGTCTTGCAAACGACCTCGTATGTTTGAATCTATGTCTGAGGCTGCTGAAAGGCCATTGTATCCAGGTTGTACGAAGTACACCAAACTTTTCGCTGTGATAACACTCTTCAATATTAATTCGAAAGCAGGTTGGACGGATTGCAGTTTCACGTCGTTGTTGGAAGTTTTAGCTGATATGCTCCCTGATGGAAATGATCTGCCAAAGTCGAACTATTATGCTAAGAAACTCATGTGTCCTTTCGATTTAGAGTACCAGAGGATACATGCTTGTCCAAACGATTGTGTGCTTTATCGTAATGAGTATGAGCATTTAGATGAGTGTCCACGTTGTGGATTATCAAGGTACAGGCGTGAAGGGGCTGGGGGTAGTGAAGGACCACCAGCTAAGGTGTTGTGGTATCTTCCCATAATACCTAGATTTAAGCGCATGTTCTCACTAAAAAAAGATGCGAAGAATCATGCGGTGGCATGCGGATCGTAGGAAGAAAGACGGTTTCTTTGAAGCATCCAGTGATTCCCCGAGTGGAAAAGTATCAATAGGGTGCATAAGCCGTTTGGTAACGAGGATAGGAATTTGAGGCTTGGATTATGTACGGATGGCATGAATCCCTTTGGCAATGTTAGTTCTCAGCATAGTACATGGCCAGTAGTTTTAGTGATTTATAACTTGCCTCGTTGGTTGTGCATGAAACGCAAGTACATCATGTTGTCGCTTCTCATATCGGGGCCGAAACAACCTGGAAATGACATAGATGTATACCTTCAACCACTTATTGAAGATTTACAGAAGATGTGGAACGAAGGAGTGTCGGAATTTGATGCGTATGCTAATGAGATGTTCACTCTGCGTGCCATGCTTTTCTGTACAATGAACGACTTTCCAGCTTATGGGAACTTATCTGGGTATAAGACCAAAGGAAAAAAACCGTGCCCGATTTGTATAGATGACATGAAGTCTACACACATTAAAGGCTGCAAACATGTCTATATGCGCACACGAAGGCTCCTTAGACGCGACCATCCCTATCGATTTAAGAAAAAGGCCTTCGATGGGACGGTTGAAGAGGAAGTTGCTCGTAGACCATTAACCGGTGCTGAAGTTTATAATCGGGTTAAGGGCATTGAAACGATCTATGGTAAACCTGCGAATGAAGTTGATGGAACTACGGGATTATGGAAAAAGGAGTCTATTTTTGGAAACTCCCATATTGGAAATATTTAAAAGTCGGACATTGTTTGGATGTCATGCACATTGAGAAGAATGTTTGTGATGCTATTCTTGCGACACTTATGAATATTCGGGTAAGACAAAGGATGTTAAAGCGTCACGTCTTCACTTGGAAAAAAATAAGCTTCGACCGGAGTTGTGGGCTCAAAAAAGGGCGGGAAGGAAAAAGAAAGTAGTGGAGGAAGGGGTTGATGAGGAAATTGGGAAAAGAAAATAGGTGGATGATTCGGAGAAGAATTATTTGCCACCCGGCTTGCTACATTTGTCGAAAGTTGAGAAACGGATTTTTTGCGAGTCATTGTATGGTATTAAGGTTCCAACCGGGTACTCATCGAATATGAAGCGATTTGTTACCTTAAATGGTGAGTTGAAGTTATCGAGTATGAAATCTCACGATTGTCATGTCATGATGCAAGTATTCTTACCGATTGCAATTCGTGGGATACTTCCAAAGCATGTGAGGCACACCATTACGTAACTTTGTTCATTTTTTCATACAATATGCAAAGCAAAGTGCTACAACCGTCGATACTCGATGACTTGCGAGGCTAGAATAGTGGAAACTTTATGCAAATTTGAGATGATGTTCCCCCCTTGCATTCTTTGACATTATGGTGCATCTCATTGTCCACCTAGTTCGAGAAATTAAGTTGTGTGGTCCAAGTGTTTTTGAGGTGGTGCTATCCTTTTGAGAGATATATGGGTACTTTGAAGGATAAAGTTCGAAATCTTGCACAAACAGAATGTAGCATTATTCAAGGGATTGTGGTGAAGAGGTCGGTAATTTTGTGGCGAGTATGTTCTTGGTGTTGATCCTATTGGCGTTCCGATATCTCGACACGAGGGCGGACTCGAGGGCAAGGGTACGATTGGCTCAAAATTGATCTCACCTTACGTCGACAAGCGTACACAAGCTCACTTATTTGTGTTGCATCACGTGGCAGTGTCCATCCTTATTTAAATGAGCATATGGAGGAATTACGTGTTAGCAACCCCGGAAAAGGAATAAGGGCATTGACGCAAATGCATAATAAGACGTTCATTGATTGGTTTCATCATCGAGTAGTGGATGATTTAGATGAAAATGTTTCAAAGCGATCAAGTGGTTAGCATTTGGTCCCCGTGAATCTGTACACTCTTATGAGGGTTATGATATTAACGGGTATACGTTTTGGGTGAACGTCAAGATCTTAAGTCGACATCGCGACGGAATAGTGGTGTTTCACTTGTGGCGTCATCTACACAATACGCAAGCTCGAAAGATAAGTCTCCCGTTCTTCTTGCCACCAACTATTATGGGCGAATTCAAGAAATATGGGAGCTTGACTACTCGGCTTTTCATATTTGTCTCTTTTGTTGCAATTGGGTTGATGATAATCGACGTTGCGTAAAAGATGATCCTTGCGGATTCACTCTTGTGGACATGGGTCGTCTACGTGAAACCGAAGAGCCATTTGTACTTGCATCACAAGCTAAACAAGTATTCTATGTAACCGATCCCTGGCGATAATAAGTGGTCAATTGTTGTACTGGCAAAAGGAGTATTCTGGGCATCCGTGATGTTGAGGATGAGGAAGAGTATGATGCATTTGAGGACATCCCAACTTTTACCAATCCTGAAAATAGCGTGGAAGATGATGTAAATATGTCTGAGAACTATATGCGTGTTGATCACACGGAAGGGATACATGTTGAAACTCCTAAGAAACGGCGGAAGGTCAACAAATCATGAGACATATACTCAGGTTTATCTCTATTTCGTCCATTTCATGTCATTTTCATATATTTCGAGTCATGTGACTCAATTTTCTTGTTGAATATGATAATATAGCCAAAAATACGACTATTACGTAGATTTATAGGTGCTACTTTGTTGTTGGTTGGATTTCGGGAAAGTAAACATCATTTTAAGGTTATTTCGGCCGTTTCATGTCATTTTCGTGTATTTCGAGTCATGTGACTCCAATCTCTTGTTGAATGTGATAATATTGCATAAAATACGACTACTAAGTAGACTTATAGGTGCTACTTTGTTCATGGTTGGATTTCGGGAAAGTAAACGTCATTTTAAGCCTATTTCGGCCGTTTCATGTCATTTTCCTGTATTTCGAGTCATGTGACTCCAATTTCTTGTTGAATGTGATAATATTGCATAAAATATGACTACTAAGTAGGTTTATAGGTGCTACTTTGTTGTTGGTTGGATTTTGGGAAAGTAAGGGTCATTTTAGGCCTATTTCGTCCGTTTCATGTCATTTTCGTTTATTTCGAGTCATGTGACTCCAATTTCTTGTTGAATGTAATAATATTGCATAAAATACGACTACGAAGTAGGTTTATAGGTGCTACTTTGTTCATGGTTGGATTTCGGGAAAGTAAACGTCATTTTAAGCCTATTTCGACCGTTTCATGTCATTTTCGTGTATTTCGAGTCATGTGACTCCAATTTCTTGTTGAATGTGATAATATTGCATAAAATACAACTACTAAGTAGGTTTATAGGTGCTACTTTGTTGTTGGTTGGATTTTGGGAAAGTAAGGGTCATTTTAGGCCTATTTCGTCCGTTTCATGTCATTTTCGTTTATTTCGAGTCATGTGACTCCAATTTCTTGTTGAATGTAATAATATTGCATAAAATACGACTACGAAGTAGGTTTATAGGTGCTACTTTGTTCATGGTTGGATTTCGGGAAAGTAAACGTCATTTTAAGCCTATTTCGGCCGTTTCATGTCATTTTCGTGTATTTCGAGTCATGGTAATCCAATTTCTTGTTGAATGTGATAATATTGCATAAAATACGACTACTAAGTAGGTTTATAGGTGCTTCTTTGTTGTTGGTATCATTTTGGGAAAGTAAGGGTCATTTTAGGCCTATTTCGTCCGTTTCATGTCATTTTCGTGTATTTCGAGTCATGTGACTCCAATTTCTTGTTGAATGTAATAATATTGCGTAAAATACGACTACGAAGTAGGTTTATAGGTGCTACTTTGTTCATGGTTTGATTTCGGGAAAGTAAACGTCATTTTAAGCCTATTTCGGCCGTTTCATGTCATTTTCGTGTATTTCGACTCATGGTAATCTAATTTGTTGTGAAATATGATCTTATAACCTAAAATGTTGCTATTAAGTAGATTTATACGAGCTACTTTGTTGATGGTTGGATTTCGGGAAAATAAATATCATTTTAGGCCTATATATTTCGGCCGATTTATGTCTTTTTTATATATTTCGAGCCTCCCGCTTCCCCCCCTTGCCTGACCCCCGCTCCCCCCCCGTCCAACCCCTAGCTACTTCCCCCCCTTGCACATCCCCCCACGGCAACGGCGGCACTTTGCCTGGCTTGTGGCTTCTTTGCCGCGGCTGGCCAAGCTTTTGCCTAGTGCCACGATTTCCGATGTTCCATTATTGTTGGTCCTTAATCAATTTGTTATTTTTTTTAACTTGTACCTATATATTAATTTCTATGTGTTTATAATTGCAGGGATAATTACTACATATGGATGAGATGACGACTAGTGAACACACAGCCGAGGATGAATCTTATGATGTGAGGAAGGACCCAGATAAAGGTGATCTCGAAGATCGAGATCTTCAAGAACTTCATCCAAAAAGTGGTACAATTGTGAAAGCACTACAAGTTTGTAGGAAAGAAGGTCAACAACGGGAGTTACAAACAAATCAATAACAAAGAAAATCGAAAGTGATGAAAAAGAGAAAGGGAAGAGGACCTACAAAGTCAATAAGTGCTACTCACTTGCATATGACTTTAGAGTACGATAACTTGGGTCAACCTTGCGGTGTGTGGCGTTCTAAGTATGCCAAACATATTGGCCTTTGTGTCCGGAGGCTCTCCATTTTGCATTCATGGCAAGAGGTGCCCGAGGGGATGAAGAAATTACTATGGAATGACACTATGGTAAGTTTCATACTACCATTTAGTTTCTTATTTTAATAAATGTATGTGTATGTAGTACTACTGATAGAATTTAATCTATTACAACAAATGTGGAAACTAATATTTTTGTTCGTTTTTTTTGTAGAATCTCTTCAATATCGAAGATGATGAAGCCAAGAAGAATCTATTTTTATCCGCGCTTGCTCAGAGATTTCGAGATTTCAAGGCTAAGTTAGTGTCCGGTTGGATGACTAAGCGGAGGAAAAGAACGGGTACAAAGAAGAAGAAAATTTATGGGGGAGAAAAGCAAATCGAAGCTGAGGCTACATTGGAAAATTCAGAGGAACCCACCACATTACCATATCAAATATGGAGAAATATCAAACCTGAAGAGTGGGAAGCATTTGTTGCCAAAAATACTACCCCTAAGGCATTTGTAAGCAAAGGATTTTAATTATATTTACCACACTTAGCTCGAGTATGATTGTATATAACACCTAATCTTTTGTTTGTAATTATGTGTTTTTTCAGGCAAGACGTGAGAAAAAAAGCACGAGTGCAAAAGCAAGGAAATATTATCATCATTTGAGTGCCCATTCCTACGATGAGGCGAGAAAAAAGTGGATGTTTGCCCATTACCCCGCACAGGATTCGACAACGACAACTACCTCTACAACCACATCAGTTACACCGGCTCGTCAACCAGACAGGGTCCTTGATTGGTGGTGTTCGATGCATGGGGTTGATGCAAAGGGAAACAGAGTGTTACTTGATCCCGTTACAGAAAAGATAGCCAATGCCATTGTAAGTACATATCATTTTAGGCCTATTTCGGTCATTTCATGTCATTTTCGAATAGTTTGAGTCACTAGGCTCCAATTTCTTGTGAAACATGATAATATAACCTAAAATATTGCTATTAAGTAGATTTATAGGTTCTACTTTGTTATTGGTCGGATTTCGGGAACGTAAATATCAGTTTAGGCTTATTTCGGCCATTTCATGTCATTTTCGAATAGTTTGAGTCACTGGGCTCCAATTTCTTGTGAAACATGATAATATAACCTAAAATATTGCTATTAAGTAGATTTATAGGTTCTACTTTGTTATTGGTCGGATTTCGGGAACGTAAATATCATTTTAGGCTTATTTCGGCCATTTCATGTCATTTTCGAATAGTTTGAGTCTTGGGCTCCAATTTCTTGTGAAACATGATAATATAACCTAAAATATTGCTATTAAGTAGATTTATAGGTTCTACTTTGTTGTTGGTCGGATTTCGGGAACGTAAATATCATTTTAGGCTTATTTAGGCCATTTCATGTCATTTTCGAATAGTTTGAGTCATGGGCTCCAATTTCTTGTGAAACATGATAATATAACCTAAAATATTGCTATTAAGTAGATTTATAGGTTCTACTTTTGTTATTGGTCGGATTTCGGGAACGTAAATATCATTTTAGGCCTATTTCGGCCATTTCATGTCATTTTCGAATAGTTTGAGTCTTTGGGCTCCAATTTCTTGTGAAATATGATAATATAACCTAAAATATTGCTATTAAGTAGATTTATAGGTTCTACTTTGTTATTGGTCGGATTTCGGGAACGTAAATATCATTTTAGGCTTATTTCGGCCATTTCATGTCATTTTCGAATAGTTTGAGTCACTTGGGCTCCAATTTCTTGTGAAACATGATAATATAACCTAAAATATTGCTATTAAGTAGATTTATAGGTTCTACTTTGTTATTGGTCGGATTTCGGGAACGTAAATATCATTTTAGGCTTATTTCGGCCATTTCATGTCATTTTCGAATAGTTTGAGTCCTTGGGCTCCAATTTCTTGTGAAACATGATAATATAACCTAAAATATTTCTATTAAGTAGATTTATAGGTTCTACTTTGTTATTGGTCGGATTTCGGGAACGTAAATATCATTTTGGGCTTATTTCGGCCATTTCATGTCATTTTCGAATACTTTGAGTCACTTTGGGCTCCAATTTCTTGTGAAACATGATAATATAACCTAAAATATTGCTATTAAGTAGATTTATAGGTGCTACTTTGTTGTTGGTCGGATTTCGGGAAAATAAAGATCATTTTAGGCGTATTTTGCTAATTTGATATGTTTTTCGTTTATTTCCATTATTCAAGTTACCCCCCCCCCACACCCCGCACCCGCACTTCCCCCCCCCACCGTCCGCACTTCCCCCCTACACAGTCCCCCCCGCCCCCGCATGTAGCGGCCCTTGCCAACGAGCCACCCGGCCAGCCGGCAGCAAAACCGGGCTGGCTGCCTCGCGCTCGGCCGGCTTGGCCTGCTCGCCCGCTAGCAACTTATTCGGTAGTACGTTTTGTTTTTTGAAAAATTTTAACGTCCAATTTTCTGTTTTTTTATTTGTAGATCGGATTAAAGGAAAAGGAGGCAACGGTGATTTCACTCCTACCGCACACATGGATGCTTTGCACGAAACTCTAGGAAAGGACCACGGTGGTCGTGTGAGTGGCGTGGGAGGTGTCCGCCTCGGCGTGCGAAAGGTATATGGTGAACAATACACTGCAACGTCAAAATCAAGTGCAAGTAGTGTGAATTCGGCGTCGGTAGATGTGGAGGCTATCAAATCTACAATTCGGGAGGAGCTTAGAGAGGAGATGACACATAACTTCAATGCTATGATGGAGCAAATGGGTTTACCGACCTTCCCATTGAAGAAAGGTAGTGATGTTCCATCTAGCCGCCCGATCGGTGTTCCACAAACATCGGATAATCAAACGATACCGCACTCCGATCCACCAATACCCGAGTTGAAGGTAATCACCGTATTTGGTTTAATTTATCACGCTTAATCACTTGTGCTTTATTAATTAACTATGTATTGTCCCTAAGTGCATGCAATTCTAAATACGTTGTTTCATCGCAATTAACTATTAATGACTTGTTTTGATTCAAAGGAGGAGACCCCATGCCGACTATTAGTTCGAGAAAATGATTCTGATAGTCTGATTGTGGTAGCTAGTGGCCATGCACAGCCTCCTGGTGATCGAGTACGAGTGCATCACCAGATAGTGAACAATGATCACTATGTGGTGAGCATCGACTACATTGAGCCTGGTTTTGAAGACTTAGGTCTTCCGATGCCAAAACCGGAGGTTAGTCTACATACACTGAGTGACGCCCATGGTAGTTATGTTCTGTGGCCGCGTGCATGGGTGCGATTTTCAGATGAGGTACACCGATAAACATACATATATATATGCGTTAGTTTATGTAATAATCAACTCCGATTATATTACTTTTCTATGTCATATATATAATAATTAGTAATATTCTTATTATTACTTTTTAATAGGTTTCAAGGAAGGCTGGTTCACATGACAAGAAGGCTAAAAAGGTCGGTTCACAAAACAAGATGGCTAAGGAGGCAATTGGACGTGCTGAAATTGAACCAAATGTGTTCGATGACCAAGTTAGTATGTCAAACAATCCACTTCTCGAGCCGTTGGTGGTGCAAGGCCTTACTAAGGCATGTTATTGGTTGCATGAGTGTGTTAGCGATTTGCCCGATAATGCTCCAATACATGTTCCTTTGGGGAAGGAACAATTCAACTACGCTGATGAGTCATCTACATGGATTTCCAAAGACGATGTTAAAGAATTCTTACGTGGAGAAATGTTGAGTGGAACAATGATACAAGCTTTCATGAGGTGATACATACATATCTTACTTTACAAGTTTATAATTGTTTTCAACTTCCATACATGATAAGTATGTTTACTTTTTATTATATGCTTTAATTTCTCAGGTTATTGTGCACTGAATTGAATGAAAAAATGAGTGAGACAAAGATTGGTTGGTTATGTCCAAGTATGATGCGAGATGACAATTGTTTAAAAAACAAAACCGATGTGAAAGAATATCTCGATACTAGTTTCAAACAATCACATCGGTTAGAAGAGAAGTTCATCCTTGTTCCATATATTGAAGCGTAAGCTTGTTATACCAAACTTGTTGCTTTACTTTATTTTCTATAACTTTATTTCCTTGTTTAGATAACTTGCCTTCTTGTTCCATATATATCGATAACAAAATTCACCGAATTGTTGAATAAGTAACTTTATATTATTTCCTTATATAGTCTCCATTGGACGCTCATTGTGATATGTTTGTCAAATAATCACGTTTACCACTTTGATTCTCTTCGTTGACAACCACCACGGAGCTTACTAGTCAAGTCACTATTGAATAGGTAACTTAACTAGAACAATATGTGTTCCTAATATTACACATTTATATATATATATATATATATATATATATATATATATATATATATATATATATATATATATATATATATATATATATATATATATAATAAACATCTTATAATGTATTGATGTAGTGTGATGAAGCACCATTATGGACTTGGACTTCGATTAGGAAAAGCTCCTCTTTGGATATCGATTGAGGTAACTACTTTGGTGAATCTTATGTCTAACCATTTATTTTCATATACTTTAAATTTAACATGAATGTTTTTGGATGTTTAAATTTGGTGAATTTCAAGTGTCCGCAACAAAAGAATGGTGTTGATTGTGGCTATTACGTCTTGCGGTACATGTTTGATATAGTCAACCGTTGTACTTGACATCGATTATCTTCAAAAGGTATGTAACTAATTAGTTTATTTAATTTAGATTAAATTGATAGATAAGAATTAGTTTATTTTGGAAATTGTAGCATAAATTAACTATAATCATATCGACCCGAAACGAACCTAAAAATTGAACTTCTAATCTTTTGCACCAAAATATGACATTAACACTTCAACTATGCATAAAGTAAGTGGTGTGTGTTAGTTTTGCTCCTATATGTAACATGATTTATAGTTTTGGGAAGTGAAATAGCTCAAATTCACAAAAAGCGACCCCGAAACGAACCTAAAAATTGAACATCTAATCTTTTGCACCTAAATATGACTTATATACTTCAACTATGCATAAAGTAAGTGGTGTGTGTTAATTTTGCTCCTATATGTAACATGAAGGTAGTTTTGGGAAGTGAAATAGCTCAAATTCCCAAAAAGCGACCCCGAAACGAACCTAAAAATTGAACTTCTAATCTTTTGCACCTAAATATGACTTATATACTTCAACTATACATAAAGTAAGTGGTGTGTGTTAGTTTTGCTCCTATATGTAACATGTAGGTAGTTTTGGGAAGTGAATATAGCTCAAATTCGCAAAAAACGACCCCCGAAACGAACCTAAAAATTGAACTTCTAATCTTTTGCACCTAAATATGACATTAACACTTCAACTATGCATAAAGTAAGTGGTGTGTGTTAGTTTTACTCCTATATATAACATGTAGGTAGTTTTGGGAAGTGAATATAGCTCAAATTCGCAAAAACGACCCCGAAACGAACCTAAAAATTGAACTTCTAATCTTTTGCACCTAAATATGACATTAACACTTCAACTATGCATAAAGTAAGTGGTGTGTGTTAGTTTTGCTCCTATATGTAACATGTAGGTAGTTTTGGGAAGTGAAATAGCTCCAATTCACAAAAAACGACCCCGAAACGAAACTAAAAATTGATCTTATAATCTTTTGCACCAAAATATGACATTAACACTTCAACTATGCATAAAGTAAGTGGTGTGTGTTAGTTTTGCTCCTATATGTAACATGTAGGTAGTTTTGGGAAGTGAAATAGCTCCAATTCACAAAAAACGACCCCGAAACGAACCTAAAAATTGATCTTATAATCTTTTGCACCAAAATATGACATTAACACTTCAACTATGCATAAAGTAAGTGGTGTGTGTTAGTTTTGCTCCTATATATAACATGTAGGTAGTTTTGGGAACTGAATATAGCTCAAATTCGCAAAAAACGACCCCGAAACGAACCTAAAAATTGAACTTCTAATCTTTTGCACCTAAATATGACATTAACACTTCAACTATGCATAAAGTAAGTGGTGTGTGTTAGTTTTGCTCCTATATGGAACATGTAGGTAGTTTTGGGAAGTGAAATAGCTCCAATTCACAAAAAACGACCCCGAAACGAACCTAAAAATTGATCTTATAATCTTTTGCACCAAAATATGACATTAACACTTCAACTATGCATAAAGTAAGTGGTGTGTGTTAGTTTTGCTCCTATATGTAACATGTAGTTAGTTTTGGGAAGTGAAATAGCTCAAATTCACAAAAAGCGACCCCGAAACGAACCTAAAAATTGAACTTCTAATCTTTTGCACCTAAATATGACTTATATACTTCAACTATACATAAAGTAAGTGGTGTGTGTTAGTTTTGCTCCTATATGTAACATGTAGGTAGTATTGGGAAGTGAATATAGCTCAAATTCGCAAAAAACGACCCCGAAACGAACCTAAAAATTGAACTTCAAATCTTTTGCACCTAAATAACACTTCAACTATGCATAAAGTAAGTGGTGTGTGTTAGTTTTGCTCCTATATGTAACATGTAGGTAGTTTTGGGAAGTGAAATAGCTCCAATTCACAAAAAACGACCCCGAAACGAACCTAAAAATTGATCTTCTAATCTTTTGCACCAAAATATGACATTAACACTTCAACTATGCGTAAAGTAAGTGGTGTGTGTTAGTTTTGCTCCTATATGTAACATGTAGGTAGTTTTGGGAAGTGAAATAGCTCAAATTCACAAAAAGCGACCCCGAAACGAACCTAAAAATTGAACTTCTAATCTTTTGCACCTAAATATGACTTATATACTTCAACTATACATAAAGTAAGTGGTGTGTGTTTGTTTTGCTCCTATATGTAACATGTAGGTAGTTTTGGGAAGTGAAATAGCTCAAATTCACAAAAAACGACCCCGTAACGAACCTAAAAATTGAACTTCTAATCTTTTGCACCAAAATATGACATTAACACTTCAACTATGCATAAAGTAAGTGGTGTGTGTTAGTTTTGCTCCTATATATAACATGTAGGTAGTTTTGGGAAGTGAAATAGCTCAAATTCACAAAAATCGACAAAATCAACTCAAAAATTGGTTGTTTAATTAGCTAATTAATTGCAAGAGTTAGTTGTTATTATATATTGTAAATGTTTGACTTGATCTTATTAATTTATTATATTCATATTATTGCAAGGTTTACATGGATAACGACGCACCAAGGTTGGATGAATTCACAATTGAAGAATTGGATGAAGTTCGAAACAAGTTGGCAACCTACATTTGTGAAGATTGTCTATGATACATTGGTTAGGATTTTGCAAGAACTAGCTAGAAGTTCGAAACAAGTTGGCAAGTTATTCGGTTGTTGCGTTAATGTAGCTTTTTGTATTAGAATTAATATTTGCCTTAATATGTACTCTTTAACATTATTATTATTATATATATATAATTATTACATATATAATTCGGAACTCTATATATATATATGCATTATGAGGTTTGTAATATGGTACAAAGCAAAGCAGCAAGGAAACAGGGAACGAGCGCATACATAATATTATATAGCTGAATTTTAAGAAAAAAAAAATTACAAAAGGGCTGCGGTTAATTGAGAAAACCGCAGCCCTTACGTAATCAAGGGCTGCGGTTTTCTCAATTAACCGCAGCCCTTATGTGGCCAAGGGCTGCGGTTTTCTTACGACCGCAGCCCTTAAATATGGAAGGGCTGCGGTTCGTAACCGCAGCCCTTCATATATATTAAGGGCTGCTACTCTAATTGCTGCGGTCAAAAAACGCAGCCCTTAGGCCACTTTTGACCGCAGCCCTTAGGCTTTTTTCCACTAGTGAATATTAATTGCATAATAACTTGTCACTAAAAAATTAGTCTTTTTATGTGTTTCCTGAACCAACTTAGACTAAATATTTTTAGGGTGCTTTAAAATATTATATGATTGTTATTTGGCATAAAATCTGTAATGAATCGATATTTAGTAGAGGCCAGCAATGGGCAATATGGTTCCGGACTGTATTGTACCCTCACCCCCGAACTCAATGTTTGGTTCAATTTGACCATCTATGGAGTCTAGACGGGGAAGTCTACATTGGATAATTTGTCCCTACGGTTTTCCATATCCAATTAGGTTTATGATTCTTCCGTTAAAGAATTGTTAGCGACTTCAAAACGTTTTCAATACGAAAACCTGTATGGTGGGGTAGTCAAATACAAATACGCGCTCACACCGCGTAGGCGAAATAAAAACACGCCTACAGTACCAGATCTTCTTTTGAATACCCGAGTCTTGTTTGCAGACGTAGAGGGTAAACTTTAATTACGGAGCTATTGTCGATCGATACTCTAGGTATCTCCCATCCATTACAACGTACAGTGATGTGCAATGAATTGTTGTGGTTGATATTTCTAGGGAGATCATTGTTTGTGAACATGAGAGTTATATCTACCCCATGAATGAGTCCCACCATTTGGTCAGGTGTTATGGAAGGGCTTACAGAGGCTTCATTGAGATGCTTTCGAACGGCCGCCCTATGAGGCAAGGAATGCATTAACAACTTCCAGAGGGAAACATTAGTATTTACTTCTTTCATGCGCTTGATAGCATCATCTTCTTTATTATTATCCTCTATCATTGGCTCTTTTCCCTTTTCCTTCCTTCTCAATACTTCCAACGTATTTTCATCCTCCAAATGGGATGGTCTAAAATGGCGACCTGCTCTAGTCAAATGACATGCCCACGTACTCCTCATCACTAAGATCATCGAGGCAGATGGGGCGCCGGAATATATTTGGAGTAGTGAAGTGACCTCCAGTGCTTTTCTCCATAATTGTCAAGACCAAAGAGGCTTCTTCATCACCATCAGAGTCCAAAATGAAGAAAGCACCATCATAATCCAAGGTTCCACACACGTCAGAGAATGGATCCTAGTTGAGATTGAAACTAGGGTCTTTACAAGTCATCATTTTGACCTTTTCTTGAATGGAATAGTCATAAACCAGGCACTTGTAACCTACGACAATTGGCATTTCATACATTTGGGTAACTATCTCGTGGAATAGCTGGACTGGATCGCATCCATCTAAAGCAGAAGAGATGACATTAATAGCAAATGAAGGTTTATGATTAGGAAGGGGTTTTTTTTTTATGTTGGGATGAGAGTAGTTTGGTTTAGTGGAAGTGGATCCTAAAGAGAGTTTTCCATCATCCACAAGGTTTTGAATTTGATGCTTTAGAGCCGTGCAGTTTTCAGGTATTATGCCCCGGGCTTTGATGATATTCACGGTTTTGGTTTGGGTCATAAACAGGGTAAGGATTTTTAGGAGGTGGACGTGGATTCAACAGTTGAATGAGATTGGCCTTTTTTTGCTTGGAGAGAGCTTGGGAATAAGTCATGTTCAAAGGAATAAAGTTCCTTTGTGGTTGCAACTGGAATGCAGACGATGCGCCAATGGCATGCATCACATTAGTTGTTTTAGGAACTGCTGAATCATTATTTGGGGCTCTTTTGTTATTTCCAAACTTTGCAGTTAAAGTAGTGCCGCCAGTAGGTTCATCTTTCTTGATGTCTTCTCTTTTCACAGCATCCTCAACTACAGTTCCCGTAGCAATCAAAGCTTTGAAACTCGGGAAATATTGGTACGCCATATGCTTCTGGTAGACTGGTTGAAGATTCTTCACAACCATTTGCAATTGTTCTTCTTCATTAGGCCTACTCATCATTTTGGAGCCTTTGTTTCTCCATCGAGTGATGAATGAAGAAAATGTCTCATTAAGGTTTTGAGAAGTGGTCTCCAGATCCCTTCTAGTAACATCAATTTCTTCATTATACTTATACTGGTTTGAGAACTTTCTGACTATATCAGCCCAAGTAAATTTCTTCGTATTCTGAAGATTGAGGAACCAATGTGATGCGGCACCATCTAAAGACTGTTGAAAGAGTTGGGCCATCAATGATTCTTCCACTCCCCAGGGACTCATTGCCCCCACATACATCTTCAAGAAATTATTGGTGGGGCTACCGGTCCCATTAAACTTTGTCAAATTAGGCATCTTAAAACCATGAGGTAACCGTGCCTTTGGGAAAAGTGTTAACTCATATATGTCCATCCATGGTTCAGCCTTGGTCATGCCTTTTAAGAATTCCTTGAGCTTAACTACTTCTTCCTCGAGCTTAATGGCAATTTCTCTCTCATTGTTCATAGGCTCAAGCTGAAAAGGTGAAGCTACTTCCGACTCTGGAGGAGGAGGAGGGGGAGGCATCTGGGCGCTTTGGCGCATTATGCCCAACATTGTTTGTTCAATATTATCTTGTCGGTCAAGCATGGCCTGAACAAGTTCTCGGAGCTCAACCATTAGATTAGGTGGAGGGGTAAAGTTCTGCGGGTGCTCATTGTTCGGAATTTCAGACATATTGCTGAGACGTGTAGCAGAGAATTCCACTACAAGAAAAGTGGAAATCAACGACGGCTCAAAGCCGTCGGTTTTAGCCTAAAAAACCGTCGCTAAGTAATCAACGACGGCCAACCGTCGTTGATAGGCAGTCGGTAAAAAGATGATCGCTGATACTATAATCAACGACCGTCAAGCCGTCGGTGATATTTTAACGACGGTTTACAAAAGCCGACGTTGATCCCCAGTCAACGACTGTTTAAAGCAGACGGTGAATCAGCGACGGTTTAAAACGGTCGCTGAGTCACCGACCGTTTTGAACCGTCGGTGATCCACCGACCGTTTTAAACCGTCGGTGCGTCACCGACCGTTTTATAACCGTCGCTAAGGTATTAAAGCAATCGTTGATTTCGTGTCCATGGGTACATAGAGAACCTTACAACGACTGCGACATGCGACGCCGATGTGCCTCCAAAGCCCACAGCTCTTGGTCCATCTGCGTCGCATGTTGCTCCATGTGCGACGCAGATGTTCCTCATTTGCGTCGCATGCTGAGCAACATGCGACGCAAATAGTCCTAGTTTTGCTTTTTTTTTTGTTTTTGTTTTTGTTTTTTCATATACAAAACCTTAAACTTCAAGACTAAACGAACATTATATTAATATTTATGAGCAGAAAATTCTGCAGAGTCTCCTTTGTAATTTGGACAACCCAAGAAATCGTTGGGAGAATTTTGCATATATACCAAAACCTGTTCCAGTACATCTCAAAGCCACCAATATTGCAATCAATTGCAATCAGGCAATCAACAAAATATTGTTCAACCTATAAATACATATACTAAGTAGTTAGTTTGCAGCTTTGACGACCGCTACAAAGTATTTTGCAAAAAGTTCTCTAAGTTCGTCGATTTCAGTTGCGGAGTATGGCTGAGGACTTGGTGAAAAATCCTAGAAATATGTTAAATTAGTTACTATACTTGAAAATTCTATAAGTATAAATAACAAATTTACGACATACATATACCTCCGGTAAGTTATCTGAATCATAGTGCAGGCGGACGATTTCAAGCATGTTTTTCATCACGAAATAGCCGCATTCCGCTCCTCCCGATTGTTGAGCACACTACACCAAATTTAAGATATATATTAGAATCAAAAATAAAATCCTAAATAGAATTATAAAATGTGTACGAAATACAAAACATAAGAGTTTTATCGGGATCGTTATCCAAGACAATTTAGTTCCTTTATTGAATCCTTCAAGGCGCGTGAAACTTGTATATGCACTAAGTATAGAAATTTTGTTACAATTAATTACTATAAACATTTGTAAATTATTTAAAATATCATAAAATACATATAAATTAATTAACATGTATAACAACTACGAACTTACGTATTTAGCGGCACTTTGATAGCTAATTTTCTTTCTCTCTGTAGCGAATCAAATATATATACCGCTTTCTTAGATAGACAAATGACAAGATGAATCCAATGTTCCCTAAGGCATGAAACAAAATGTAATGTTCATATAACTACAAGTTCATATAGATAAAACAAAGAGAAGATTAGTTTAACTAACATACTTTTGAATGTACGGACATAGGATGAAACGCATAGTTTGATTCGCTTTATTTGTACTTGCCATGTAATTGATCACGACATCTGGTTCATTGCGTATCATGGTCGCCGAATCCATACTTGGACACATGAAACCAATAGTACCCTCTGGTTCAGAATCCTCTTCCAAATACCTACACTCCAAATACGTATACTTAAAAGAAACAATAAAAATAAATATCAATGTTAATTAGTTTAGAGTTTGAGAATTCTCACATCATAAATATTTACAAAATGGATACATTAAGCCATGCTCCCGTGAGAAATTGAAAAACATCTTGTCGCGAGAGAATGATCATCTGATCACTATCATAGTTGAAGACGGTACCCTTCATAACTTGCATATTAAAAGGCTCATCTGAGGGTCGGTTGCAAAATAAGCGGTGCATATCCTTGACAATATCATCCATCTCCTCCAGTGATAAGTCAATAAAAGGATCTATGTACCTATGTGCAGACTCATCGGTGCAAAGATCAGTACCAACTAATTTTTTCTTCTTCTTCTTCTTCTTCTTCATCACACCTCCCTCAGGCAAATGTTCCTAATTCAATTCGACTTCTTTTTAATTCATACTATATATGTATATAGGTTATTTCATATATCAATCAAGCTTACGTAGTATATAAATCAAGATATTAAACATAAGTTACCTGATTATCTGAGACTATGAATACCAACTCTTTCGGCCATTCCGTGAATGAACCCTCAGCTTGACTGAGTTTCACGATGTATGGCGTAGGTAGTGGAACTAGAGCATCTGCGTAGTCGGGAAAGAAATTATCAACACTCACTTTCACGGCCGTAGGATGTGATGATGACCCCAGTTGTGGATGAACGGTACCCTCAGCTACAATGATCGGCCCCGAGACATCCGCTAATGCCAAACGACATGGAACTTGACTCTTAACATCCAACGAGAACACAATGTCATTAGTTAAGTGTTTTAAAAGCATAATATCATAATCTTAGAAGATATAAAATAAACTTATACCTGCAAGTTCACAAATGGATCATTGCCCCCCGAGTGACAGCTACTAGGATCAACTGGAGTGTGAGGACTTCGGACCGGCGCATCTTCCCTTGTTTGATTTGGTGCTTGAAGACCAAATTGCGCCGCAAAAGCCATCAACCTTTCTTGAACTATAGCATCAATCTTCGAGTTCATCTCTTGCATCGTCTGTTCTCTAACTCTTTGGCTCATTCTACCCTCCAACTTCTGCATCTTCTCATCATCCATTCCCCTACCCTTTCGAGCAGTACTACTCTGATCAGGATCTCCCCAAACAGATGTAATTTCAATGCTACGCCCAGCTGTTAACACACGCCCAGGACGGTCTTTGACAACGTAAAATCCCAATAATATTACATAAATTACCTATTAATCAGTTTTTTTCTTTGACAACGTAAAATCCCTCATTATGGTCTTGACGAATGTAATTTGGGTCCAAATCTTCCCCTAATGTACTTCGAATGACTACCGACGAAGTAATAACTTCATTAAATTGTGCATCGTATTCTTCTTCATCGTGTACATCATCAATTCCAAGTATTCTCCTTTTTCCTTCAATGACAACAGACCATTTCGAATCGACAGGGTCAACCATGTAGAAAACTTGTTTTGCTTGTGATGCCAATATGAAACTATCTTCATGATGCCCTAACCGACTGAAATTGACTAATGTAAAAAAGCCATGTTCATCCTTCTTTAAACCACGACGAATATCAACCCACTTGCATCGGAAAAGCGGAATTTTGAACTCAACGTAGTCAAGTTCTAATATTTCTTCAATGAACCCGTAGTAAGACTTCATTGTCTCAACAATTGCTCTATCCCTTCTACTTGTATACTCTGATGACAAAGCCCCCAACGTAACACCACTGTTTTGCATCGTGGATTTGTCATCTTGCCGCTTCGTGTTAAATGAATAACCATTGATGTCATACCCTTCATAGGAAAGAACTTGCATCTTTGACCCATATGCCAACCATCTCAACGTATCCGATACTTCATTTTTTGGGTCAGATAATTGGTTCATAACTCGTTCTTTAAACCAATCAACGAACGAACGATTATGCTCAATCACCAACTCACGTTTATTCATCAATGGATACTGAACACTAAGAACAGTCATGTGTTCATCTAAGTAAGGATGAACTTGTTTCAGATTTTCTAACACTAAATATTCTGCTTTTCTTTTCAACTCTCCATCAAGACACAATATTTTTTTACCAATGGTACCACAACCATCAAGTCTTCCTTCATGTCTAGATTTTGGCAATCCAATTGCTTGTGCACGTGCTAAATACTGACTTACATATTCAGATACTTCCTCTGCAATTGTTCTTTGGACAATACTTGCTTCTGGTCTGGCTGGATTCATCACTTTGCCCTTTAAAGTACCCATATGTCTTTCGAAAGGCCACATATATCTCAAATAAACGGGCCCACAAAGTTTAATTTCTCTGACAAGATGAATTATCAAATGAGGCATGATGTCAAAGAACGATGGTGGGAAGTACATTTCAAAGCGACACATCGTCTCTATTACATTAGCTTGCAAGTTATCTAGAGTGTTAGGATCAATCACCTTGCTAGAGATAGTTCTGAAGAAGAAACACAGCTTTGTTATCGTGTATCTTACTTGGGAAGGCAAAATTCCTCGTATTGCAACTGGTAATAAATGCTGCATCAAGATATGACAATCATGAGATTTCAAACCAACGAGTTTCAATTCCTTCAGTGAGACAAGGTTTCGAAAATTTGACGAGTATCTAGCAGGGACCTTTAACCTATGCAGAGACTCACAAAAACTCGTTTTCTCCTTCTTAGACAAAGTGTAGCAAGCTGGTGGAAGATAATAGCGTTGTCCTCGCTCCCGAGGTGCTAGTTTCGGTCCGCCCATTTCAACCCATGTCTTTCCTAGCTTTAACTCCATCCTTGGTCTTCCAGGGCATATTCAACAATGTGCCGACAATGGCATCACAAACATTTTTCTCAATGTGCATTAGATCAAGACAATGTCTGACTTCTAAACATTCCCAATATGGGAGGTCCCAGAACTTAGACCTTTTCTTGTATAAGTTCTTTGCGACACTTTTAAAGGGCTTGCCAAACACTGTTTCAATATCCTTTACCCGCCTAGAAACCTGTTTTCCACGTAAAGGTACAGGGGCTTCTCTCATCTCCACTTTTTCGTTGAACAACTTTTTCTTCTTACGAAATGGATGATCTAAAGGAAGCCATGTACGATAATGCAGGTATACATTCTTCCCACAATGATATAATCGCTCATCAATCATATCCTCATCACAAATAGGGCATGCCTTTGCTCCTTTAATCGTATACCGGACAAATTCCCATAAGCGGGAAATCATTAATCGTGCAAAATATCATGGCACGTAATGTGAATTCGGTTTTCGCATGCGCATCGAACATCGAAACACCTTCATCCCACAACAATTTCAGATCTTGAATGAGTGGGTCAAGATACACATCTATGTCGTTTCCGGGTTGCTTAGGACCCGAGATAAGAAGCTATAGCAGAATAAACTTACGCTTCATACATAACCGTGGGGGCATTATAAATGGTTAGTAGAACCAGCCAAGTGCTATGTTGGGTACCTAGGGTGCCAAATGGGTTCATCCCATCCGTACAAAGTCCAAGCCTAAGATTTCAAGGTTCTTTACCAAAACTGGAAAACTTTCGGTCGATATTTCTCCATTGCAGAGAATCGGCCGGATGTCTAAGCATCCCATCTTTCTTCCTCTCATCCGCATGCCACCTTAATAATTTAGCATTATTTTCATCCGAAAATAAACGCCTAAATCTCGGAATGATTGGAAGATACCAAAGAACCTTCGCCGAAGTTTCTTTCTTTCTCACCCCTTCATCATCCTCCTTTGTCTTGTACCGAGACTCTCCACACCTTGGACACTCACCCAAATCCTTGTACTCATTTCGATACAGCACACAATCATTTTGACATGCATGTATCTTCTCATATTCCATACCTAATGGACACAACAATTTCTTTGCCTCATAGGTAGAGTTGGGAATTTCATTTCCATCAGGTAGCAATTCTTGTAAAAAAGTGAACAACTCACTTAGACTTTTATCTGTCCAACTATGCTTCGATTTCATATTGAACAATGTAAGGATGCCAGAAAGTTTAGTGAAATTCTTACACCCCGGATACATAGGTTTGTCCGCTGCACTTAAAATATTATCATACATATTCGGACGATCAGTTCCTTCATCCTCCAAATTGTGCAACATCTCATTTACCCTATCATTCTCATCATCCACCCTATCATTCTCATCATCTACCCTATCATTATCATTATTATCCTCTTCTTTTTCGATATCAACCTCAACCTCATCATCAATGTGATCAACATTCAAATCATCACAAAAGCTAGTGGAGCTTATCCCCTGATCATAAAACTCTCCATGCCATGTCCACCTAGTATAGTTGCTCTTAAACCCACGACGAATCAAATGATCCTTAATTTGATCCACATCACGATACCCTCTAGAGTTATTGCAATCACAATAACTTTGACTCATTCTGCGATTGATGTTCTAATGCAACCCTGATAAATTCATCAACCCCTTGTAGAAATGTCGCCGAAATTCGATTACCATACATCCAGGTTCGATCCATATTCATACACTAGAGACACCAAACAACAACACAATATATCGATCATCACATCATTCAAAGTGTCTTATCAAATGCAGTCATGAACATATGGGTCCTTATCACTCCAACCTAACCCATCCTTGAGTTTCTCATCTCACTAGTGAATGAATGTTTGGTTTTCAATTCTAAGAAAAATCCGGCAGCACTTCCCTACAGTTCTCCAAGTACACGATGAAGATAGTAGGTAAACTATCAACATATGTACCCAGAGAACGCTTAGGGAAATGAGCTAGATCTTTCTTAGAATCGAAAACCAAACATTCATTCACATCCTAAGTGAGATAAGAAACTCAAAGACGAGCCCCAAATCAGGGGACTATTCAAGACTTACTCCTAATGAGTAAGCCTCGAACGGGTATCTAGGCAAATGATGCACATTGCAATTAAACAGCACAAACCAATCCATTCCTTAGATTTCCCTCCCCACCCCATTAAGGTATGTCCATATAGGTTTGGTCGCAATTCAACATATACTTTCCCAATCACATAATAACCAAACAATAATTCACATATACTTTCCCAATCATAAATTAACATAAATTAGAAAATAGCAAAAGGTATAATACATACCTCTGCTCTCAAGGAGCAGCGAAGACAAGCACGACGAGGTGAGCTTGGAGAACTGGCAAACCGAGGAGCACAAGACACAAGCTAAGGTGGCAACTGCAGTACAATGTGGAAGAGAGGCAAAGTGAGAGAATGCAACACCATTGAAAGAGATGAGTTTGGATAGTCACACAACATATTACTAAATTTCACAAATTCAATGTAAATAGGAAACTATAATATAAATTCTTATAAGTTTGAAATTCTAAAGTGACCATTCAAGAATTCTAACTCATAATCGAAACACATAATTCTAAAGTGCGCATTCAAGAAACACATGCAAGAAATTGATTCAATACATTGAAATGTAGTAATAAACTCCTTGGTTAAGTTGTAGAAAAAAAAGAAGAGGGAAATTAAAAAAAAAAAGGACATAAATTGAAAAAAAAAAGACAGAAAATGAAAAACATGACTTACATTGAAGCAGCGGCGGCAGCGGCGACACCAGGAGTGCAGCTGTGACGGCGGCGACACCAGGCGTGCAGCGGCGGGCGATGCAACTCACAGAAGCGGCGGTAGCCGACGAGCAAAACCGAGAAAGAGAGAAGCGACGACGAGCGAAAACGGAATTTGCCTGAGAAGCGACGGTCGCCGGCGAAACGGGAATTGCAGGAGAAGCGACGGTCGCCGGCGAGAGTGCAAACGGGACTTTAGTTCAGCGAAGGTCGACGGTTCGCATGAGTGAGAGAGTGAGAGAGTGTGAGAGTTTTTGACCCCCGTATAGTTTTGGGCTTTGAAATAAAGTCTCAGCCCATTTGCGTTGCACGTGCACGAGGGTCCGACGCAGATAGTGGTGGAGGCCCATCTACGTCGCATGGACACTACGGGCCGACGCAGATAGTGTCTTGGGCTAATTTTGCATACTATGAGTCATCTGCGTCGGACCCTGAGGACATGCGACGCAGATGACTTATCTGCGTCGCATGTCCATGGGGTTCGACGCAGATGCTTGGTTGGGCTGCTTTGGATACGTGGAGTCATATGCGTCGGACCCTAATGACATGCGACGCAAATATATGTTTTTGCGTCGTTTGTCCTCAAAGTCCGACGCATATGTTCTTTCCTACTCTTCTAGTGACATTATTTGCATCGGACTATTAATGGTATGCGACACAAATTTGCAATTTGCGTCAGTTCTTCGAGGGTGCGACGCAAATGGACAGACGCAAATCCTCATTTCTGTACTAGTGTGAAATGGCCTAAAATGGCCTATATTAGCCTATATTTGGTTCTAACTTTCCTATTTACTGTATTTTCAATCAAAACAACTTATAATCACATTAAACTAACTATATATATGATGTTTGAGGTGTTTACAACTTAAACTAGCATCAAACTAATCGTATTCATTCATTTTCAAGTGAAATGGCCTAAAATGGCCTATATTAGCCTATATTTGGTTCTAACTTTCCTATTTTGTGTATTTTCAATCAAAACAACTTATAATCACATTAAACTAACTATATATATGATGTTTGAGGTGTTTACAACTTAAACTAGCATCAAACTAATCGTATTCATTCATATTCAAGTGAAATGGCCTAAAATGGCCTATATTAGCCAATATTTGGTTCTAACTTTCCTATTTTGTGTATTTTCAATCAAAACAACTTATAATCACATTAAACTAACTATATATATGATGTTTGAGGTGTTTACAACTTAAACTAGCATCAAACTACTCGTATTCATTCATTTTCATGTGAAATGGCCTAAAATGGCCTATATTAGCCTATATTTGGTTCTAACTTTCCAATTTTGTGTATTTTCAATCAAAACAACTTATAATCACATTAAACTAACTATATATATGATGTTTGAGGTGTTTACAACTTAAACTAGCATCAAACTAATCGTATTCATTCATATTCAATTGAAATGGCCTAAAATGGCCTATATTAGCCTATATTTGGTTCTAACTTTCCTATTTTGTGTATTTTCAATCAAAACAACTTATAATCACATTAAACTAACTATATATATGATGTTTGAGGTGTTTACAACTTAAACTAGCATCAAACTACTCGTATTCATTCTTTTTCAAGTGAAATGGCCTAAAATGGCCTATATTAGCCTATATTTGGTTCTAACTTTCCTATTTTGTGTATTTTCAATCAAAACAACTTATAATCACATTAAACTAACTATATATATGATGTTTGAGGTGTTTACAACTTAAACTAGCATCAAACTAATCGTATTCATTCATTTTCAAGTGAAATGGCCTAAAATGGCCTATATTAGCCTATATTTGGTTCTAACTTTCCTATTTTCTGTATTTTCAATCAAAACAACTTATAATCACATTAAACTAACTATATATATGATGTTTGAGGTGTTTACAACTTAAACTAGCATCAAACTACTCGTATTCATTCATTTTCAAGTGAAATGGCCTAAAATGGCCTATATTAGCCTATATTTGGTTCTAACTTTCCTATTTTGTGTATTTTCAATCAAAACAACTTATAATCACATTAAAATAACTATATATATGATGTTTAAGGTGTTTACAACTTAAACTAGCATCAAACTACTCGTATTCATTCATTTTCAAGTGAAATGGCCTAAAATGGCCAATATTAGCCTATATTTGGTTCTAACTTTCCTATTTTCTGTATTTTCAATCAAAACAACTTATAATCACATTAAACTAACTATATATATGATGTTTGAGGTGTTTACAACTTAAACTAGCATCAAACTAATCGTATTCATTCATATTCAAGTGAAATGGCCTAAAATGGCCTATATTAGCCTATATTTGGTTCTAACTTTCCTATTTTGTGTATTGTCAATCAAAACAACTTATAATCACATTGAACTAACTATATATATGATGTTTGAGGTGGTTACAACTTAAACTAGCATCAAACTACTCATATTCATTCATTTTCATGTGAAATGGCCTAAAATGGCCAATATTAGCCTATATTTGGTTCTAACTTTCGTATTTTCTGTATTTTCAATCAAAACAACTTAAAATCACATTAAACTAACTATATATATGATGTTTGAGGTGTTTACAACTTAAACTAGCATCAAACTACTCGTATTCATTCATTTTCAGGTGAAATGGCCTAAAATGGCCTATATTAGCCTATATTTGGTTCTAACTTTCCTATTTTGTGTATTTTCAATCAAAATAACTTATAATCACATTAAACTAACTATATATATGATGTTTGAGGTGTTTACAACTTTAAGTAGCATCAAAGTAATCGTATTCATTCATATTCAAGTGAAATGGCCTAAAATGGCCTATATTAGCCTATATTTGGTTCTAACTTTCCTATTTTGTGTATTTTCAATCAAAACAACTTATAATCACATTAAACTAACTATATATATGATGTTTGAGGTGGTTAAAACTTAAACTAGCATCAAACTACTCGTATTCATTCATTTTCATGTGAAATGGCCTAAAATGGCCAATATTAGCCTATATTTGGTTCTAACTTTCCTATTTTCTGTATTTTCAATCAAAACAACTTATAATCACATTAAACTAACTATATATATATGATGTTTGAGGTGTTTACAACTTAAACTAACATCAAACTACTCGTATTCATTCATTTTCAAGTGAAATGGCCTAAAATGGCCTATATTAGCCTATATTTGGTTCTAACTTTCCTATTTTGTGTATTTTCAATCAAAACAACTTATAATCACATTAAACTAACTATATATATGATGTTTGAGGTGTTTACAACTTAAAGTAGCATCAAACTAATCGTATTCATTCATTTTCAAGTGAAATGGCCTAAAATGGCCTATATTAGCCTATATTTGGTTCTAACTTTCCTATTTTGTGTATTTTCAATCAAAACATCTTATAATCACATTAAACTAACTATATATATGATGTTTGAGGTGTTTACAACTTAAACTAGCATCAAACTACTCGTATTCATTCATTTTCAAGTGAAATGGCCTAAAATGGCTAATATTAGCCTATATTTGGTTCTAACTTTCCTATTTTCTGTATTTTCAATCAAAACAACTTATAATCACATTAAACTAACTATATATATGATGTTTGAGGTGTTGACAACTTAAACTAGCATCAAACTAATCGTATTCATTCATTTTCAAGTGAAATGGCCTAAAATGGCCTATATTAGCCTATATTTGGTTCTAACTTTCCTATTTTGTGTATTTTCAATCAAAACAACTTATAATCACATTAAACTAACTATATATATGATTTTTGAGGTGTTTACAACTTTAACTAGCATCAAAGTAATCGTATTCATTCATATTCAAGTGAAATGGCCTAAAATGGCCTATATTAGCCTATATTTGGTTCTAACTTTCCTATTTTGTGTATTTTCAATCAAAACAACTTATAATAACATTAAACTAACTATATATATGATGTTTGAGGTGGTTAAAACTTAAACTAGCATCAAACTACTCGTATTCATTCATTTTCATGTGAAATGGCCTAAAATGGCCAATATTAGCCTATATTTGGTTCTAACTTTCCTATTTTCTGTATTTTCAATCAAAACAACTTATAATCACATTAAACTAACTATATATATGATGTTTGAGGTGTTTACAACTTAAACTAGCATCAAACTACTCGTATTCATTCATTTTCAAGTGAAATGGCCTAAAATGGCCTATATTAGCCAATATTTGGTTCTAACTTTCCTATTTTCTGTATTTTCAATCAAAACAACTTATAATCACATTAAACTAACTATATATATGATGTTTGAGGTGTTGACAACTTAAACTAGCATTAAACTAATCGTATTCATTCATTTTCAAGTGAAATGGCCTAAAATGGCCTATATTAGCTTATATTTGGTTCTAACTTTCCTATTTTGTGTATTTTCAATCAAAACAACTTATAATCACATTAAACAAACTATATATATGATGTTTGAGGTGTTTACAACTTAAAGTAGCATCAAACTAATCGTATTCATTCATTTTCAAGTGAAATGGCCAAAAATGGCCTTTATTAGCCTATATTAGCCTATATTTGGTTCTAACTTTCCTATTTTGTGTATTTTCAATCAAAACATCTTATAATCACATTAAACTAACTATATATATGATGTTTGAGGTGTTTACAACTTAAACTAGCATCAAACTACTCGTATTCATTCATTTTCAAGTGAAATGGCCTAAAATGGCCAATATTAGCCTATATTTGGTTCTAACTTTCCTATTTTCTGTATTTTCAATCAAAACATCTTATAATCACATTAAACTAACTATATATATGATGTTTGAGGTGTTGACAACTTAAACTAGCATCAAACTAATCGTATTCATTCATTTTCAAGTGAAATGGCCTAAAATGGCCTATATTAGCCTATATTTGGTTCTAACTTTCCTATTTTGTGTATTTTCAATCAAAACAACTTATAATCACATTAAACTAACTATATATATGATGTTTGAGGTGTTTACAACTTAAACTAGCATCAAACTAATCGTATTCATTCATATTCAAGTGAAATGGCCTAAAATGGCCTATATTAGCCTATATTTGGTTCTAACTTTCCTATTTTGTGTATTTTCAATCAAAACAACTTATAATCACATTAAACTAACTATATATATGATGTTTGAGGTGTTTACAACTTAAACTAGCATCAAACTACTCGTATTCATTCATTTTCAAGTGAAATGGCCTAAAATGGCCAATATTATCTTATATTTGGTTCTAACTTTCCTATTTTCTGTATTTTCAATCAAAACAACTTATAATCACATTAAACTAACTATATATATGATGTTTGAGGTGTTTACAACTTAAACTAGCATCAAACTACTCGTATTTATTGATTTTCAAGTGAAATGGCCCAAAATGGCCTATATTAGCCTATATTTGGTTCTAACTTTCCTATTTTGTGTATTTTCAATCAAAACAACTTATAATCACATTAAACTAACTATATATATGATGTTTGAGGTGTTTACAACTTAAACTAGCATCAAACTAATCGTATTCATTCATTTTCAAGTGAAATGGCCTAAAATGGCCTATATTAGCCTATATTTGGTTCTAACTTTCCTATTTTGTGTATTTTCAATCAAAACAACTTATAATCACATTAAACTAACTATATATATGATGTTTGAGGTGTTTACAACTTAAACTAGCATCAAACTACTCGTATTCATTCATTTTCAAGTGAAATGGCCTAAAATGGCCTATATTAGCCTATATTTGGTTCTAACTTTCCTATTTTGTGTATTTTCAATCAAAACAACTTATAATCACATTAAAATAACTATATATATGATGTTTAAGGTGTTTACAACTTAAACTAGCATCAAACTACTCGTATTCATTCATTTTCAAGTGAAATGGCCCAAAATGGCCTATATTAGCCTATATTTGGTTCTAACTTTCCTATTTTCTGTATTTGCAATCAAAAAACTTATAATCACATTAAACTAACTATATATATGATGTTTGAGGTGTTTACAACTTAAACTAGCATCAAACTAATCGTATTCATTCATTTTCAAGTGAAATGGCCTAAAATGGCCTATATTAGCCTATATTTGGTTCTAACTTTCCTATTTTGTGTATTTTCAATCAAAACAACTTATAATCACATTAAACTAACTATATATATGATGTTTGAGGTGTTTACAACTTAAACTAGCATCAAACTACTCGTATTCATTCATTTTCAAGTGAAATGGCCTAAAATGGCCAATATTATCCTATATTTGGTTCTAACTTTCCTATTTTCTGTATTTTCAATCAAAACAACTTATAATCACATTAAACTAACTATATATATGATGTTTGAGGTGTTTACAACTTAAACTAGCATCAAACTACTCGTATTCATTGATTTTCAAGTGAAATGGCCTAAAATGGCCTATATTAGCCTATATTTGGTTCTAACTTTCCTATTTTGTGTATTTTCAATCAAAACAACTTATAATCACATTAAACTAACTATATATATGATGTTTGAGGTGTTTACAACTTAAACTAGCATCAAACTAATCGTATTCATTCATTTTCAAGTGAAATGGCCTAAAATGGCCTATACTAGCCTATATTTGGTTCTAACTTTCCTATTTTGTGTATTTTCAATCAAAACAACTTATAATCACATTAAACTAACTATATATATGATGTTTGAGGTGTTTACAACTTAAACTAGCATCAAACTACTCGTATTTATTCATTTTCAAGTGAAATGGCCTAAAATTGCCTATATTAGCCTATATTTGGTTCTAACTTTCCTATTTTGTGTATTTTCAATCAAAACAACTTAAAATCACATTAAACTAACTATATATATGATGTTTGAGGTGTTTAAAACTTAAACTAGCATCAAACAAATCGTATTCATTCATTTTCAAGTGAAATGGCCCAAAATGGCCTATATTAGCCTATATTTGGTTCTAACTTTCCTATTTTGTGTATTTGCAATCAAAACAACTTATAATCACATTAAACTAACTATATATATGATGTTTGAGGTGTTTACAACTTAAACTAGCATCAAACTACTCGTATTTATTCATTTTCATGTGAAATGGCCTAAAATGGCCTATATGAGCCTATATTTGGTTCTAACTTTCCTATTTTGTGTATTTTCAATCAAAACAACTTAAAATCACATTAAACTAACTATATATATGATGTTTGAGGTGTTTACAACTTAAACTAGCATCAAACTAATCGTATTCATTCATTTTCAAGTGAAATGGCCTAAAATGGCCTATATTAGCCTATATTTGGTTCTAACTTTCCTATTTTGTGTATTTTCAATCAAAACAACTTATAATCACATTAAACTAACTATATATATGATGTTTGAGGTGTTTACAACTTAAACTAGCATCAAACTACTCGTATTTATTCATTTTCAAGTGAAATGGCCTAAAATGGCCTATATTAGCCTATATTTGGTTCTAACTTTCCTATTTTGTGTATTTTCAATCAAAACAACTTAAAATCACATTAAACTAACTATATATATGATGTTTGAGGTGTTTACAACTTAAACTAGCATCAAACTACTCGTATTCATTCATTTTCAAGTGAAATGGCCTAAAATGGCCTATATTAGCCTATATTTGGTTCTAACTTTCCTATTTTGTGTATTTTCAATCAAAACAACTTATAATCACATTAAACTAACTATATATATGATGTTTGAGGTCTTTACAACTTAAACTAGCATCAAACTACTCGTATTCATTCATTTTCAAGTGAAATGGCCTAAAATGGCCAATATTAGCCTATATTTGGTTCTAACTTTCCTATTTTCTGTATTTTCAATCAAAACAACTTATAATCACATTAAACTAACTATATATATGATGTTTGAGGTGTTTACAACTTAAACTAGCATCAAACTAATCGTATTCATTCATTTTCAAGTGAAATGGCCTAAAATGTTTAGTGTATTCAATTTCAATCATATTTGCCTATAAATATATGTTTAGAAGTATGTACCGAGATTTGCTTTGCTTTCTTGTTTGCTGGGATTTCTCCTTTTCCAGGAACAGTCTTAAAATGAGTCTTCAAGAACAACTCGGAAGCAGTAGGGAGTACTCCTCCTCTACTCTTTGCCTGTAGACATTGTTGAACAAAGGCTTTATTTTTTACTCATACCGAAAATGTCATGTAAATTACACTAAGTAGTAGATATGAAACATATTTACCATCTTCCTAGCATGTTGTGCCGCCGAAATAGAACCCTGAAAGTGTGACGGCTCAATTGGATTAGACAGGGAGCCACCTCTTCGGTTCTTCTTCGCCTTTTCAGATTTTTCCCGAAATGTTGGCTCTTCACTTCTCTTTTTCATGTCTTCGTAGATCATCTCCCCCAACCATTTTGGCCTTTCTTTGGCTTTCTTAACCACCCAGTATCGCAAGTCTCTCAGACGAGATGAAGCTTTTTTCTTGTAATCCTTCTTCACTAGGCCTTCTAACTCAGGAGCCCATTCGTAAATACCCTTTAATCAAACATTAAACAAAGATATTAATAAAGTAATATAATCAATGAAATTTTTCATAATTCGATTCATACATACTGTGAAAATGTTCCACCAATGCGTCTTTGTTGCATTGTCGACCTCACTGTAATTGAACCAAGGTTGTCGAAAACGGCCCTGGAAAATGTCAGTGATGGACCCACTAATTTTTTTATCATCGAACCTGAATTGAAAACCAAACAAACACGTAAATTGTGAATACCATTGCATACAAATATCATGAAGCATATAGTAGCCTACGAACTTACCATACTCCAATAGGGCTTAAAACCTTTCTTGGTGCACGGTTCGAATCTTCACCTTCCTCCGTATGAGTGTTCGGAGTCTCCGGTACGTGGCTACCAATGTCACGTGCCTGTGAATCATCTCCCTGTGTCTCTGCTATAGGGTTCTGGCTTCCTTCTACTTCTGGTGACTGAAAAAGCTGCATCGGAATCAAAGTCCCACGACCTTGGCTTCCACCTAAGCCACCTCGACCTCCGCGACCCTTTGGATTAGACATGATTACCTAAAATGCAAGAAATTAGAAATGCGCAAGATTAAACAAAATAATTGAAATAAATTCTTGTTACATTAAAGTATGAATAATCCAAGAATAAAAAAAACTGATTTCTTCAATATTAACAAATTACAACTTTATTTGCACCAAAAAACAAATCACATATATTGGGAAGAAAACAAAACGAACTATAATAATGGGCAAAACATATGGCTTATATTAACAAAACAAAACCTTGTGGTAGTTTGCAAAAAAAAAGGACCCCTGCACCCCCCCCCCCACCGACCCCCGTGCCCCTCCCCCCTCCCCGATCCCCCTGCACGCCCCCCCCCCGACCCCCTGCTGGCCCCTCCCCATCACTGAACCCCCTGCCTGCCCCTCCCCCCTCACCGACCCCCCCCCGCATGCCCCACCCCCTCACTCGACCCCCTGCCTTCCCCCCCCTCGACCTCCCTGCACTCCCCCCCCCTCACCGACCCCCCGCCCCCCTCCCCGACCCCCTGCGGCCCCTCCCCCTCACCGACCCCCCGCAGCCCCTCCCCCCCTCACCGACCCCCCCCTGCACCCCCTCACCGACCTCCCGCCCTCCCCCCCACCGACCTCCCGCACTCCTCCCCCTCACTGACCCCCGCACACGGCCCCCCATCCCCGACCCCCTGCAGCCCCTCCCCCTCACTAACCCCCCTACACAGCCCCACCCCCTCACCGACCCCCGCCCTCCCCCCCTCACCGACCTCCTGCACTCCTCCCCCTCACCGACCCCCCCCGCACCCCCCCTCCCCGACCCCCTGCGCCCCTCCCCCTCATCGACCCCCCGCCCCCCCTCACCGACCTCGGGCCTCAAGTTACGCACATTGTCATATCTATCATACATCCACCAACGCTCCTTCCGTTTCATGGTGACCAATTCTACAATTCTAAAGCATTTCAACCACACTACTCATTAACAACCATCATACGTACAATTAAAACATTTGTGTGAAATACATATAGGGCCTAAAATGATGTCCAAAGGTCCTTATCACTCCAACCTAACCCATTCTTCGACGTCTAACCCCACTAGTGAATGTATGCCAACTATTCGCTTCTACGTAAATTAGGCGGCATTTCCCATGAGTTCTCCAAGTACACAATGTGAGCTTCGTAAAAAGCTTACATATGTACCCAGAGAACAGCATAGAGAAACAACATGACCGGAAATTACATAGAATAGAACAAAAGGCATACATTCACCACCTAAGTGGGGTCAAACGTCGAAGAACAGTTCCAACCGGGGACTATTCAAGATATACTCCTAATGAGTATACCTTGAACGGGTATCTAGGCACATGACGATGCAAACATATTTACTTAAACACTTAAATTAAATTTATAACATCATCCAAACTATTTCCACGAAAACAAATATGTCAAAAACAATATAAATAATTTAAATAGTGTAAACTAAATAAAGGAATGTGCAATAAATAAATTATTGTGATAATTATATAGTTTATAACTTTTATAACCTTTAATAAACGAACCACTATAAAACTATTGTCATAATTATATAGTAACTTAAACTTATATAATTAAAGTAACTTAATCTTCAAAGTAATATAAACTAAAAAATTATATAGTTTTTAACATTCTCTAAACAAAAGTTTTTTTAATACATTATATTTCATGATGAAAAACTTACACAAAAATTAAAATATAGAATTTACATGAACAAAAACAATATAAATTGAAGACAAAATATGGTAAAAAAATTGCTACTAACCTTACAATTAAGCCAAAGAGAAACACCAAAGTGCTACGTAATCCTACATCATGTAGAAAATCAATTATTAAACGGCACCTTTAAGCGTCAATTTCTACTAAACGAGCAACTCCAATAATAAGTAACTACGAATTTAAGTTCACAAGCACCCCTTTTGACTTAAAATAAGATTGCAATTAATGACTCAAAAAAAAAAATCAATCATGGATTTGACAAGCATGGTTATAAGCGCTGTGAACAAACTTAATTCCAAATTCTCAACATGTTCACCAGAAAGTACAATGCATATGATAAAAAACATAAACGTTTACATTTGCATTACCAAATAACAAACAAATGGATGTAAACCATCATCCATACAGAACACACATAGATGCATCATCTCTAAAATAAAAAATAATAGCCTAAGTTGAAGCTTGTTTTCATCAGATGAACAACACCCATATCTTCTTTCTTCATTATTCATCATCCTTTGTTTTTCCTTTGATATTAAGTCCAACAATTTTGGGTTACTTTCACCCATTCTTTTTTTCCACCAAATGTTAGAAAACAAAAATACCCACATGCTCTTTCTTGTTACTGATTTCACTCACCAAATCACTAAAATCTGACTATGAAATTATCTGAAAAAATAAAAAGTAGTATGAACTTTGATTAAAGAAATGATATATTATAAGATCAAACACTTACATGAAGAAATATACATAAAATAAAGCAAGACACAATTTTCTGGGTTTAGTTTCATCAGTACACAAATTGATAAAAAAAAAGAAATTAGCACTGCTTACCACCGGCGAAATGTCGGTCCGGCAAGAGTCGATGCAAGTTCGTCGCCCAAGTTCGTCGCCTGAAGTTCACTTCTCTCACGAGGAAAAAACCCAACTGTTAGGGTTTGGTTCATGAGTACAAAAATTATTTAAAAAAAAAGAGAAAATAAAGCTTACCGCCGGCGAAGTGAGGTGGAGGTGGGTCGCTGCCGTTGGCTGGAGGAAGGAGGAGAGGCAGGTGGAGGTGGAGTCGACCGAGTTTCGTCGCTGCAAAAATCGCCCAAATTCCCTCCTTTTTGTTGTTGAAAAAAAAACCCGACTGAAAGACTTCAATTAAACCCCCCCTTTAGGAATCAACGACCGTTTCTGACCGTCGCCCAAGCTAAAAAAAATTCTGCTTTACTTCCACAAAATCAACGACGACTTTTAGCCGTCGTTATTTATCACCGACAGCTTAACCGTCGTTAAATGCTATAACTGCAGTCGGTAATCAACGACGGCTTCGAGCCGTCGCTTTTTTTGATTATACCGACGGTTTTGTTAGCCGTCGCTGATAGGCCGTCGTTATTTTGTGATTTTCTTGTAGTCAAATACAAATACGCGCTCACACCGCGTAGGCGAAATAAAAACACGCCTACAGTACCAGATCTTCTTTTGAATACCCGAGTCTTGTTAGCAGACGTAGAGGGTAAACCTTAATTACGGAGCTATTGTCGATCAATACTCTAGGTATCTCCCATCCATTACAACGTACAGTGATGTGCAATGAATTGTTGTGGTTGATATTGCTAGGGAGATCATTGTTTGTGAACATGAGAGTTCTATCTACCCCATGAATGAGTCCCACCATTTGGTCAGGTGTTATGGAAGAGCTTACAGAGGCTTCATTGAGATGCTTTCGAACGGCCGCCCTATGAGGCTAGGAATGCATTAACAACTTCCAGAGGGAAACATTAGTATTTACTTCTTTCATGCGCTTGATAGCATCATCTTCTTTATTATTATCCTCTGTCATTGGCTCTTTTCCCTTTTCCTTCCTTCTCAATACCTCCAACGTATTTTCATCCTCCAAATGGGATGGTTTAAAATGGCGACCTGCTCTAGTCAAATGACATTCCCACGTACTCCTCATCACTAAGATCATCGAGGCAGATGGGGCGCCGGAATATATTTGGAGTAGTGAAGTGACCTCCAGTGCTTTTCTCCACAATTGTCAAGACCGAAGAGGCATCTTCATCACCATCAGAGTCCAAAATGAAGAAAGCACCATCATAATCCAAGGTTCCACACACGTCAGAGAATGGATCCTAGTTGAGATTGAAACTAGGGTCTTTACAAGTCATCATTTGACCTTTTCTTGAATGGAATAGTCATAAACCAGGCACTTGTAACCTACGGCAATTGGCATTTCATACATTTGGGTAACTATCTCGTGGAATAGCTGGACTGGATCGCATCCATCTAAAGCAGAAGAGATGACATTAATAGCAAATGAAGGTTTATGATTAGGAAGGGGTTTTTTTTTTTTATGTTGGGATGAGTAGTTTGGTTTAGTGGAAGTGGATCCTAAAGAGAGTTTTCCATCATCCACAAGGTTTTGAATTTGATGCTTTAGAGCCGTGCAGTTTTCAGGTATTATGCCCCGGGCTTTGATGATATTCACGGTTTTGGTTTGGGTCATAAACAGGGTAAGGATTTTTAGGAGGTGGACGTGGATTCAACGGTTGAATGAGATTGGCCTTTTTTTGCTTGGAGAGAGCTTGGGAATAAGTCATGTTCAAAGGAATAAAGTTCCTTTGTGGTTGCAACTGGAATGCAGACGATGCGCCAATGGCATGCATCACATTAGTTGTTTTAGGAACTGCTGAATCATTATTTGGGGCTCTTTTGTTATTTCCAAACTTTGCAGTTAAAGTAGTGCCGCCAGTAGGTTCATCTTTCTTGATGTCTTCTCTTTTCACAGCATCCTCAACTAGAGTTCCCGTAGCAATCAAAGCTTTGAAAGTCGGAAATATTGGTACGCCATATGCTTCTGGTAGACTGGTTGAAGATTCTTCACAACCATTTGCAATTGTTCTTCTTCATTAGGCCTACTCATCATTTTGGAGGCTTTGTTTCTCCATCGAGTGATGAATGAAGAAAATGTCTCATTAAGGTTTTGAGAAGTGGTCTCCAGATCCCTTCTAGTAACATCAATTTCTTCATTATACTTATACTGGTTTGAGAACTTTCTGACTATATCAGCCCAAGTAAATTTCTTCGTATTATGAAGATTGAGGAACCAATGTGATGCAGCACCATCTAAATATTGTTGAAAGAGTTGGGCCATCAATGATTCTTCCACTCCCCAGGGACTCATTGCCCCCACATACATCTTCAAGAAATTATTCGTGGGGCTACCGGTCCCATTAAACTTTGTCAAATTAGGCATCTTAAAACCATGAGGTAACCGTGCCTTTGGGAAAAGTGTTAACTCATATATGTCCATCCATGGTTCAGCCTTGGTCATGCCTTTTAAGACTTCCTTGAGCTTAACTACTTCTTCCTCGAGCTTAATGGCAATTTCTCTCTCATTGTTCATAGGCTCAAGCTGAAAAGGTGAAGCTACTTCCGACTCTGGAGGAGGAGGAGGGGGAGGCATCTGGGCGCTTTGGCGCATTATGCCCAACATTGTTTGTTCAATATTATCTTGTCGGTCAAGCATGGCCTGGACAAGTTCTCGGAGCTCAACCATTGGATTAGGTGGAGGGGTAAAGTTCTGCGGGTGCTCATTGTTCGGAATTTCAGACATATTGCTGAGACGTGTAGCAGAGAATACAACTGGTGTAGACAAGGATGACAGTATTACCGAAAGAGAACGTTCACTATGGTCAGAACTTCGGCGAATCAGCCTAGATCCTGAGCGAGCCCATGCAGAGTTCCTATAAAATGAAATGAAAAGTTAGCACCATGATTTATCCAGACTTTGTCTTTTTGTTCTTTTTTTATATTATTATTTCATCCACATGGAATGAAGGAAATGATATTTATGAGAAATATTTCTTTTTCATTATTTTTTTAGCCCAATTTCAGTTATCATTTATTAAAAGATATAAAACCTTGACTCTACCATTAGATTTCTTTGACCTATTATTTCTTCCTTTTTTTAGACTTGAACCTTTTTATTTATATTTTAGACTTCCTTTTTTTGGACTCGTACTTTTTTGGGATAATACACAAACGTTTTACAAAATCAATTTGGTGATATCCTTCCATTTCATGCTGCTACAGAAATAAGTGAAAAGAGCTATAACGAGGCATGTGTCCTCATTTTGGCAAATTATAATGCCCCATATATCGTTCTTCTTTGTGGTGATCCGCATGTATTGATTGCTTTTAAACGCTGAAACCATAAAAGAAAATATCAAATGCAAAAGGGTCGAACCCAAAGGATGCCTACGTATCTCAATAGGTAGATTTGGATTTGGGGAAGAAACTTCTTGTGATTTTTTTTTTAATGGAGAATCAGGCCCAACGTCGTTTTGATATATTGAAAAATGAAATTTTACATAAAAAAATTTTGCAGCTGCACTCAGAGAATGAGTTGCCTACGTACCCCTTTTAGTACATTACATAGTAGAGAAAGCTAAGATAGATGCATTACAACATTGGAATTTTTTTTAGGGGATGAAGCCGCACGTAGCTCTACCTACAAATTAAGTACAATATAAAAGCAATAACTGATTCAGGTACTTCTCAAACTTTTTCATAATTCAGTCTGCTGGGCGCCAAGCCATGTATTCTCTTGTCTGAATACGTCTGTTCCACCTATTAGGATTAGACTAATGTGAAGTACTCGGGTTCTTCTCAACCTTTTTCCGAATTCAATTTGCTAGGCGTCAGGCCATGTATTCTCCTGTTTGAATACGTCTGTTCCACCTCTTTGGATTAGACTAATTTGAAGTACCTGAAATGTACACACTAACAATGTTAGTCAATGACTTTTCTTTATATATGTTTTTAGCAGGAAATGGAAGAATTTCCCCTGTTTTTTTTGGTTTGAAAACAATTATCCCTTTTGATTTGACACAAAATTTTCTTTTACTAGACTTCTCGTGTTTTAAGCTATTCAGTTTTAATTACATTATAATTCCTAAACATGACATGTTCTGAACTCGTGATTTATGAATCTTTTCATTTTTTATATTTTCTTTGTTTTTGTCTTATTTTGGGATTATATTTTCAAAACATGATTTTTTCTTTTGAAAATCAATTTTCTTTTTGGAAAAACCAATTTGAATGAAAAGAATTATGAAGTAATGGTGAGCAATTTTAAAAAAAAAGGTGAGCACACATTTTTTTTTACATGACACTTATGATAAATAAACAAGAATACTCTTAATATTTCAATAATCATTTCGGCAGCAATTCAGCTACAGTTAATGATTACTGAAATATTGACCGACTGAAAACGGGCAGAGGAATTTTTGAAATTTTTTTACATTATTTAATAACTCAAATAAATAAAGGACATTTGTGCATTGATCCTTGTGTCCTAGAAGTCAACTAAATGGTGATTCATTTAAGGAGAGATTATGTTAATAGTGGCCTCGAGTCACTTCCATTGTATCCATCGAGGGTGGACGCTCCTGACAGAGCCGGTCGCAATAGCTCGCAGATGCAGGTTTTACGCCCTTAATTCATTAATTAGTCATTCTAAAATTCTGACCTTTGCCAATAGACAGAGGAATCAGGCCTAATAAGAAAATGGTCAAAAAGAGTGAACGTGCATGGATCGATAAACTACCAAGCACACATAATTTTCACATTAGCATGCTATATACAAAAATTAATTGTGAATAGCCGTGATTAACTTTTTTATATATATACATATGGCAAATAACGCATTGTTCCGGTTTAAACCTCTTATACTTCAAGTGGAAGTAAAGTCCTCAGTGAAGTCGCCAGCCTGTGGTACCCGATTATTGACTGTCTTAATTAACTGTCTGAATTTCACAAAAGTCTCTCATTGGACTATGAGTTTTAGAAAACTTTGAAGTCGCCACCCAATTAATATCTAAATAGGAACATATTTATTTAATAAATCGTTTTAAAATCAATTTCAAGAAATATCATTTAAACCGATGATAACTTCATACGGATAAGCCTTTTTTATTTTGAAAATTGGTCTTTCATACCATGAGATAGGGTTCGGGTTTAAGGTTAAGAGGTGCGAACGTCTGGAACTCGTCTCCTCTTCCATTCTACAGAACGGGCTCTTACTAAATGCGTTATTTTCCATTTTAAAGTAATCACGACTATTAAAAAGAAAGAAAATCACATAGTTTGCACATATACACATCAACCATTTTTATTTAGGACCAATATATCATTTGTACATGGTAGGTTTGAGCACTGAAGTTGCACTACGTACCAATCATTGCGGGATTGGAATCATGGACTAAAACCATCGTAGTTCGATCTTATGTCTCGCCCTAAATGGCCAATTCCATTAGGGGAAGAAAAGGAAAGAATAGATTATGAATAACTCAACTTTTAGAATTAGACAAATCTATTAGGAATAAGGTAATCACTCCAATTAGTGATTGAAATGAGGTAAAGATAATGACTTTAATTAGTGACTAAATATGAAGGAGGATCAAGATAATTACCTTAATTAGTGATCAAGAATGGAGGTTAAGATAATCACCCTAATTAGTGACTAAACTTAAGAGGAAAGATAATCACCTTGATTAGTGATTAAAAAGGGAGGAAGGAAGGAAGTAATCACCCTAATTAGTGATTATTCAAGGTTTAAGCTAATCACCCTAATTAGTGATTAAATAGGAAAAATCATCGCCCTAATTAACGATTATTAAGGTTTAAGATAATCACTCTAATTAGTGATTAAATATGAAAGGTTAAATTAATCACCTTAATTAGCGATTTAAATGAAGGAAGGAAGTAATCACCCTAATTACTGATTATTCAAGGTTTAAGATAATCACCCTAATTAGTGATTAAATAGAAAAAGATAATCGCCCTAATTAACGATTATTAAGGTTTAAGATAATCACTCTAATTAGTGATTAAACAAAGAGTTTGAGTTAATCGCCCTAATTAGCGATTAATCAAGGATTGAAATAATCACCTATATTAGTGATCACATTTATAATTCTCAAGAGGTCTGAGGATAGAGTTTTGCTTCCTAATTGAAGGCTTTTTGAGAAATAATCTTAATTGAAGATTATAAAGTCATTTTGAGAAAAATGATCAATTTGAGATCAAACTCGGAGATTATGTATGGCTAATCGGAATTTGGCCATTTAAAGTGAGACACGTGAATCGGCCTAAAATTAATTAAGAGATCATAATTACCTTTCTAATTATGTAAAATTATATTACTAATCCATTTGAAGATGGAGAACAATTTTTAAAATGTAAGATGGATCATCATACAATTTAACTTAATTAGATTTGTAATTTTTCCTCTTAATTGAGATTGGGTCATTTAATTCATATATTATGATATATTGGGCCCAACATGAAATATTTGTAACATTGATTGCTCATTTTATTTAAAAAGAGTTGTGGAATTATTTATGAAAATTATGCATAAACATCTCCATATTTTCATTAATGAGTGATGTAATAACTATTTACAAAGAAAACTATTATTACAATAATATGTACAAATTCAATGATCTATACAAATATTCAATCTTGATCTTCACCATGATGCTCCTTGATCTTCAACTCCTCGAATTTCACAAGTCTTTAGTGACAACTCGAATTATGGTGAATTTTATGCTAAAACTGGTCAAAACATGACCTTTATCCAATTTGTTTTTTGAAATCCAACTTACTGAACTTATTTTGAAGTGAATTTTGGTATGAACATTCTGGACACTTTTAAGGAATATATTAGAAATTTTCATTTGAATTGGAAATTTTTAAGATCCTTTTTTATTTATTTTCTTAATTGAAGAGAAAATCAGTGTTATGGAATTTAGTGATTTGCATGAACGTTTTTGTAAAAAAGATATAAAATTATATAAAATTCATATGAATATGATTTTTATGTTTTTGGAAATATACTGATGTCGACTTTAAATTTGATATTTTGAGTTTTATCTAGATGATTTTATTTTAAACTTTATTGACAGAAGAAGCTTTTGTGGTACTAGACAAAATCAGTTTTGCACAACAAAGTTGTATAATTTTCAATTAACTGTACAAACTTTATTTTTTAGAAATTATAAAGCCCAATTGCTAGAAACATCTTGAAGTTCATTGGAAAAATATTACATCCTATAAAATATTCTGATAATACAGACGAAAAATAAAATGAAATATGAAATTAAAACTGACCATAATTACAGCATCATATTTTCTTTTTGTGGAGATGTTGATGCACTACTTGATTTTTTTATAAAAACATGTTTTTGGTTATGAATAACAACTTGATTAACAAATATCACTTAAGCACATATTTCCTAAGAGTCTCCCCATTAGAGTTGACTATTCTAGGTGGGATGATTAAGGTTGGGAACCTATTAGGACTTCCACATACCCAAATCACTCCAAAAATAAAAAAAAATGATAAGAAGAAACAAAGAGAAAGTTAATATGTGATTAAGAAGATGATCAAGAAAAAATAACAAGAACTTCAATTTTGCCTTGCTAACTCAATGATGCACTTCCTTTTGCTAAGTTTTCTACCTTTTTTGTGATTTTCTTAATTTCTAAGTGAGTTTCTAAATCCACTTAATTACTAACTTAAACCTTTCTTTTTGTGATTTTCTTTTGATGAACTTCTTTACTTACTAATTATAACTTTTGCATAGATGGAGATTAAGGAGGAGGAGAGTAGTATTGAAATTTCTTAGGAGTTAGAAGTTATAGAGTTAAGTGAAGTTGTTTGAGGTTGTTGTATGAAGTAAAAATTGGGGTGTATTTATAGGGAAATGAGGTGGTGAATTAGGGTTTTAAGAAGGTAAAAAATCAGATTTTTCACCCAAAAATCTGATTTTTATCAACCCAAATTATTTTAATGACATCACACTAATGACATCACCTTAATGACATCACTAAAGCCTCCTACATCATCAAATTTATGGGAAATGCCAATATTCTTATTCTCTTTGATCTTTACACTAATGAAGCAAAATTCGAATTTCAACACATCCTAATACGTAGAAATGCATCAAAAAACGTGAAAAAAAAAATGCTGACTGGACCACTGCGCCTAACGCAAAGCCCTGCGCTAGACACAACATCGTGCGCTTGGCGCACATGCCTGCGTCTGGTGCAGGAATCTGTTGTGCGCTGGGCGAATGATCATGTGCCTGGCGCACAGTTTGAATCTTCCGACAAAAAATTGGATTCTTGGCTCTTACACTTTGGATTTGATTCTTATTCTTATTCTTTTTCATGATTCTTATTCCTTAACTAATGGATAAAAGAATGTGATTGGTGGTTAAAGAATATATTCTTATTCTTTATCCAATGAACAATGACTTGACCATCAAGAAAACTGATTACTACCGGTTTTGGGAGACGATTAAAATTTCGGGGCCTAATTGCGACCCGTTTTTCGGCTTTTTAAAAAACTAGCTTAAAACAATTCACGAAAACTCTTCAAATTAGTAAAGACGAACATGATTATACTACGAATCATTTTATTAAACCGGTGGTTGTAGTTATTGACTACTTACGGAAAATTACATTCATAAGCCGGAATTGCATGACTAAAACGCAAAAAAAGGAAAACATACGATTGAATGAAACTCGCGTTTGTGGGCGAAACATGCCTTTGACGGGGCGCACGCTCCACAATACTTGACGGTTTTCGTTATTTTTATTTCTTTTCAAAATATTTATTTTAAAATTTTATACACAAGAAGGGGTTCAAAATTTGGTGTCTACAACAGTATGACAATTTTTTATGACACAAAATGGACTCAATTGATGCGGTTTTATGGTGAAAACCGTATGAGTTAACCATTAACTGATTCGTTTTTTACCTAACAAGTTGCCCACTTAATGGCCAACTAATGCGGCATAGAAGCAGATCAGTTGAAGTTGGTCAAATGCTCCACCCATAACTAATCCGGTCCATTTCCAAATCAGTTCAGCACATAGTGACCCAATCCGATTAGAAAAACATTCAAAAGATCTCTACAAAATACATCAAAACTCCCTCTTCAATTGGTATTTCTTTGAACACTTCAAACAAACAACCACCATTTGCCGAATTCAATCTCCATCTTCACGTCGAATTTTTCAAGGATTAAAGGTTAATTTTTTGTAACGGTCATATAGCAAGGTATTAAACCTGATAGGTCAAGTTCAATTTAATTCATGTTTCACTAACATTCTCATTTTTATGATATAGGAATTAACTCTTTTACATTTTCTTCTAAAAAATATTGAATTATTTAAATTAATCTTTTTCTTTACAAAACACTTAATAACGTGAAACTCGAAACTTTTTTATTGACATATAAGTTACTGTTATTTTCTTAAGTATATTACATGAGCTAATTTCGTACGCAGTTGAACGCTCTTAAGTTAAAGTCCCACCCCATTTACACATGTTATATAAGTGGGGAACCCCAATAGGTTAGCGAATTATCCATGCACAATAGTTCATTACCAATAGTGGTGAATCTTAGTCGGACTTGTAGGTCGTTTCAGGTCAAATATGGTTCCTTTATACCCTAATTTGAATTTTACATTATCAATCACAACATTCATAATGCATATGAACACCTCTTCTCATTGGTGGCGGTGGTAATGACGGAGTGAGAGAGGACGATAGAGGTGCGGAGTGGGAGGTAACGACAAAGGGGCGTGGAGATGGATGCTGAGATTTGAGGATAAGCTATTGAGGAGAGAGAGAGAAGATGGGTTGTTGAGTGTTGAGAGAGGCGAGTGAGAGAAGAGGGTTGAGAGAGTGAGAACCCTAGAAGGAAAGAGAGGAGGGTGAGATGGCCAATCGCCCATAAATGCATACATTTTGGGCCTTGCAATTTTGGGCCACTAAACTCATCCGGGTTATTAATGAACCAGATTAGTTTACCAGCCCTTATTACACGCGTTTAGGGCTATACAACTTTGGCGCACTCAACTGATCCGAGCTATCAATGAACCAGATCAGTGTCGTTAACTGATCCGGTTTTTTTATCAACCCGACTTTTTTGCACTTAAAAATGTTGAACTAACTGATCCAATTTTGGGAGAATTTGATCATTTTTTTTCTTTCATTTAAGGTTTTCTCCAATAGTGGGTATAGTTCTAATAACTACCTATATAAGTATTAGAGTCAAGTAAAGTCCACTCACATGCTTTCGAAACCCATTTTGGGTAGGTAAATGTCATTTGAAGCAGATTTTGGCTTTTTAAGCTCAATTTTCTTACTTTCCAACTTTTAGCCACGTGCTCAAGTATAGTTATATTAAGTAATTATATAAATATTAGACTCAACTAAAGTACACTCACATGCTTTAAAACCCATTTTAGGTAAATATTATCATTTTGGGCCGATTTTGGCTTTTTAAGCTTAATTTCCTTAATTTCCCGCTTTTACAAACGTGTTAGGTCATGTGTTGTTATAATAAGTACGTATATAATTATTAGAGTAAACTAGAGTCCATTCAGATTCTTTTTCACCCATTGGTAAACGAATAGCATTTTAGTCCGATTTTAGCTTTTTAAGCTGAAGTTCATTAATTTTCCGCTTTTATCCACATGCTAGGGCCCTTATTGTTCTAATAGATAATTATATAAATATTATAGTCAACTAAAGTCCACTCACATGTTTTGAAACCCAATTTGGGTAAATGAATGTCATTTTTGTCCGATTTTGGCTTTTTAAGCTTAGTTTCCGTAATTCCCTACTTTTAGCAACATGTTAGGTCATGTATTGTACTAATAACTACATATAAAACTATCAGAGTCAACTAAAATCCACTCACATGCTTTGAAACCCATTATGGGTAGTTGAATGTCACTTTGGGCCGATTTTGGCCTTTTAAGCTCAATTTCCTTACTTTCCCGCTTTTTGCCACATGTTAGGTCATGTATAGCTCTAATAAGTACATATATAAGTATTAGAGTCAACTAAAGTCAATCCACATGCTTTGGAACCCATTTTTGGTAAATTAATGTCATTTATGGCTGATTTTGCATTTTTAAGCTCAAGTGCTTTAATTTCCCGCTTTTAACCACATGCTATGGCACTTATAGTTCTAATAAGTAATTTTATAAGTATTAGAGTTTACTAAAGTCCACTCACATCCTTTGAAACTCATTTTGGGTAAATGAATGTCATTGTGGACCGATTTTAGCTTTTTAAGTTCAATTTTTGTAATTTCCCAATTTTAGCAACATGTTAGGACATGTCTAATCTAATAAGTACAAATAGAAGTATTAGAGTCAACTAAAATAGAATCACATGCTTTGAAACTCATTTTGGGCCGATTTTGGCTTTTTAAGCGCAAGTTCTTTTATTTTTTGCTTTTAACCACATGATAGGGCACTTATACTTCTAATAAGTAATTATGTAGCTATTAGAGTCAACTAAAGTACTCCTCATACTTATATATGTTTTATTATGTTTGATCTATACGATATTCCTGGATGGAAACAAAAAAAGGATACTTTCACTACTATCAAGATCGACGAGGTTCAAGATATGACAGTTGTAGGCATGTTTTTTTGCCTACGTCGGATGAGCGTGTATTTGACTACCTAATTGCAAAGGTTTTTGTTTTGAAAGCATTGTGAAATAAGGAAATCGTCAACAAGTCTTTAAAGGAAGATTCATAAACCTAATTGGATACTGTGAAATTTTAAGGACAACTTAGGGACATATCCGATGTAGATTTCTCCGTCATGATTCCATAATTGATTAATGAATCAAAACGAGGGTGAGGGTACGAATATGATCAGTAATCAAAATAGCCCATTGTTGGCCTCTACCTAATACGATTCATGTCGACTATCATGCAAATAAACAACCACGCAATATGTTAATGCAATGTAAAAATTAATGTACGTCGGTTCATTAAAGACGAAAAAGTCTAATTTTTTTGTGACATGTTATATAAGCAATCAAATTATAGGGAACCTAATTCAGTTGTCCAAATTATCTGAATTTAGCATTAGAAGATTTATTTAGGTCTTGTAATTAGCATAAATAAGAATGTACGACGATGAAAGTATTAAAGCATATTGGCATGCATATGAATAATCACGATATAGAAATAATAATTGAAAATATTAGAGTTTTGAGAAGAATGTACAAGAAACCGTTAATTCATTTAATGATCTACATCATAGAAAATATATTGTTAGTGAAACTAGAATTAAATTGGATTTGATCCTCAGGCATAATACCTTTGTCGCCTGGTTCATATGTAACGATCTGGAGGAAGAGCAATCTTGAAGCTTGGAATATGAAATTTGAATGGAGTTTGAATATGCTTGATTGTGTTTGAATATGTGGTTGAGAGTGTTTTTGTATGCTAAGTATTCACGAGCTGCTAGTTTAACTCGCTTAGTAATCACAAATCTCAATTAACAATAAAACAATAATAATCACTTATAAATTAGAGAATACTCGGAGCGGAATCAACCTGAAATATACGATCCTGGACTTGTGGGTTATGGGCCCACAAAACACTATCCTTTATATAAGACTTCAATTACATAGTCATTCAATCTCAAATTCCATGGCAAAAGAATAATCTATATCATAAGTAATTCTAAATAAACTCCTCTATATACAAACTTAAGTCTCGGACTTTAACCCATAATACACAATTCGAATCATAACTTTGCTCTCAACTCGCTTCTTGCTTCCAACACAATCCTGTAACAAAGTTTGACTCTGCCACCCACCAACTGACAGGCCACAGAAATCAAAACACTATCAGCAAAGCTGAGTACACACTGTATAATAGAAAATACAAGTTTAGGTGTATTTTGAAAACTAATTGATAACACATAGTCATAATAGCAAGTAGTCATAATCACTTCAATTACTTAGAGATTTCATAAGATCAATCTTTTGATATGACCGCGAGTGTAGCAAACTATTGAGGGTCGTCACCCCACCTTTAACTGTTCTGCTTGCAAGACTTAACCCGGACATGTCCTACTTCCGCCAGGATTTCCCCCTCCTGGTTGGGTAACAATTAGGGAATACCCTCCCTAACCCGGGTGTATGCTCATGCGTCGCTTCCGCGATTAAAATCCAGGTCATTTTGTGTTTCATTACCATACAATTGCATATACTTAACAAATTCCATTTAAAAGCATAAACATGGCAATTTAGTGTTTGAGCCTAGCTTAGGCTAAGTAAAACATCTCAAGTGAACCGTAGCATGCCAAATCCATGTCATATACTCAAAGCACACATACTATTATGCATATCATAAGAGATTTCATTTCATAATCATGCTTCAAAATAGAAAGAAACAATCATCTAACAGTTGGTAGGAAAATCTCTAGGTTACAATCCAAACTAAGTGTGTACCTTCATCAGGTTTCTTAGTGCACTTAAAACTTCTTAAAGCAAGTGGTTTAACCTTCCTACAGCTTCCCCTGGATTTGTAAAGTGCTAGGAATTAGTTTACACAAGTTTTTGAACATAAATAACGAAGCTAAGTACAAGAGAGATGCAAAGATGTACTTAAAGAAATCTGTTTTATGTTCCTATGGAGTTTTCTACAATTTTCCAAATCTTGAAAACTCAACCAAAAGCTTAAAACACTAGGGAATTATGTCTAGAAGAGTTGTATGTAAAGAAAAGTAGGTGTTGAAGTAGAAGATTTAGGAGAAAAGGACGAAAAACCAAGACACCCTTTTATAGGGCCTGTTCTGGCAGTACCCTTGGGGGAAGGAAACCACTTCTGGGTGAGGTCGGTTTCTTGGATTTTCTAGGTGATTGTTGTTGGAGGTGTTAGCTTAATGTGTTGGTTTTCATGAATGCTAAGAGATCGACACTCAAGCAGGTACTAAGAAGCTTTCTATGAGGATAGGTACGAACTGATATTTAAGCTTGCCAGATTTTACTATGTAAGGAATCTACTATAATAAGCCACATATGTTTTGGGAACAAATGACCATTTTAACCTTAAGACATCCCAAACATAACATATATGAAGTTTGATTAGGTTCTAGGCTCGGATTCAACCCAAAAAGGCTCTTTAACTGGAAGTTCATTGTTAACCGATAAAACGGTCTCTATGCGATTTTCATAATCTTAAGGAATAAGGCTCTCCAAGGCTTTTTAGCTTATCTATTAGTTCTCAAGGCTTTCTTAACCACTAAGAATGATAGTGCTTATCCTCTTTGACCTTTTTTAACCATTAAGAATGATAGTGCTTATCCACAAGCTTTCTTAACCACTAAGAATGTTAGAGCTTATCCACTTGCTTTCTTATCCATTAAGAATGATGGTTCTTATCCACTTTTGTCCTAGTATGATGTTGGAGAGAATTCTAACTACTTAAAGGGCCAAAGCCTGATGAAGAATTAATATAACTAACAAAATAATTGAAATTGCTTAAAAATTCAGGCTTTTACACTCTACCACCCTTAAAATAAGTTTCGTCCTCGAAACTTCAAAACATAATCATAGATCAACCTTAAGTATCCATATATCAAGCACTACAGCCTCCGATAGTCCTTACTAAATTTCTATGAAAAAGTTCTTAATATTCCCAACAAATAGATTTCAAATATCATCAAATTACAACTTCGAATTCCATACTCTTATTCCAAGAGTTTTACACAAATCTAGACTCTTATTCTTATTCTATAGCTCAGAACTTGAACTCTAATTACCCAAGTAACAGACACACATTCCCAACGATCTTTTACCCCCGCTATGTGGCTAACTCAGCACACGGTCGCAGGGTTGCTCTAATACCATTTGAAACAGCCCGATTCACGAGCTGCTAGTTTAACTCGCTTAGTAATCAGAAATCTCAATTAACACCAAAACAATAATAATCACTTATAAAATAGAGAATACTCGGAGCGGAATCAACCTGAAATATACGATCCTGGACCTATGGGTTATGGGCCCACAAAGCACTATCCTTTATATAAGACTTCAATTACATAGTCATTTAATAATCTCAAATTCCATGGCAAAGAATAATCTATATCATAAGTAATTCTAAATAAACTCCTCTATATACAAACTTAAGTCTCGGACTTTAACCCATAATACACAATTCGAATCATAACTTTGTTCTCAACTCGCTTCTGGCTTCCAACACAATCCTGCAACAAAGTTTGACTCTGCCACCCACCAAGTGACAGGCCACATAAATGACAACACTATCAACAAAGCTGAGTACACACTGTATAATAGAAAATACAAGTTTAGGTGTATTTTGAAAACTAATTGATAACACATAGTCATAATAGCAAGTAGTCATAATCACTTCAATTACTTAGAGATTTCATAAGATCAATCTTTTGATATGACCGCGAGTGTAGCAAACTATTGAGGGTCGTCACCCCACCTTTTACTGTTCTGCTTGCAAGACTTAACCCGGACATGTCCTACTTCCGCCAGGATATCCCCCTCCTGGTTGGGTAACAGTTAGGGAATACCCGCCCTAACCCGGGTGTATGCTCACGCATCGCTTCCGCGATTAAAACCCAAGTCAGTTAGTGTTTCATTGCCATACAATTGCATATCTCTATTATATAAGGCAACTCTTGAGGACTTTGGTGTCCACTTGAGTTGCCCAAATTACCCCCAACTATAAACAAAAATTACAGTTGCAATCATTTAATAAATTTAAAAAACAAAAGTAAAATAAGGAAAAAAAAGGGGGAAAAGAATCCTAACATTTGCGTTAAAATAGACAGCCAAGCAGTTACTTTACTTCACTGTGTTCATCTTTTCCAATTTTTTTTAATGCACTAATTAATTGTAAAAGCAGTTTTTTCTACTTCTTCAGTTTCTCCTCTTCTCCTTCCTCTTATTTCAACTTCTCTCATGAATGAGGATAAAATTGAAAATATCCACATAATCACGCATACGTGATGTCACGCACGCATCGCGTGCAAAAAATACTAGTACTTAACAAATTCCAATTAAAAGCATAAACATGTGTTTGAGCCTAGCTTAGGCTAAGTAAAACATCTCAAGTGAACCATAGCATGCCAAATCCATGTCATATACTCAAAGCACACATACTATTATGCATATCTTAAGAGATTTCATTTCATAATCATGCTTCAAAAAAGAAAGAAACAATCATCTAACCGTAGGTAGGAAAATCTCTAGGTTACAATCCAAACTAAGTGTGTACCTTCACTTAGGGTTCTTAGTGCACTTAAAACTTCTTATCGCAAGTGGTTTAACCTTCCTACAACTTCCCCTGAATATATAAAGTGCTAGGAATTAGTTTACACAAGTTTTAGAACATAAATAACTAAGCTAAGTACAAGAGAGATGCAAAGATGTACTTACATCAATCTATTTTATGTTCCTATGGAGTTTTCTACAATTTTCCAAAGCTTGAAAACTCTACCAAAAGCTTAAAACACTAGGGAATTATGTCTAGAAGAGTTGTATGTAAAGAAAAGTAGGTGTTGAAGAAGAAGATTTAGGAGAAAAGGACGAAAAACCATGACACCCATTTATAGGGCCTGTTCTGGCGGTACCCATGGGGGAGGGAAACCAATTCTAGGTAAGGTCGGTTTCTTGGATTTTCTAGGTGATTCTTGATGGAGGTGTTAGCTTAATGTGTTGGCTTTCATTAATGCAAAGATCTTTAAGAGATCGACACTCAAGCAGCAACTAAGAAGCTTTCTATGAGGATAGGTACGAACTGATATTTTAGCTGGCCAGATTTTACTATGTAAGGAATCAACTATATTAAGCCACGTATATTTTGGGAACAAATGATAATTTTAACCTTAAGACATCCCAAACATAACATATATGAAGTTTGATTAGGCTCTAGGCTCAGATTCAACCCAAAAAGCCTCTTTAACTGGAAGTTCATTGTTACCCGATAAAACGGTCTCTATGAGATTTTCATAATCTTAAGGAATAAGGCTCTCCAAGGCTTTTTAGCTTATCTATTGGTTGTCAAGGCTTTCTTAACCACTAAGAATGATAGTGCTTATCCTCTTTGACCTTTCTTAACCATTAAGAATGATAGTGCTTATCCACAAGCTTTCTTAACCACTAAGAATGTTAGAGCTTATCCACTTGCTTTCTTATCCATAAAGAATGATGGTTCTTATCCACTTTTGTCCTAGTATGATGTTGGAGAGAATTCTAACTACTTAAAGGGCCAAAGCCTGATGAAGACTTAATATAGCTAACAAAATAATTGAAACTGCTTAAAAATTCAGGCTATTACACTCTACCACCCTTAAAATAAGTTTCGTCCTCGAAACTTCAAAACATAATCAAAGATCAACCTTATATATCCATACATCAAGCACTACAGCCTCCGATAGTCCTTACTAAATTTCTATGAAAAAGTTCTTAATATTTCCAACAAATAGATTTCAAATATCATCAAATTACAACTTCGAATTCCATACTCTTATTCCAAGAGTTTTACACAAATCTAGACTCTTATTTTTATTCTATAGTTCAGAACTTGAACTCTAATTACTCAAGTAACAGACACACATTCCCAACGATCTTTTACCCCCGCTATGTGGCTAACTCAACACACGGTCGTAGGGTTGCTCTAATACCATTTGAAACAGCCCGATTCACGAGCTGCTAGTTTAACTCGCTTAGTAATCACAAATCTCAATTAACACCAAAACAATAATAATCACTTATAAATTAGAGAATACTCGGAGCGGAATCAACCTGAAATATACGATCCTGGACCTATGGGTTATGGGCCCACAAAACACTATCCTTTATATAAGACTTCAATTACATAGTCATTCAATAATCTCAAATTCCATGGCAAAAGAATAATCTATATCATAAGTAATTCTAAATAAACTCCTCTATATACACACTTAAGTCTCGGACTTTAACCCATAATACACAATTCGAATCATAACTTTGTTCTCAACTCGCTTCTGGCTTCCAACACAATCCTGCAACAAAGTTTGACTCTGCCACCCACCAAGTGACAGGCCACATAAATGACAACACTATCAACAAAGCTGAGTACACACTGTATAATAGAAAATACAAGTTTAGGTGTATTTTGAAAACTAATTGATAACACATAGTCATAATAGCAAGTAGTCATAATCACTTCTATTACTTAGAGATTTCATAAGATCAATCTTTTGATATGACCGTGAGTGTTGCAAACTATTGAGGGTCGTCACCCCACCTTTTACTGTTCTGCTTGCAAGACTTAACCCGGACATGTCCTACTTCCGCCAGGATTTCCCCCTTCTGGTTGGGTAACAGTTAGGGAATACCCGTCGTAACCCGGGTGTATGCTCACGCGTCGCTTCCGCGATTAAAATCCATGTAATTTAGTGTTTCATTACTATACAATTGCATATACTTAACAAATTCCATTTAAAAGCATAAACATGGCAATTTAGTGTTTGAGCATAAATAATTAAGCTAAGTACAAGAGAGATGTAAAGATGTACTTATAGCAATCTGTTTTATGTTCCTATGGAGTTTTCTACAATTTCCCAAAGCTTCAAAACTCTACCAAAAGCTTAAAACACTAGGGAATTATGTCTAGAAGAGTTGTATGTAAAGAAAAGTAGGTGTTGAAGAAGAAGATTTAGGAGAAAAGGACGAAAAACCATGACACCCTTTAATAGGGCCTGTTCTGGCGAAACCCATGGGGGAGGGAAACCTCTTCTGGGTAAGGTCGGTTTCTTGTAGTTTCTAGGTGATTCTTGTTGGAGGTTTTAGCTTAATGTGTTGGCTTTCATGCATGCAAAGATCTTTAAGAGATCGACACACAAGAAGCTACTAAGAAGCTTTCTATTAGGATAGGTACTGTAACACCCCAAAATTTCAAAGCGAAAAAGAAAGAAATAATAATAGTATTAATAAGACGATGGCGGAAACATCGTCTTCTGGGAATGTCACTACTACAAGAAATGCGTTTAAATAACTAAGTGATACACCAACATAAGTAAATAGTATAAATAAATTAAATTAATTAAAGTAATATCCAAAAGATAAAACTAACTCTTCAACTAACTAAAAGTCTAGACCTAAAACATCAAACATTTTAATGCTCACATCTCAAACCCGAGCCCAAAACCAAAGAAGATTCCCATCAACATCACCTGCAAAATATATCAACAAACATCCACAATCAGTGGGGAGTAACTAGCAGTTCTCCCAGAACAAAAGAAATCAAAGCATGATTCAGACATAGATTAATAAGAAAGGAAAATATACAATCATGATAGCAATAACATGCATCCAAAACCATAAAGCTCACAAGTGATACAAGTGATATTCAACATCAAGTAAACAAGATATAGTGAGTAAATCAACTCTAGAATACCTAAATAATAATAAAATAAAAGTACAACAAGTTATTGAGTCAGAAACCGAACGCCAGTGAATCACAATTCACTTCCTAAGGTTTGTCAGATCGCAATCTCCAGGTCACTCTATGGGCTTTCGTTCCCCACTGCCTGTGTCTAAGAATGGCCAAGCTCCCGATACAGGGTAGAACACGCAGACCTCCCTGACCTCTCGGACGACAACAATTAACCCAGGTTTAACCCTAGTTCGCAAACCAGGTTGTTGGCATGTTCTTCACCGGGGACTACATCTATCCCACCGGATATTCTTATCTCAAAATAAAATCATCAATATCATCAAAGTATCATTCATCTAAAAAATATTCGTCAAAAAGGGATGCCACCCGGCCTTATACCCATAATTCATCAAAACAACTCTTCATAATTCCTCAAAAATAATAACTTACAAACTTTCAACAAATGTCTCCCACAATAAACACTTGAACATCTCTAAACATCAACAATGATATTAAACTAGTTTTTACAGCACCAACAATTCAATCAAAAATACATCACCAATTAACTCCAAGGCTTATTCAATAAAAGAGTAGTAACAATTAATCATTTTTCTCATAAATCAAACATAAACATAATGATACCCAATAATACTTACTGCAACCTACTTAACATCAGCAACCAAGACATAATAGATTACAAATTATTTCTGACTAACAAGCTCTCAAAAAATTTAAAAGAAAATCCTCAATTTCACAACAAAAACCCAATAATAATTATTAAACTAATAAGTTCGATCAGTAAAATCACGCAAAAAATTATCATACGACCCTACTGGCTCTGCTGGCATGTTAAAAGTTTTATTTATAATTTTCGGAATCTAAAAGTATTTTTAAACGTTAATTTACAGATTACTCAATAAAGCCAATATAATAATTAAAAATAAAAATAAACGCCCAAAAATTACCAAAAATTCTCATAGAATGCATAAACTCACGGTAATACATAATATACAAAGAAATGAATTTTTCGGCCTCAAGAAATAATTTTCATGATTTATATACTGACAAAAACGAAAATACAAAAATAGATAAATTAATTAAATAAACTCATAAACAGTATGAAACAATTATTCTAAGGCATGAAATACATACTACACATATAACACGATCCAGGAAAAATAATTTCAGCAATTTTAACATTCGTTTAATAATTATTATGCAAATAAGCCAAAAACGCACAAAATACCAATTAAATCATATAAATACTTAAAATCAGACAAAAATTATTTTTCTATATACAATATTTATACAGCAAGCATCAAGTATATTCATGTTAAATTTCGTCAATAATTTCATTCAAAAAGTATTTTAAACAATTCCTAGCGTAATAATCTACTACCGAATAATACCCTAATCACTATTGTTCAAAGATAACTACTAGTTACCTGGAACGTCGGGAGGAGAGCTGAGTCTAAAGGGATTCGAAAAATATGCGAGCAATCCAATTCCTCCATGAACGATAATTGTAGCAACAAGTCACTAGGCGTTTTCTTCTTGAACGTTGAAAAATCTCATTTCGTACTCTTCTGTTCCGACCATGATTTCCAGCTATTGAAAGATCGAATTACAAATCGCTCCGGTCAAAGTGAATTCCAAGATGTTCCAACGGTTAGATCTCCGGATATGGTTAATTTCGTGAAGGTGTGATAGGGAACAAAAACCGGATGACTCGTCTGATTGAAACGAAAACTGCAGTCGCGTCTTTCCCTTTATTCAAAAACAAATTATACCACGAGCAAGATCTTTCCGAGTAGATGGATTTTGACTACTCACACGTCCAATTCGGATAAGAAACGAAGGAGATATGATGCAAACAAAATAGGTGTGCAAAAATGGACGAAAATCCGAGAAGAGAGAAGAACTCTTTCTCTTCCTCTCTAAGGGTTGGGCGAGAATGGGGGTTAGAATGCGGCAAAAACCTGATTAATAACCTCATTAAGCAATGGTTTAAAGGGTGATTATAAAGGTGGATTATTGGGGAATTAAATGAGCGGTTACAAGATATTCAAAGGTTAGCTTAATAAGCACCAAAACTCTTCATCATCCACTCCATAATTGCTGATTTTCGGCCAGCATGACATGCCACATGTGATGCAACATTTCATCACCCAAGTCGGTCCATCAACGTTACAAAAACGCTACGCGACAACACTGCATCCTAAACGCCTCAATAAATAACGATACTAATATAACCTTTAAAATAATTAATTAACAGCTTAAAATAAATATATAAAAATATATATACACATTTTCACAACACATTCCAAAATAATTTAAATAATAAATTATTTATTTTTACGAAAAAAATATCATTTTAAAATAATCTAACACCAAAAATAAAGGGTGAAAATTACGGGGTGTTACAATCACTCCCCCTTAAAAGAGTTTCGTCCTCGAAACTTCAAAACAACCAAGAGACAAAAGAAAATACTCTAGATAAAGAACATTAAGAAAACAGAAATCGATGGATTTTAGTTAAGAACTAAATACTTTTCAGGTATAAAATTTGATAACTCAAATAATATATATTTTTTTTTGGAAGACCAAAAGAGTTGTATAGTAAAGAAGCACGGTAACAACAATCATTTAATAAAATGTTGAAGAACTACAGACAAGTAAAAACGTTTGCACAATAATTTTGTAAAAGAAGCAGGAATAAATATTTACGTAAAATTATAAAAAAATAAATCCGACCATACATAAATATTTTTAGAAAAGAAACCAAGAAGAAAAAGTTCGTAAATAGATAGCCAAACCAATTTAAATAGAGGTAACCACACGGGCTTATACTCCACTTAAAGAGATAAGAACACTTTAATAAAGAGTAGCTAGCTGCTTTATTAAAATAGCACTTACGAACACAAGTCATGACATATGTTATAAGTGCGTACGCCTCCTAAACATATATATGAAAAATTAAAGTTCGCAAAAGAAATTGAAAACTTTAAAATAAATTTCACAACGACGAAACACTAATAATAAATAGGCGATAAAGTAATAAATTATTAACAACAATTATAAAATTTGCCAAGTCGACACAAACGTGCATGGAACCACCCATTGCAACCTAGTATCAACAAAACAATATTTGAAAGCCTTCTTATCAAATCAACATTAGAGTTTACTGGAATCACCCAATATAAACTTAATATCAACTGAAAAAGGAAATTAAATCAAAACAGATAAAATGTGCCAACTTATCAAATTGACATACAAGTCACAGGAATCACCCATTATGACTCAATATCAACTCAAACAAGTTTAAAATTTAGTCTTATCAAATTGACATACAAGTCAAAGGAATCACCCATTATGACTTAATATCAACTCAAACAAGTTTAAAATTTAGACTGAGTATATAAATTTTGTTTTCAAAGAATATAAAACAGATCAGTCAAAATCAGATAATTAAATAAGAAGTAATGAAAACAACCAAAAAATTTCTATGAAATGAGAAAGCACTAAATATTTAAACAAGAAACAACAAACAGTAAATTAGATCGTTTTACGCATTTGCGTTTGAAAATAAAATTAATAATAAAAGTAAATTAGCAAGTAAAATAGAAGTTGGTGAATGCTAACCTTTAAAACAAAATAGTTTATATCTACATTTCAATCTATAACACCAAAACAACTCATTAGGGTACTTTTATTTTCAAAGACTACAAAACTTATCACCATAATTAAAGGCTAAACAAGGATTAGCATGAAAACAAAATATTAAAAGGAAAATATTTGATGGTCAAAAACGGTAAGAGAAATTTGAAGAATATCTTGAAAGACAATTTCATAACCCCTTTCTTTTTCCAAACCATGAAATTAAACGTTTTTCAAAAGAGTATGTCAAAATATTAACAATAACAAAATTTGAAAATCAGAAAATAACTCTAACATAAGTATAAAATTTATTAAGTTCAAAGATCTAAAATATAATTTGGAATATAAATTCAAACTGTAAAGTTTTGTAAATAATAAAACAGATACGTAGTACTAACATAAAAACAACACTTAATTGAAAAAGAACAGAAAATATATACCGTCGTACATAATAACATATACTATCAAGCAACTAGCAAATAAAATAAATGCAATGCAACACACAAGACTATATTAAAATAAAATTAAAGCTTATTTTTAAATTGCAAAATACAAAACAAATTAAACACACAACTAAACTGAGAAGACTATAAATTACTTCGCTTTCGCTGCGCACTCTGATGGAAGAGAAAATAAATTACATGTAAGAGACCCTGCAAATAAAATTAGCAAACTTGGTAGACTAATTCCACCAATAATACAAGTAACTATACATATAACATATGCTAAGCATGAGAGCACACCACATTCCCATAAGGCTTCCCTTTACTTACTCTACCCATCACACTCTCATTATAGTGAAACTACTAAACTTAATTCTAAACAAATTTTATATCCTAAGGCTAACTAATAATTCTAAAGAATCATAAGCCACACTTTTTCAGAGTTTAGGAGCGTTTTGCTTTGATACCAACTGTAACACCCCAGAATTTCAAAGCGGAAAATAAAGAAATAATAATAGTATTAATAGGACGATGGCGGAACATAGTCTTCTGGGAATGTCACTACTACAAGAAATGTGTTTAAATGACTAAGTGATAAACCAACATAAGTAAATAGTATAAATAAATTAAATTAATTATAGTAATATCCAAAAGATAAAACTAACTCTTCAACTAACTAAAAGTCTAGACCTAAAACATCTAACATTTTAATGCTCACATCTCAAACCCGAGCCCAAAACCAAAGAAGATTCCCATCAACATCACCTGCAAAATATATCAACAAACATCCACAATCAGTGGGGAGTAACTAGCAGTTCTCCCAGAACAAAAGAAATCAAAGCATGATTCAGACATAGATTAATAAGAAAGGAAAGCATACAATCATGATAACAATAACATGCATCCAAAACCATAAAGCTCACAAGTGATACAAGTGATAGTCAACATCAAGTAAACAAGATATAGTGAGTAAATCAACTCTAGAATACTTAAATAATAATAAAACAAAAGTACAACAAGTTATTGAGTTAGAAACCGAACGCCAATGAATCGCCATTCACTTCCTAAGGTTTGTCAGATCGCAATCTCCAGTCAGTCTATGGGCTTACGTTCCCCACTGCCTGTGTCTAAGAATGGCCAAACTCCCGATGCAGGGTAGAACACGCAGAACTCCCTGACCTCTCGGACGACAACAATTAACCCAGGTTTACCCCTAGTTCGCAAACCAGGTAGTTGGCATGTTCTTCACCGGGGACAACATCTATCCCACCGGATATTCTTATCTCAAAATAAAATCATAAATATCATCAAAGTATCATTCATCTCAAAAATATTCGTCAAAAAGGGATGTTACCCGAACTTATACCCATAATTCATCAAAACAACTCTTCATAATTCCTCAAAAATAATAACTTACAAACTTTCAACAAATGTCTCCCACAATAAACACTTGAACATCTCTAAACATCAACAATGATATTAAACTAGTTTTTACAGCACCAACAATTCAATCAAAAATACATCACCAATTAACTCCAAGACTTATTCAATAAAAGAGTAGTAATAATTAATCATTTTTCTAATAAATCAAACATAAACATAATGATACCCAATAATACTTACTGCAACTTACTAAACATCAGCAACCAAGACATAATAGATTACAAATTATTTCTGACTAACAAGCTCTCAAACAATTTAAAAGAGTGTCCTCAATTTCACAACAAAAACCCAATAATAATTATTAAACTAATAAGTTCGATCAGTAAAATCATGCAAAAATTATCTTACGACCCTAATGGCTAATTTTCGGACTTTAAAAGTATTTTTAAACGTTAATTTACAGATTACTCAATAAAGCCAATATAATAATTAAAAATAAAACTAAATGCCCAAAAATTACCAAAAATTCACATAACATGCATAAACTCACGATAATACATAATATACAAAGAAATGAATTTTTTGGCCTCCAGAAATAATTTTCATGATTTATATACTGACAGAAACGAAAATACAAAAATATATAAATTAATAATATAAACTGGTAAACAGTATGAAAAAATTATTCTAAGGCATGAAATACATACTACACATATAACATGATCCACGAAAAATAATTTCAGCAATTGTAATATTTATTTAATAATTAGTATGCAAATAAGCCAAAAACGCACAAAATACCAATTAAATCAAATAAATACTAAAAATCAGACGAAAATTATTTTTCTATATACAATATTCATACATCATGCATCAAGTATATTAATGTCAAATTTTGTCAATAATTTCATTCAAAAAGTATTTTAAACAATTCCTAGCGTAATAATCTAATACCGAATAATACCCTAATCACTATTGTTCTAAGCAGCCCCGTCCTTGACATTTTATGGGCCCTGGGCGAAAGTTAGAAAATAGGCCCCTTATCATTTCTATGATTTGAATATATTTCAATAAAAGCAATAAAAATTGTTCAACATAACACAAGTACACGACTTAATACATTTAGTTCTAAAAAAATTAGCTCTTCCCGAAGATAATAAAAAGCAGTATCTTATGATGAAAAATCAGAAAAATAGAAATTTACATATTGCTGGAATAAATAAAATTTTCCCCTACTTTGAGCCGCAAATTAGTACAATACATTAATCAGAGAACAAAAATATCACATTTACATCACATTCTGGAAAATTCCTCTATTTCAACTTTTCAATAATTATAATGGGATTTCACACCAACAAATGAGATGTATTACCATTCTAAAGTCATTTCGAACTTCTAACATCCTAAAAAATGATTATATAAACAAAGCCAAAAAAATCAACAAATTATTTTGAAAATATTCAACAAATCCAAGTAAATCAATCATCTATGATTCTATGTTACTAAATTAACAATTTATACATACTACTAGCTAAAAAAACAATTCTCACTTACTCATTTGCATATTTACAGAAATAAAAAATATTACATAAACAAGTCTCACATTTTAGATAAAATTCATCTAAAAATAGGAAAATTAGCAAGAACACAAAAAATGACCCTAATCGCTGAAGATGAAGTACCCAAAATTTCAAATGATTTTTTCCTTTTCGCACCTTTGATCTTTGTCTGCCAAAAACTAAAACATTGCGAAGAGACAGGGAGTAAAATTAGGATAGAGAAACACACAAATTTTGCCAAATTATCAAGTTTTCGAACCCAATAATTGTGAGAAAAATAAGAAGAAAAAATGAAAAACACTGAGCTTATATTAAGCCCGTTAGAAACTTCCAATACAAAATAACCATTTATGGGGGAATTGGGGAAACCATCTTCAATTGCGAAGATTAATTAAAGGATTGAGTGTTTGAATGAGGATGGAATGAAATATTAAAGAGGTTGAGATTTTGAGATTATGGAAAACTGAAAAGAAGGGATTAAGTTCAAGAATTTGATTTATTCTTGGAAATTTTCCAAAATTTATTTCGGTAACTGAAGAAGATGTAATGGTTTTGAGAGAATTGAGGAGAAGTGAATTGAATGGGGGATGTGATTAATGAAGCAAGGTTGAAGAGATATGAAGTAATTCACGTCTTTTCTTTCAACAGAAAGTTTCCAATTTTTTTTTTTTTTTAAATAGAAGCTTTTAATGTATTTGGGCTTCCTTTCCTTGGGCCCTGGGCAGGCGCCCCTCCTGCCCAGCCCCAAGGACAGGCCTGGTTCTAAGATAACTACTAGTTACCTGGAACGTCGGGAGGAGAGTTGTGTCTAAAGGAATTCGAAAAATATGCGAGCAATCCAATTCCTCCATGAACGATAATTGTAGCAACAAGTCACTAGGCGTTTTCTTCTTGAACGTTGAAAAATCTCATTTCGTACTTTTCTGTTCCGACCATGATTTACAGCTATTAAAAGATCGGATTACAAATCGCTCCGGTCAAAGTGAATTTCAAGATGTTCTAAACTTTCTGCCCAAATTTGCGAATGATCCAACGGTTAGATCTCCGGATATCGTTACTTTCGTGAAGGTGTGACAGGGAACAAAAACCGGATGACTCGTCTGATTGAAACGAAAACTGCAGTCGCGTTTTTCTCTTTCTTCAAAAACAAATTGTACCACGAGCAAGATCTTTCCGAGTAGATAGATTTTGACTACTCACACGTCCTATTCGGATAAGAAACGAAGGAGATATGATGCAAACAAAATAGGTGTGCAAAAATTGGACGAAAATCCAAGAAGAGAGAAGAACTCTTTCTCTTCCTCTCTAAGGGTTGGGCGAGAATGGGGGTTAGAATGCAGCAAAAACCTGATTAATAACCTCATTAAGCAATGGTTCCAAGGGTGATTATAAAGGTGGGTTAATGGGGAATTAAATGAGCGGTTACAAGATATTCAATGGTTAGCTTAATAAGCACCAAAACTCTTCATCCTCCACTCCATAATTGCTGATTTTCGGCCAGCATGACATGCCACATGTGATGCAACATTTCATCACCCAAGTCGGTGCATCAACGTTACAAAAACGCTACGCGACAACACTGCATCCTAAACGCCTAAATAAATAACGAAACTAATATAACCTTTAAAATGATTAACTAACAGCTGAAAATAAATATATATATAAATATATCACAATATATAAATATATACACACATTTTCACAACACATTCCAAAATAATTTAAATAATAAATTATTTATTTTTACGAAAAAATTTCATTTTAAAATAATCTAACACCAAAAATAAAGGGTGAAAATTACGGGGTGTTATAGGTACGAACTGATATTTTAGCTGGCCAAATTTTACTATGTAAGGAATCTACTATATTAAGCCACGTATATTTTGGTAACAAATTACCATTTTAACCTTAAGACATCCCAAACATAACATATATCATGTTTGATTGGGTTCTAGGCTCGGATTCAACCCAAAAAGGCTCTTTAATTGGAAGTTCATTGTTACCCGATAAAACGGTTTCTATGCGATTTTCATAATCTTAAAGAATAAGGCTCTCCAAGGCTTTTTAGCTTATCTATTGGTTCTCAAGGCTTTCTTAACCACTAAGAATGATAGTGCTTATCCTCTTTGACCTTTCTTAACCATTAAGAATGATAGTGCTTATCCACAAGCTTTCTTAACCGCTAAGAATGTTAGAGCTTATCCACTTGCTTTCTTAACCATTAAGAATGATGGTTCTTATCCACTTTTGTCCTAGTATGATGTTGGAGAGAATTCTAACTACTTAAAGGACCAAAGCCTGATGAAGACTTAATATAGCTAAGAAAATAATTGAGCCTGCTTAAAAATTCAGGCTATTACAAAAAGTGTATCAAAAACATTCGTGCGTTCAGCGCACTCTACATTGCGGTCATGTATTTTTTAAACTACTTATAAGTTGCGTCATTGCATCCTAGTGCATTTGATGCAACGCAGATCTCAACGAATTTCGTTTGTTAAACGATTCATTTTTATCCTTGATGAAATTATATCTTTGAAAATCTAAAATGAGCCATTTATGTTTTAGAGAATAATTAATATTTATTAAAACTACAATTACTTACTAGGAAAAATTAATTGGGCTTTATGAAAATGGCTTAGAAATATTAAATAGACTTTCTGTTTCTTTAAAAAAATTTGGTCTTAGCTAGTTGAATTGCTCTTCCTTTAAACCGGACCAATTAGGAGGACGGTATGTTTCATCATCGGGTGCTAAATGGGGCGGCACAATTTTCTATCTATAGAAGCCCCCACTTTGACTGAGGCTCATGAAACTAAAAGTCAGAGTATTATATGTTGGAACGGAGATCAATTCTAAACGGTCTTGAGTCTAGAATTGGTCTATATATCGCTAATCTCTACAAAACAAAGTTAGTCTGCAAGACAACTACAAGCAATCTGATTACCTACAGGAGAAGATGTTAGTAGATAGGCGCAAATAACTAATATAAAAATGCATAAAATAATGCAATAATGTAAACTTAGACTCTCTAAGGATGCATGAGACAGTATGCAATGATCAGGGTTACGCAAAAAGCTAAAAACCATATATATAACGTCAAGCAAGGTGAGGGTTTTGCAAATTTAGGAGGTCTGGATTAATAGAAGGAGATAGATTATATTGATTAGAAGAAGATAGATTGATTTTCGAAAACCATTTTCGTAAATCATCAAGGTCCGTGAGATCTATGGATTACAACTCTTCGGGAATTTCATTTGGAGGAACCACCACAAATATAGGAAGCTCCCACTTTGGGATGAGCTTATTTATTAGTTACAATATTGGTTGATCGAAGTATTTTTCTTAATCTTCAAGTACCATTGATAAATACATGAAAGAGCATACAAAAAACTAAAATACGCATTTATGTCAAGAAATTTTGCTAAAGAAAGGATTAAATTTTCCTGCCAGTTTTCTTTATGAGCACCAAAAAGCGTCCTAGATAATTCTGGTAAACTAAAAGCATCGAGAATTTGAACGCCTTAAGGCGTCCCTAGATTTGCAGCTGACACTCCCACCAACCCATGTAGTGAGGCTGTCCAGAGAACGTGGACGCTTAACATCTCCCCGAATGGAAACATCATTACGCGTCGTGAATTCCCGACTCATTTGGCACGACATTTTTCACCAGCGGCAGCAGCAAATTTCACGACGCTTTTTAGCGTCGCAAAAAGGGTCAAAAAGCGTCCATATAGGACAACACTTTTTCTAGTAGCATGTACATGCTGTCATAAACTATATGGTAGATCGCTAACAAAGTTCAGCAATGAAACGATTGATTAATATATGCAAGGTACTTCATTTTGTCAGCATGATATGCTTGTATTAATAACTTGTGATTCTATACCATAATAGCTGAATACTATCTTCAAGTAATTTATTAATTTCACCTGTAGCTATCTTGGAGACAAAATCTACTACATTACCTTGTCATGTACGCTGCCTCCCTTGGCTTTTTCTATGCCATCCAGCCGACCAGTTTTGTTGTTGACCAGGCTATTTTTCTCTGTATTAAAATCTACTACATTACCTTGTCACGTACAATGCTGTCTTTTTTCATGTCATCGAAGTGGAGATAATAAGCGTTCAACACGCAGGAAAGTCGGCCAAAATGCAGCAAACATCATCGCCGAGCCCTGTAGATGAAGAGCAAGTTTCATTTAGTGATGATTACTATGTTAGGTCTTACACATGTAACTTCTGCAAGAAAGGTTTTTCTAATGCGCAAGCTCTTGGAGGACATATGAACATTCATCGAAGAGACCGAGCGAAGCTTCGTCAATCATCAACTCATGACAATTTAAGCTCTCTAAATTCAAAGCTGGAAAATTCAGGTCATCCTTGTTCTCGTGCGCGTGCTTCCGCACAGCCACAAGTATCTACATGTAGACCTATGAGTGAAGTACTTGTAAATACGAGAAGTGAATTTACAGATGTTAGTGGTCAAAGAGAGGCGCTTCCTTTATTTGTTGATAGTCCTTCGCTGAGCAAGCAGGATAGTAGTAACTTTAGGGTTAATAGGGATGATTCTGGCGTAGACCTTGAACTTCGATTAGGAAGTGGTGCAAGATCCGAAAAGTGATTCGTTTCAATTAAGCTCCCTAGGCAAAAGCTTTTGTGATCTAATGGATCAAGAACGTAAGTAGTTTTGATACATTTTCTATATATATATATATTTGTGTATTTAGTTTATTGTTGTAAAAAGATAAAATAAAAACTCCCCAAAATTAATGTTCTAATCACTATATATATATATATATACTAGTATTGGGACCCGGGCAAATGCCCGGGATTTTTGGTGAAGAAGAGGTAGAGATTTTAAATATTATTTATACCCCTATTTTTGGCATTATCTTTGAATTTGGTTTCTAATTTATATGTCATGAAGAAACTCACTATATCATTCACAAACATACTATATCATGCAGAAACTATATTATTTCTAAACAATCCACTATATCATTTAGACACTCACTATATCATGCCGAAACTCACTATATAATTCAAACATTCACTCTATCATGCAGAATCTACATATTTTTATATGTTACTACATCTTTCTGCATGTTAAAACAATAAAAATAAAACCTCCGTATGTTGTAGACCAATGAAATGTTAATGGAGAAAGTTCAAGATAAAACTTACCATTCTTTAGTACTCATTGTGTTTACAAATCAAATTAAAGCACATATCATATAAATATCAACCAATTTGTTAAATTATGAAGGATTGGTAATATTGCTACGCTGCCCTTCAAGCCTCAATAGACCAACATGATTAAAAATATCAACCCTCTTTCTAATATGTTGACCATGTCCCATCTTATCCAACATTCATGTTTGGAGGAGACGAATGATGCAACATTTGTTTCTTATCAAAGGAAAAGGAAATATGAGGAGTATATTTATTATAAACCGTACCTTCGGTCACTTTAATACTCTAACCCTAATTCTAATTGAATCTCTAACTCCAATTGCAGTAGGTTACTTTAATATGTTTGTATAGTCAATATTTCCTTTTATACATTACTTTAATATAAATTTTTAAATATAGTATAAATGGATCTTATTTTAAAGTACTTTTTATACAATTTCCAATGGTACAAAAATTATAATTTTACGAACTATATATTAAAAGTTATAATCAATTTAATATATTTGAGATTTTCATTGTTAACCCAACTCCATTTATTCTTATCCTAAACTCTATTTGTATTTTAATCAATTTAGAACTTTTAATGAGCACGACCAATGGCGTCCAATGAGGACGCCAAATGTCGCGACCTCGTAAGCTGGCTTTTGTACTCTACATTAACCTTAATTCTAATTGACTCGCTAATTCCAATTGCAGTAGGTTACTTTAATACGTTTGTATAGTCAATATTTCCTTTTATACGTTACTTTAATATAAAATTTTAAATATAGTATAAATGGATCTTATTTTAAATTACTTTTTAAACACTTTCCAATGATATAAAAATTATAATTTTACGAACTATATATCATATAAAAATTAGCCAATTGTTGGACAAGGAGACAAAACAATATATATAAATATATATATATATATATATGTATATATATATATATTTGTATATATATATATATATATATATATATATATATATATATATATATACATATATATATATATATTTATATATATTGTTTTGTCTCCTTGTCCATCAAGTAAGCTGTAGATTGAGCTTTCTTGTCTAGCAAGTAAACTAGTATCCCTTAGATGTTCTTCCTTGGAGACTTGTGCAATAAATGTCTGAATCAACCTAGTCCAAGCCCGAGCTTCACTCCCGAACCTGCAAAAAGGGACCCACCCTGGAGGTTTGGGTGGTGGTTCCCCCTCCGAAGCTTAAGTCAGATATCAGAAGTTGTAAGAGAAAGTAGAGATAGAGAGAGAAAGTGAGAGAGTAGTTTTACATAGTAACTTTGCACTGTTTGCATTGAATGATCTTTATCCTGATTTCAGGAGTATTTATAGTGATAGCAAGATGACAGCTAACCTTAAAATCAACCCTAGAATAGAGACATCTGATTGGCTAAGGAATCACATCATGACACGTGGCAGGCCATGATTTGTGAAGGATTATCAACCACTCACTAATAGCCACCTCCAAAGCTTGGGCTCTGACCAACTGTTGGGCCAGAAAGATAAAGCCTTTTCCTCCCAACTGAATCTTACACAAGGGTTAGACGTTCATCCTCTACTTATTGGGAGAGGACACGTGTACGGCTCAGATGAGCCCAAGTTTCGTTAAAGGAACCGTTGATTTTAGGCTACAACATTTGCCCCTAAAAGGGTTATCACTGTTGGCCCATCTAACGATTAAGGCCCTTTTACCCAAGGTAGCTTCATTAGGCCCATCTGACGGTTAAGACTTTTTAACTCAAGGTAGTTTTTTTTTTTTTTGAAATAAAGGAAAGAACGCGCCTTTTCCAGGGTTTTACCGGTCATAACAGACCGTTGTACCTTTTCTTCAGTCATTCTTGACCGGCTCCACAGGTTTCCTACTCCATTATAAATAACCTTGGTGTGAAAACATTTGATCATTTTACACCTTGAATGAATTTTTCTAGAGAGAGAAGCTCTGCACATTTTCTAGAGAGAAAGATCGCCCGGCCTCAGCTTTCTTCACCGAATCGTCCAGGCGCTTTAGCAGGTATCTTTTTCGTTGTTCTTTTCATTCTTCTTTATTCTTTATTTTTTCTTAGAAAATCAATAAAATGGAATCTTCTTCGTCAAATAATCCTAGCCGACCAAGAGCTTGTCTTGACCCTAGAACCGATACTTATTCTTCGGCACATTCTAGAGTTGGGCCTCTTCTGGCCGAGTATATATTTTTTTATGATTTTGGCCGAGAAAGTCAGACGAACCAGTCTTTACCTGTGCAGGGTAATTTGGCGCGCGTCAAGCAAATGGCTCGTCTAAGACGAAGGGTAATAATCCCGTCAAATAGCTCAGATATGGAGGAATCCACTGGAAGGGTGCTAGATGAGGCAAGAGAGGTCTAAAGTGATGTGCCGTTGGGCGGGCCTCCTTCCTCTAACCGTAACTTAGAAGACTCCGAAATAAAACCTGAGACCAGTACCTCTGGCAGGGACGCCCATATGGCGGAGACCGGCGAAGGAAATAACGACAGCGAATCTGAGGCAGCCGAAGAATCAGACGAGGCCTCCACTACCTCGTCGGAGATTAGAAGACATTTAGGTCCCCTTTCTGACCCTGGTTTCATTTTAGTAAATCGCAAATGGTTAGAGAAAATAGGACCGGACCCTAGCTATCTCTAGTCCTATATGCCCATGTCAGGCTTCTCCTTCGTCATCCCAAATAAGGACGCGACGATACTGAGAACCCCAAAGAACCACTTCGTCGTCTACAAACTGGCCCTGGACGCGGGATTGAGGTTCCCTCTCCATGAATTCATTAAAAAAGTACTGAATTACTACAACATCGGCCACAATCAACTGGCTCCAAACTCTTGGCACAACGTTTTGGCGTTCATTGTCGTCTGTGAGCTGCGCGGCCTAGCCCTTTCCCTTCAAGACTTTACTCATATCCACTATGAAGCAAAGGTACCTGGAGCAGTGGACGGGGCATGGCTCCGCATCTGCAACCATCCAGGCTTCATGACGGCTTGGGGCAAGCCGTCAAAGATGCACGAATGGAAGCCGGACTTCATTTTCTTACGGGGGGCCAACGACTACGCCAGCGAGAGTTATAGAGTTTATAATCGGTCCGTCACGAATACAGGGCGAAAACAGTCTTCGCTGGAATTGGAGGACAGCTTCGACGAAGAGGTGGTGGAGTACTTCAGAATAAAGGAGTACTCCAGGCCCGGCCAACGATCTTTTAAGGGACCAACTAACTGGATACCCTTTAAAACAATGTTTTACCATGATGATTTCATGGTCGCCGCCAACTTGCGGTTGGCCGAAGACAGTGGTATACCTTCAAATTCTCCAAGTATAGCTTCTTCGTCCATGGCCCATCAAACTAACCATCTTTCATTTTTTTTTTGTAGACTCTGCCAGAAAGCGTCTCAAGGCTTCTTGGACAGGTGATATCAGTATGTCTAAATTTACAGACAATTTGTGGAAAGAATATGCCAAGAGCAGCGCCGAGAAAAGGACTGAAACACTGGTATATATAATTTTTTTTTTTTTTACATATATTCAGTGGACGAGAATCGCCCGATGAAGGAAAACGTCCATTCTTGGATTTTCTCGGCTAAGATAGTGAAACACTTTCTCTGGACGAGAATTACCTAAAGAAGGAAGGCGTCCATTCTTGGACGGACATCTTCTTTGAGCCATCCTCGTCCGAGAAGATAAACGCCTTTGGACGAGTACCATTGTGACTCATCCAAGTCGTTGTCCTTTTTCTTGGACGAGGGTAACTTGAAGAAGGAAAACGTCTAAGCTGGGACGGGCACCTTCTTTGGGTTATTCTCGTCTGAGGTTTTTTGAATGCTTCTGGACGAGTATACTTTGGACTCGTTCAAGTCGTTGCTCCTTCTCTTGGACGAGGGTAACTTGAAGAAGGAAAACGTCCAAGCTTGGACGGGCACCTTCTTTGGGTTATTCTCGTCTGAGGTTTTTTGAATGCCTCTGGACGAGTATACTTTGGACTCGTCCAAGTCGTTGCCCCTTCTCTTGGACGAGGGTAACTTGAAGAAGGAAAACGTCTAAGCTTGGACGGGCACCTTCTTTGGGTTATCCTCGTCCGAATTTCTTTAAGTTCAAAAACTAGACGAAGGGGTGATTTCCGCCTTCCATTGGGACGACTTCCTTCTTTGGGTGATTTTTGTCTGAAGGCCTGTAATTTGTTTTAGATTTTGATATGTGGACGTCCATCATTTTAACTTGATCCTTTCTTACAGAAAAATGCTTCAACCAATAAACTTCCACCAGGGAAGTCATCTTCGTCCAAAAAGAGACCTCCAGCGGCCACGGACCAGCCTCCGGCAAAAAAGCCTAAGGGCTTTACAAGAAAGAAGACGGAGAAGGCTACTCCAAGTGGAGTTGGAGGAAAAACTTTGCCTCCCCCTAAAGATAAGGTTCTTAAAGAGGAGTTCTGCTGCTGTTCCGGCCGAGGGGGAGAAGAGTTCTGACCCCACAGGTCAGTTGGACGCTTTGCCTTCTGACTTGGCTGAAGTCAGGCCAGAGTCGGCCTTGGCTTTGGTTGTTCCGGGGCAGGAGACAGCGGCTGAAAACTACCCGGGCTTCAGCGGCTCGGTGGCCAAGCTGGTGCCGCAGATGCCGCTAGCAATTAGTGCGGCCTCCATCTCGTCTGGTGAGTCGTATTATCCAAATAGAGTTAGGACGGTGCGGGTCGGCGGACGGTCCATGAGTCCGTCTAATAGACAAGCCATCGTCTTTCCCATCAAGATGACTGACTCTCCCCCTCTTTCAGATAAGGGCAAAGGCCCAGCTCTACCCTCAGCTCGTCCCACCATGGACTCGGACGAAGAGTCTTCCCCTGCTTTTGCCAGAATGTCCAAGGGAGAAAAGGATCGGCTTAAGCAGGAGCTCTTCAAATGCTACCCTGAATCCTACATCAAAGGATTAAGGGGAGCGTCTGCCGGGCATGTTGGCTATATGTCCCAGCTTGCTTCTGAGGTACAATTTTCTGCTGGTTTTGTTTTATACTTATTAAATTAGTGTTTGTCTCTCGTCTAATGACTCGTTTTATTTTCATTACTCCAGCTTTTTGCACGCAGCATGCTTACTGAATATTGGGCTAGAGAGCTGAGAAAGGAGAATAAGAAGCTCGTCCACCTGGCTACAACGGCAAGCGACAAGGCCATCCATGACATTGAGATGGTTAATACCCTTCATCGTTAATCCCTGGATGCTTTGGAGAAGAGGTCAACCCTCCTTGAATCAGAAAACAAGAATTATCTTGTTACCATCAACGATCTGTACAAGGAGCTGGATCGTCTGAAGATGATTATTAATGCTGTCTCTGCTGATTTGAAGGGTGAGAGAGATGTTGCTCTCCTTGCCGCCGTTGAACTTAGAAGGGAGAACATTCTCCTAAGGGCGAAGACTGCCCGTCTGGAAAGGGAGGCAACCCAGGCTTTTGACGATGCCAAGGAAGGATTGGCTCAAGTTGTTGAAACGTCGCAAGATTGGGCCGTCAAGGCCTTTGAGATGCTGGCGGAAGCTGATGAGGTCCCCAGCTTCATGCGTCGTCTGGAGTATCAGCAGAGCGTCCATCGTGCTATGGTTTGTGCCGAGGAACCTCCGGAGTTTCTTGACTCCGACGACGAAGCTGCAGCTGAGGAGGAGAACCCTGAAGACGACCAAGAAACTCGTGCTGAAGATGATACCTAGCTTTAGGTTTATTTTTCTAAGTTTCTGGGCTTGTCTGCCGTTGTAGCCTTAACTCTTCAGTCTTAAGCTGTAATCTTTTGCCAATGATATATATGAAAGATTTTTTGCCAATTGCTTGTCTTTTATTTTTCTGAATTCCAATTTGACTAAGTATAGAATAAGCTTCATCCTGAACGTTGGACGATCAGCACATATGTTTAACGAAAAAGCAACGTGCTTGCCTTTAGACGACCGTAAATCTTTCCAAAATGCATGCAATGAAAAGACTCGTCCTGAACTTTTGGATGGTCTACGAAATTTGAATGAATTACGCTTGCCACTTCTGATCCTTGCCCTTGGACGATTTGCAGTGCTTATAGAGGATCGTCCTGGAACTCTAGATCGTCTTCTCCTTTTTGACGAGTCTTGCCCCGATTGGGAAAGCGGCCAATACATAATGGCCCCCTGGACGAGCCATACTTTAGCCGTTTTTCTTGAGTTGGTAACACTCGTCCTGTAGTATCAAAATATCTCAAAGGCATTTCTGATTTGTCCTGGTTTTTTAGACGACCTTCTCTCTTTAGCTCGTCCTATAGGCCTGTCTCATCCCCCGCTTCTTGGGCTAAGCTCAACCATATATGATGGACGAGCCATAGACTAAGAAGGAGAGCGGCCAAGTTTGGCCAAGTCCTGCTGAAATGGGCAAGGACGAGCTTTAGAGACATGGTCTAACACTTTCCTAGCCGCCTTCCTTGAGGGAGCAACACTCGTCCGAAAGTAGCGATCCCTTACTAGGGTATTTACTACTTAGCTGCCCGTATATTTGAAAATAAGTATCCTTTACCAAGGGCTTATTTCTGGTCAGCTTTCTCTTATAGACTTTGACGTTTCTCTTACTAGAGATTTTGTCAAATTAATTGCCAATGTATGTTATCAACCTTTAGGTCGTTATACTTTTGGCCGGTCTCTTCGAGGGAGTGATGTTCGGCATAGAAATGAGTATTTTTGTTCCAAGTTATTGTCACTTTTAGACTAATAACTGATTTAATGCCCCAAAGTGAACCAACTTGGTGAAAATAAATATGAGAAAACAGACGATAAGATAGTAGGAATTGTATTATATGAATTTTGCTTGACTAAGCGCCAAGATATATGTATACAATTCTTTTTTCTTGTCTGTGCCGTGGCACTTTGGACTTACTACAACTTTCAGCTAGATTCCTGACGATGATTGAGTTAAATGTGGTACTTCTTTAAATTATCTGAGTTCCAAGTGCGCTGTATAATCCGTCTATCCAGATCTTGGAGACGAAAGGTGCCACTACGCAGCTCTTCTATAATCAGATAAGGTCCTTCCCAATTTGGTGTTAGCTTTTCCATCTCCTTGGCTCGTCCAACAGCCTCCATCTTCCTAAGAACAAGATCTCCCACCTTGAGTGGTGTCTTGTGACTCTCTTGTTAAATTCCCGAGCCATTCACAACTTGTACAATTGCATTCTTAGCAAGGCATTGCCCCGGACTTTTGGAACTTGATCCAAAGCCGTACGTAATGCAGCCCAGTTGGCATCTTATGTGTACAACATGACTCATAGGGTGGGCTCTTCATCTCAATGGGCAAGACGGCTTCAGTGCCATAAACTAACATGAAGGGTGTCTCCCCTGTAGAATTTTTGGCAGTTGTTCTGATGGACCATAACACTAGCTGCAGTTCTTCAACCCATTGTCCTTTGGCATTATCCAACTTCCTTTTGATTCCATTAGATATAATCTTGTTGAAGGACTCCACTTGCCCATTGGCCTGTGGGTGGGCAACAGCAGCAAAGTGAGCCTTGATTTCTCGTTCTGCCAACCAATCTTTCAGTTTAGGTGTTTCAAACTGAGGGCCATTATCAAAGACGATGGATTGTGGCATGCCAAAACGAGTTATAATACTCTTCCAAATGAAGCCCTTGACATCGTTTGTGGTTATTCCTCACATGGCTTCAGCTTCTATCCATTTAGTGAAATAGTCCACTGAAACTATCACAAACTTCTTTTGCCCCGCGGCCATGGGGAAAGGTCCTATAATATCCATGCCCCATTTGGCAAAAGGCAGAGGAAACAAGATAGGAGTTAGGTAGTTAGACGGCTTCTGATGCTGGTTTCCATGTTTCTAACAACTATCACACTTCTTTGCATAGACGAGGGCATCCTCCTTTAAGGTCGGCCAGTAGTGCCCCGTCCTTAAAGCCTTTTCACCCAATGCTCTTCCTCCAATGTGTGATGCACAAGCTCCTTCATAGAGCTCCTTCAGAACCTCTAGACCATCTTCTCTGGTGATGCACTTGAGGAGGGGGCGGTTGAATGACTTCTTGTAAAGGGTCTCATCCCATAATTTAAACCACTTGTCTCGAGCCTTCACATTCTTGGCCTCCACAGGATCTGATGGCAGCCGTCCTGTCTTCTTGTATTCTATTATGGGCTCCATCCATACTGCTCCTCGGCTAAGAAACATGATTTGCTCTTGGTCAATACTCTTTTTGGGTTTAACTTCCCAAAAAACTGTTCTTGGCGCATCACCTTCAGCCGAGCTGGCCAATTTTGAGAGAGCATCTGCTTGATGATTTTCTGACCTTGGCACTTGGTCGAGAACAAATCGTTTCAAAGGCTCCACCTCATCTTTGATCAGACGCATATATTTGCTCATCGATGCTTCTTTACATTCAAAATCTCCGTTGACTTGACTGACAACCAAGAGGGAGTTTGATTTGGCCTCAATTTCCAGGGCTCCTGCCGCCTTACACATTTTGATCCCAGCTATAAGTGCTTCATATTCAGCTTCGTTATTGGACGCTTGGAATTGGAATCTCAGCGCATATTCAAACTTGTCTCCTTCTGGAGATTGACAAATGATTCATGCCCCACATCCATTAATAGTGGACGATCCATCCACCATGAGCGTCCAATGCTTCCTCCCCTCGGCTGGATCTGATATAGGCTCTATAGCTAGCCGAGTAAGCTCAACTATAAAATCTGCCAAGGCTTGCCCCTTAATGGCTTTCCTTGGTTCAAATGATATGTCGAACATGTTAAGCTCAACAGCCCACTTTACCATTCGTCCGGCAGCTTCCATCTTCTGCAGAACTTGCATTAAAGGTTGATCAGTGTAGACGAGTATACTGTGTGCCAAGAAATATGGCCTTAATTTTCTGCTGGCCATGACGAGGGCCAACCCAAACTTCTCAACTGGAGTGTACCGGATTTCCGCATCCTTGAGCACATGACTCACAAAGTATATTGGGACTTGCACGGATTCTCTTTCAGCCTGTAGAACGGCACTCACAGCCTGAGTGGACACAACCAAATATACAAACAGCTTCTCCCCCTCGGCTGTACTGACCAACCTAGGCAGCTGCCGAAGGTGATCTTTGACTTGCTGAACTGCTTGCTCCGCCTCAGTTGTCCACTCAAACTTGGCTCTCTTCTTAATCGTGGCAAAGAAGTGATGGCACTTGTCGCCTGACTTAGACAAGAAACGTCCAAGGGCAGCCAAGCAACCCGTCAGTCTCTGAACTTCCTTTATCGTTGAAGGAGATTTCATGTCTAGAATAGCTTGAATCTTATCAGGGTTGGCTTCTATTCCCCTCTGATCTACCAAGAAACCTAAGAACTTTCCTGACAAAACCCCAAAGACACATTTGCTGGGGTTCATCTTTAACTTGTATTTCCTGAGAGTCTCGAAAGTTTCTCTCAAATCACCAACATGACTCTCTTCTTTCCAGCTCTTGAGTATCATATCGTCGATATATGCTTCCATGTTTCTTCCCAACTGTGGCTGAAAGACAATATTAATCAATCTTTAAAATGTGGCTGGAGCATTGCGGAGGCCAAAAGGCATCCTTAGCCAGCCATACAGGCCTTTCTCAGTAATGAAGGACGTTTTGTCCTGGTCCTCTGCCCACATGGGAATTTGATGAATACCTGAATAAGCGTCCATGAAGCTTAACAAAGCATGGCCGGGTGTGGAGTCTACTAGACGATCTAACTTAGGCAAAGGGAAACTGTCCTTAGGACAAGCCTTGTTGAGATCAGTATAGGCCACACACATCCTCCAAGTGCCATTCGGCTTTGGCACCATGACCACATTTGCTATCCATTCTGGATAATAAGTTTCTTTGATGAATTTCGATTCCAACAACTTCTGAACTTCCTGGTCGACCGCCTGATTCCTAGTCGGTTCCAAATGTCTTTTCTTCTGATGAACAGGTTTTAAATTTGGATCAACATTCAGCCGATGGACGACTATTTCTGGATCAATTTCAGGCATTTCTTCAACACAATAAGCAAACACGTCTTGAAATTCATTCAGCAAGCTGATTAAAAGGCCCCTCAACTCAGGAGAGAGCGAGGACCCAATCTTCAAAATTCTTTCTAGACGAGCCTCATCCAAACAGATATCTTCAGGAGCTTCCACCGGCTCTGGACGTTCTATTGTTAGTCCCATGATGGCCATCACTTCGTCAGACGCAGGTGGTTCTTCCTTGACGGGCTCATACTTTCTTTTCTTGCTGGGGAGATGTTTAGACGTTTTCCTTGAGGGGGCGAGAGGCGTCTGAGGACTCTCAATTGCCCTCCTAGGTTCCCTTACATTTTCGGACGCCTTCCTTTCTCCAGCCACCTTCGTCTTATCTTTCCCAATTTCAGACGTTTTCTGTTTGCCACCGATCTTTGTCTGCTCTTCATCACATGCTTTCCATGATAACGGCTTAAGGGTAGTTAGATAACATTCCCTAGCCACCTGCTGGTCTCCATACAAGGAGCCAATCTTGCCGTCATCACACTCATACTTCATAAGCATCAAATGAGTTACTATTACAGCTTTTATGTGATTCAGCGTAGGCCGTCCAAGAATGACATTATAGGCTTTCAAATCTCGGACGACCAAGAACTTGACAAACAAAGTCCGAGAGGCATCCTTCTCTCCAACTCGGACAGGCAACATGACTGTTCCCATGGGATGGATGATTCCTCCCCCAAACCCTATGATGGGATGGTGGACGGGAACCAAGTTCCTTTTGTCAAACCTCAATCTGGACAAACAATCAGCACTAATGATATCCGTCGAACTTCCGGTATCAATTAGAATCCTTCTTACCCTTAGATTTGCTATCTTCATTTCCACAACCAAAGGATCATCATGGGGAGTCCTCAGCTTGCCCTGATCTTGCTCACTGACCACCACCTTTGGGAAGGGCTTAGTCTTTGTCTGATCAGCCAACAAGACTTGGCCAAGCTCCCTAAGGTAATTTTTGCACCCTCTATTGGTTGGTCCTCCAGCAGCAAATCCTCCGGAAATTACGAGAACAACATCCTCGTTTGTGCTCTCACTCTCCTTCTTCTTAGTCTGCCAATTGTCTCTCCTCTGAAACTTCTTTCCCCCTTGGGGTAAGTATGAGTTCATCTTTATTTTACGGGCTAGATCTTCCAAAGCCCTCTTAAGGTGCTTACATTCATTGGTTTCATGGCCGCAGTCCTTGTGAAAGTAACAATACTTGCTCTTGTCTCTATTTCTGTAAGGAGTCTTCATCTCGGCTGGAGCTTTCAGCTCATATTGATCTTTTATCTCCATGAGAATGGAGTATTGGTCCTTGCTGAATTCGATTGGGTTGGATGAAGAAGGCTCAGATGCTTTCCTTTTGCTTCTTCTGGATGAAGTAGTGGTAGAGGCTATGGCCTAAGTCTCGGCCTTTTTGGGGTTGCCCTTTTTTGGCTGGGCAACCTCTTCAGGCTTCTTAGAGTCGGGGTGCTTGGCCTCGGCACATACTTCAGTAGCATGAATAAAAGCTTTGGCTTCCTTTAAAGCCTCAGTAAGAGTATTGATTTTCTTCTTAACAAGATCGAACTTAAAACTTCCTGGCCTTAGTCCCCTGATAAAGGCGTCAAAGGCCACCCTGGCATTGAGATCTTGAATCTAAAGGGATTCCAGATTGAATCTCTTAACAAAACTTCTAAGAACCTCTTTAGGTCCTTGGACGACCTTTCCCAAGTGCATGCTTGTTTTTTACTCTTGCTTATTAGCAACAAAGTGACTAGTAAATAAGAAACTGAGTTCAGTGAAATTGTTGACTGAATTGGGTGGAAGATTGCTAAACCACTTCTGAGCTACTCCCTTCAGAGTTGCTGGGAAGTTCTTACACCAGGTAGCATCATCTACTCCTTGGACGTACATCTGATGTTTGTAAGCAGATAGGTGATCGTCTGGATCAGTTGCTCCATCAAAAGGCTCTATAGTAGGAAGTTTAACCTTTGGGAATGGGGGCGCCTCCATGATCCTGGCCGAGAAGGGAGTAGGCCGGTTAATCCGGAGAGCTCCCATCTGTCCCTCAATGGGTACGAACTCCTTACGATATTCCTTTATCACAGGATCAGATGAAGTGTTTGTAAGGGCTGCTTGCCTATAAGCCATGGGCTGAATCACCGTCCTCTCTTGTCTTGGGCGGGCAAGAGAGAGGCTTAAACTCTGTCCTTCCGTTCTGGTCGGCAACCTCAAAGGAGGGTCCCTCAAGTATGGTGTAGATCCTGTCCCTAATCGTTGCAATGCAGCAGCCTTCTTTGCCTCTAGGTATTCTCTGGCATCTGTTTCCATTCGATGCCCACTTGGACGAGCCTGATCCTGGGTCCTAACCACCAGGTTCCAGTCCATCTTCCTTCGATGTTCACTGCCTGGCTGCTTTCCTCTGGCCGTCCTCCTAGAAGGTTCCTGACGAACAAGTCGACTAGGACCTGGATGATTCTCTTGGGAACGTCCCCTAGGAGGAGCTTGATTGTTGACGGCTGGCTCAGGGTTAAGACGGAAAAACAGCATGTTGCTCTTGATCTGTTCCTGGACGACAGCTGCCATCTTTGCCTGGAAGTCATTTAAGGCGTTCTCTAGATGGGCAACAATCACTGGACGTTCAAGATTCTCATGAATGACAGGTTGTTGGTTTGGTCCAGTAACATGGACGATGAACGGGGGACTATCCCTTCCTCGAGGTGGTCTCTCGTGTTCTACTGTGTCTTCGACATTAACCTAAAGACTTCGGTTTCTGGCAATGTTGGACGATTAACAATCAGTCATCGTTGCGTCTCCCCACAGACGGCGCCAAATGTTTTGTCTCCTTGTCCAACAAGTAAGTTGTAGATTGAGCTTTCTTGTCTAGCAAGTAAACTAGTATCCCTTAGATTTTCTTCCTTGGAGACTTGTGCAACAAATGTCTGAATCAACCTAGTCCAAGCCTGAGCTTCACTCCCGAACCTGTAAAAAGGGACCCACCCTGGAGGTTTGGGTGGTGGTTCCCCTCCGAAGCTTAAGTCAAATATCAGGAGTTGTAAGAGAAAGTAGAGATAGAGAGAGAAAGTGAGAGAGTAGTTTTACAAAGTAACTTTGCACTGTTTGCATTGAATGATCTTTCTCCTGATTTCAGTGGTATTTATAGTGATAGCAAGATGACAGCTAACCTTAAAATCAACCCTAGAGTAGAGACATCTGATTGGCTAAGGAATCACATCATGACACGTGGCAGGCCATGATTTGTGAAGGATTATCAACCACTCACTAATAGCCACCTCCAAAGGTTGGGCTCTGACCAACTGTTGGGCCAGAAAGATAAAGCCTTTTCCTCTCAACTGAATCTTACACAAGGGTTAGACCTTCATCCTCTACTTATTGGGAGAGGACACGTGTACGGCTCAGATGAGCCCAAGTGTCGTCAAAGGAATATATATATATATATATATATATATATATATATATATATATATATATATATATATATATGAAGTTATAATCAATTTACTATATTTAAGATTTTCATTGTGAACCCAACTCTATTTATTCTTATCCTAAACTCTATTTGTATTTTAATCAATTTAGAACTCTATTTATATTTTTAAAAAATGACATGACACTTAATGACCACGACAAATGGTGTATATATATATTTTAAAAAACGGGATATATGCATTGACTTATACTAGATTTTGAAGTCCATGTGGTTTTTTGTAATGTGGTAGAATTATATTCATGTCATAGTTGTGTGATAATAAATAAGATAAATTATATATTTTTTAGTAATATAATTATATTCTTACTTAATCATTATTATTTGAATACAATCTCAAGCTCTATTCAATTATAATTAGATTGTGTATTTGTTTATAGTATGTAGCAAAAGTTATAATACTCAATTGGATTATTGATTTCTAGATAATTTATTGAAAATAAAACATTAATAAATTTCTCTAAATAATTTTAAAACTCCTATATTCTTACCATATATTTCTTGGAGTATTTCTTATTATACTAAATTCATTCTCTTCTTATCACTTATTCCTTATAATATGATCCAACGTATATGTTAAAAATAAAATATCTATCTAATTTTTTTATATAGTTGTAAGCAAGTTCCAATGGTGTAAAAGTTATATTTTTCCGAACAATGTAGTAAAACTTATACTCATTTATATTATATAATCTTTTATGGTTGTCTACTAAAAATTAAACTTTAATTTTTTCACTAATTTTTTCACCATAAAAAATTATACTCCCTTAGTCTATTTTTACTAGCTATATTTACCATAAATGAATTTTTTATACTTGCTACATATCTTTATTGAGTAACCATGACCCACAAATAAGCATATAGTTGTTTTCCCTCCTTCCCATTTTCTCATATCCTCCATACGTGTTCCCACACAAATTTTGCATGCAATTAAAGATGGAGAGAGTATATATGTACCTATATCTATTTATTACTTTATTTTATATTTTTATATAACTTAATTTTTAAAAATATGATTTCAAAGCACATATTTTATTTTCATCTTGTATTACTCAAAAGTTATAATCACATATAGTCACTATTCTTATAGTTATTTTTATATTTAAGTAAAATAAAGAATAAATAATATGTTATCATTCATCTAAATAAATATATTTTCATAAATTTTAAGACTATATTATGAGTGGATCTTATTTCAAAATATATTTCAAGCGCTCTCCAATAGTATAAACATTATAATATTTTGAATTACGTAAAAAAGTTATATCCAATTTAAATAGTATAATATTTAAAGTTGTTATTCAAAACCAAACTTTAATATTCACTTATCTAAAGCTCCAAGATTTTATATCTATTCAGAATGACTCTAAGTAAGAAAAAAAAAGAACAAAATTTAAAATAATGATATGGTATGCTTAGGCGGCGCTCTCTATAATATTCTAAGATTTTTTTTTAAAATGTAACTCTAATTTTATCGCTATAGAACTTTGTTTTTCTTGTAACAACAAAGTTTCTTAATAAATTTCATTCAATACTAAATTTGTTTCAGTTGAGAAAGACTAAGATTTTGAAAGATAATATGTTTTCGTAAGTTGTAAAACTATATTGTAAATGGATCTTATTTTGAAGCATATTTTTTGTGCTCTCTAATGGTAAAAAATAAAATATTCTGAATTACGTAGCAAAAGTTATATACTCCCTATGTGTTTTTTTGTTCTTCCTACTAGGAATCTTGATACTATTCACAATTAGACATAATCTTCTATATTCTTTTCAATATATAAGGAGAAAAATATAGTAGCGAGTCTGGTTTGATTCGCCTCAACGAGGACTTTATTAATATTCAATCGTTATATTTTTTTACTAATATCTAATGAATGGTATCTAAGGTAAAAGAATTGCATTGGTAAATGTGCACAGTTAAAGTAGCAATAGCAAAAAATACAAAGAGAGTACAAGTTACATAATATAATAATCTAGGTTTTTTTAATTAAAACCAAACTTAAATATTAGCTTATCCAAAACTCATTATATGTATTTAAATATCTATGTAGAACTCTAATTTTTTAGAAGATAAAAAAAAAATATTGACATGATAATCCTAAAAGGCGCGCTCTATGCTCTCGAAAAGTTCCTCTTTTATATATATGTATGTATATATATATAGAAATAATTAATTCTAATAATACAACCTTTCAACGATTAATTTTAATAAACCAACCTTTCAATTATTTCTAAATAATGCAACCTTTATACCCTATTTACTTCTAGTGAGTCAAAATGACTTAAAAACGTCTAAAACATTAACTTTTTACCATAGAAGTAGGGGCATGGAGACAAAAAAAGGGAAAAATGACCTGGGAAATGTGGCTTATCAAACAAACTAATTATCAATACGTCAAAACCCATTAAAAGCAAATATCGCAAAAGGTTGCATTATTCAAGAATAATTGAAAGGTTGACTTATTAAAAATTAATCGGTGAAAGGTTGTATTATTAGAATCAATTATTCCTATATATATATATATATATATATATATATATATATATACATATATATATATATATATACATATATATATATATATATACATATATATATATATATATACATATATATATATATATATACATATATATATATATATATACATATATATATATACATATATATATATACATACATATATATACATATATATATATACATATATATATATACAAATATATATATACATATATATATATACATATATATATATACATATATATATATACATATATATATATATATATATATATATATATACATATATATATATATATATATATATATATATATATATATATATATATATATATATATATATATATATATATGTATATATATATATATATATATATGTATATATATATATATATATATATATATGTATATATATATATGTATATGTCTTTGTTGATTTTAAATTGTAAAGCATAATTCATACATTCAATTCGTAATCTAACACTCATTATTTGAGAATTCATCTTGATCAAGTAAATAATTAAACAAATTAATAGGAAAAGATATTTTACTCAAACACACGTATTTGTTTGGTATTAAGATGTATTATTTTAATAGATTCTTCCATTTTTCTCATTCTTTCATCATATTTCTTTTCTAGTTTTTCTAGTTTTTTATAAATATCGTTAATTGTTTTGTTGTCCTGATAACTACATTCTATGTTTGTCGGTTGTACTAGATTATGTTCTAGTGCTAATCTTCTTTCTCTATCAAATTTATTTTCTAGTATCATTTGTTTTCGATCTTTAATTAAATAAAATGTGCCATTACTAATTTACGCAAATAGTCTATTTTGATTAGTCTTATGTATTTTAAATGGACCATCGGGGTATCTAATAATTTCTTCTTCAATAGTTTTTTCGTTTTTATTCATTATTCTTGTTTAATTACTCGTTCATATTCTACTTCTATTTTCTTTCTCAAAAGTAATTCTGGAAATAACTGGGAATATTCTTTAGTAATCTTCTTTTCTAATATTTCATAGCCTTGTTCCTCTAATTCAATTGGTAACTTAGTATTACTTGACTCTGGCTTGTCTAGTTTATTTTTATTTTCTTTTAGTAATTTTATAATTAATAAAATATTTGTATTAATAATTTTTAGATTAATTCCAAGATGTTCTTCGTTTTCTAATTCACTCATATGTATAAGGTTGGTTTTTTATCTAATGTATAATTAATAAAATCTTACAGTTACCTTGTTAGCTATGTCCTCTTGTTCTTTTATTTTTATTTTTAGCAAGTCTATTTGGTCGTCAAAAGGTTTTAGCTCTTTGTCTATTTCTTCATGATTACGATTATTATTTAATGTTGCTCGTTCTAGTATTTGTATTTTATTTATGATAGCTATTTGTTTTTGATTTCTTAATTCCAAATTTTTTATATCAGCTTGTATAGTTGATATGAAATAGTCACGATTAACTCGTCTGCTAGTTTCTTTTATTTGTGATTTAGTACTCATATGTATAATGAATTTTGTAAATCTCTAAGTTCTTGTTTAGCTATTAAGTTTTTATTTTTCTTGTTTTGTAGATTAGCTAGATATTTCCTTAAGGCATCTCTTAGTTCAATATCTTTTCTTCTATTAGCTTCATATAAATAGTCTTCGTATTCATCTATTTTATCTTGTTGGATCCGTATCTGAAAATTTAACATATTTTGTCGCATTTCAATGTCTTCTAAGGCGTTTCTAAGTTGTGATTTAGTCATATTGAAATTATTAATTGTTCAAATTCTATTAGTGATTGTCTAAGTTCTAGTTGTTTTAGGAAATCTATTAATTTTTCAATTTCTAGTTGTATTTGTATAAGTTTATTTATCTTATTGTGTTCTTCTTGTTGTAAATTCAGTACAATATTGGCTAATTCAAGATCTTCTATTCTAGGCTGAGTGATGAAGAGAAATTCTTAGTTGTTCTTTTAAGCTATTGATTTTAAATTGTAAAGCATAATTCATACATTCAATTCGTAATCTAACACTCATTATTTGAGAATTCATATCGATCAAGTAAATAATTAAGCAAATATGTAAGCAAATAAACAATTGAGTAGATAGGTAAACAGTCTGTGTCTTTATGAACTGTTTTTTAAGACTCAATCCCTTTTGCTCATAATAAACCTTAATCGGTTAATAACAATTCTATCAGCTTTCATATAAGTACTTGCTAATCCGCTTTGACAACCCTTAAGCACTTAAGCGAGAATTAAATAAATTCATGTTTTTCAACCTCACCACATAGGTTTTATGCATCACGCCCTCAACGCCTTCTCATTCTCAACGGCTAAACGGGCTCCCGCTACCAATTGTCTCTTGGTTTTTAAACATGATTTTACTTAATCGGGGAAAGCATAATTAAGATAGCATACATCCTATATGAAATTATAGAATCATCTTAACGAGATCTTAGTATTATTATAAACTAGGGGATTGAATTTATATTCGAGTTCATAAGGAAAGGGATTACCTTATCTCGCTTCCATAGTTACTTGTGAAATATCTTCTATGAGTATAACTCTGTTGTAGACGGTGAATAGTAGGCTTATGAATAGTAGCTCTGATACCAGTTGTGGGGTGAAGCGTGTGTTTGAGTAAGATAGAGAAGGAAAGTTGAGAGAAGAAATGTGGAAGTGTAGGCGGGCAAGTGCCTTCGATGATTTTGCTTCATCGGTAAGCTCTTATTTATAAGCAAAGGATTACAACGGTTCGTACAAAAATTACATCTTGTTTAAAACACTATTTGCTACGGTGAAAAGTGCTACGAGAAAAAAATCTTGTTCACTATTCACTATTCACATATTTTTGCGTTAGCCGCCTATCTTTTGTCATGTAGTAACTATTACAAAGTTTATATGATAAAATATCTCTATTCTACGGTGCTTAATTTGGTAGACGAGATGTTTTATTCCCGTATCTTGTGTTCTATCTCGTAGTTGATACCGCGGTGTTAGATGATTCACTGATCTTCATAGCTTGTCCATATCTTCGATTATTGGTACAGTCATCCGCTTAACTCTACACATCTTACATGAGTGGTTATTATTTTGTTGCATCCAAGCTGCAATATCTCTTTAAAGTATCTTACGTTAGAAAATTTCTTGGTAAATACCGTGTAGCGGGCGCTTGATCCGGGTGGAGCGGGCTCCATATCCATGACTTAATAGTTTCGATCGCATCATGGCCATATCTTGTGCTTTGCGAGATAATTAGTGTGTTTAACTCCTTATGGTTTATCCAAACATAAGTCTTGACGATGGTAATCAAGGCTTCATAAATTGCTTTTATCTTGACGGCCCTCTTTTCTCGAGGAGGTCCGGTATCTCATGGTGGTTTAACTCTGGTTGTGCCTTTATTTCTTCGGGGAAGATAAAATGCGTTGTACAACCCATTTTAACAACCCTAATACATTGTTTTATCTCGGAAAAGTAACTTCGCTCAGGGGCGTATAGCATCTTACAAAAATCATGGGAGATTTTGTAATATGCAAATAACTTTTAGTTGCTTTATATAGTTCGGGAATTGATGATAGCTCCTCTCCATTCGGTGTATATCTTGAATTAAGAAGGCCATAATCATAAGTTGCTTTGATTAATTTTGCATTGCAACCGAGGCAACGCTATTAACTCGTTTACCCTTTTTAAAGGGTTAGTAATATATCCGCCTTCGATTTCTCCATGGCGGTCTTTTGTGGTTATTTACGGGAAGGTATTTAGCCTATTGGCAATAAGTAAGAAATTATCTATATATTGGCGAACTTGAGGGATCATTGTTTGTTTGGTACCTAGGGTTAATTTTTCTTTAAAAGAAGTAGTATATGGTATTAAGCTTGGAAAGTTTATTTCATTGATAATTGGAGTAGGATTATTGGCTTGACTGGGGTTATAGGTTTGTAGGGACATACTTCGTTTGAAAGGGGGATTAACTTTTCTTGTGATAACTCGGTTTTTATAATTTTGGCTAGTGCCAATATCTCGCTTGCTCCATATTAGGATTTGCTGGAAGTGGCTTCTCTTTTCATAGAAGCAAGTTCTTCCATTATCTTTTTGAGTTGTATCTTGAGTTCCCGATTTTCTATAATCGGTTGTTGAACTATGTCTTGAGAGATAGTCCGCAAAACAGTTTTCTTTGGTATTTAGTAATTCAATAGTAAACTCATATTGATTAATATCTCGCTACAATCCTGTTTATCTCCTTCCTTGTAATTGAATCCTGCAATTTTTGGGTTAGCCAACTTTTAACAGTTCTATTATACGTTACGATTATAAATTTACTATAAACTATATAACATTCAAATTTTTTGATTCCATATTTTTTGCTTTGAGTTCTTTTTTATTTATATCCCAATTGATTTCATTTGCTTTAAATGTTCCTGAGTGATATCTGCAAACATATTCTTTTTTATCATTTTTATATCTATATTTTAATCTTTGCTCCGTAACCGTTATTAGTTTCACTAGCATCTGTTTCCACTATCCATGTAAATTCTTTGTCTTCATCGGGAAAGCTTAGTTTTGGTAGCTTCCGACTAATTCCTTAATTTTTTCTAAAGTCTTTGTGTCGGTATCATTCCATTTAAAATCGTAGTCTTTCTTTAATTTTTTAGTTAATGGTTCGGTATATTGTGATAGTTTAGGGATAAATTCTCTAACTTGATTGACTATTCCTAAGAACTTTTGTAATTCCTTTTTAGTATTAATTTCTTGTTGAAACTCTATGATTTTTTGGGCTATATGATCTTGCATTTTTATTCCGACTTTATCTATTTCAAATTCTAAGAATTCAATTTGCGTTTTGAATAATTCCATTTTCTTTTTGCTTAAAACTATACCACTAGTTTTAATAATTTCTATAAATTGTTCTAATAACTTATAATGCTCTTCTTGAGTTTTCGAATAGATTAGTATGTCATCAATATAGACTACACAATTTGATAATTGATTTAAATATTTATCCATAAATGCCCGGAATCTACCGGGGCATTTTTATATCCAAAAGGTAAAACATTCCATTCGTAGAATCCGTTAGGGACTTTGAATGCTGTTAATTGTTTAGATTCCTCGGTTAGTTTTAGTTGGTGAAAACCACTTTTTGCAATCAAATTTTGAAAAATAATTATATCCTTGTATTTGTCTCATTTTAAGTATTTTATTTGGTATGGGGTAATTGTATGTTATTGTTTTTTCGTTTAAGATTCTATAGTCGATAACCATTCTTGTTTTTCCTCTCTTTTGCTCGAGAATGATTATTAACTATAAAAGCACTACTACTATGTTTTGAATTACTTGGTCTAATTAGTTTTCCAGCTACTAATTCCGTTATATGCATTTTAAATTCTTTTTCATCTCTTTGAGTATTATTAAAAGGTTTTTGTGATATGATACTATTTTGGTCTTTTAATGTTATTTGTATTTCAGTTTTATGCTTATGCCAGTTTTCTAAAGGATTTTCGCTGCATAATTCTTCTAACTTAGTTTTTAAAGGAGTAAGTTTGTCTATATGTAATATTCCTATATCTATTATGTCTAGAGCGTGATTTTCTTTTTTAGTATGCATTTTTTGGACTGTTTTTGCTTCTGAACCTATTGCACATTTTTCCCATTCTATTGGTAAACGTTCTTTATTGGTAACTACCTTGGCTTTTAACTTATGTCGACAAGGGGTAAATAGGGTAAGAAATTCTTTATCTATACTAAATGGTTTATATTGGTTTAAGAAATTTGTTCCTAAAATAATATCTTTTCCTATTAATTCGAAGCAATATACCTTAGGTATAAGTAAGATTTTATCCCAAATTTGTATTTTTACGTTTGTTTGGTAAAGTGTAATTTTACTGCTATTGTTATTAAATCCATTTATTCGGAAAGGTGTCCGTAGGGTTTTCCATTCTGGTAAACAATTTTCTTTCATTATTGTTGTTTGTGCTCCTGTATCTACCATTGGTGTATAATATCTACTTTTATATCCTTCAAAAATTATTTTCATAAGTATATAGATTAATTTACTCATGGTGATTAAGAATTACTAAGTCATTTTCCATTTTATGTAATCGTTGTTCTAATATCTCTATGTCTCTTGTTTTCTCTTGTTCCTTTTCAGAATATAATTGTATACTATTGCTATGACATTCCGTAAATCTAATGTAGTTTAGTCTTTGACTTAAATAAGCCTTTTCTTCGTTTGCTATTTCTAACTATTTTTGTAATTTTACTAATTCAATTAAGTTGGGTATAGTGTTATTCATTTATAGTTTTAGTTTTATATTGGGTTTGAGCATACATCCTATATGAAATTATAGAATCATCTTAACAGATCTTAGTATTATTATAAACTAGGGGATTGAATTTATATTCAGTTCATAAGGGAAGGGATTACCTTATCTGCTTCCATAGTTACTTGTGAAATATCTTCTATGAGTATAACTCTGTTGTAGACGGTGAATAGTAGGCTTATGAATAGTAGCTCTGATACCAGTTGTGGGGTGAAGCGTGTGTTTGAGTAAGATAGAGAAGGAAAGTTGAGAGAAGAAATGTGGAAGTGTAGTCAGGCAAGTGCCTTCTTTAAAACAGGCTTTTATTATTATTTCAATGGCTGCTAGTTCTACAAATCTAAATGTAATTGGTTTATTTTTTAAAGTATTGTTGATTTTGGTTATTTCTTCATTTAATACTTCTTGTGTTATTAAAGGAACTCTAGTATTACCTTGTACTTGGGTTATATCTATAACATGTTCTCTATCTGCTATAACTAGATATTCTTGCTTTTTCCTTTTAAAGTACTTTGTTATATTTGTGAAGTCAAATTTTTTCTTATCTACTATTTTATCGGGTGACAAAGTAAATCCTTCATATTTTAATTCATTATGTTTTTGCAAATCAAAAATAGCTCTTTGATTTCTATGTTGTTCAGTAATATCTTCATCATAATCAACTTGTTGTAGTTCTTTACTCATCACTATCGGTTTCAATATTATCTATTTCTTCATTACTTTCTTCATGGCTTTCTATTCCATTGATTTCATCATTATCTGTTTCATATTCAAGCACATATATTTCTTCATCTGGTGGTATATTGGTTTTTCCTAATTCATATTCTGCTATATGAAGCTCAATGAAATTTATATTTTTGTTATTTTTAGTATTATTTCTATTTGTCTTTGTTTTGCATTCCTTTGCTATATGACCTATTTGTCCACAATTGTAACATTTACATCTTTTGGGGTTTTTAGCATATTTATAAATTCTTCTTTTAATAAAGTAATATTTATTTGATCTTTTCTTATTTTTATATTTACCATATGGTCCGAATTTTTTATATCGTCTTTGCATTAATTTAGGTCTTTTTGCTTTATATCTTTTGTTTAATTTGTGGCAACCAAATTTAGGCGTTTCATATTTTTCACAACAGTCGCTTATTTTGGCTTGTTTTCTAAATGCCTTTTGGTTATTGACTTCAATACAATAATTCTTATACCATGTTTGTAGAAATGATATTTGTTCACCTAAAGTTCCTGTTTTAGGTTCCGTATAATATGCTTCTTGCACCATAATGTTTATAGGTATTGGTAATTTTTCAAAATATAATTTTCGAAATACAGCTAGTTGTTCGGGGTTTCGGTTCCTAATTCATAATAATTCATTTGGAATGCACAATTATATTTATTTAAATCTTCCGGACACATAGAACATATTTGCATATTATATAGTTGGGACTTACAATATTCTTTCTTGGCTTCGCATATTTTAAATCTGCGTTTGGATTACCAAATTCTCTTCGAATTATTTTTTCATATTTCTTTAACATTTGAATTGGATCTGTCATTTCCGTTCCTTCTATCTTAGTACTTCTTAGTTCTGTTAATTCTAATATGCCTATATTAGTTAAATAGCTTTTAGCTATTCCTGTTATTGTAGCTTCAATATAATTAGTTAGCTTTGCACTAACATGTATTTTTGCTTCAATTAATTTTGCGGTTATCCTAGATATCCAATTTTGTATGTCTATTTCAGCGTTTATAGAACAATCTAAATTTAAGGTTTCTCCCGATTGATTATCTCTAGGTATGTAGTCGTTTTCTATTTTACTTCGATATTTCCATATATGTTCGTTATTTTTATGCTTATAATCATATTTTTTCTTTTTAAAGGTTGGTTTATAACTTCTATCGGTTTCCATATAATCATAGTCTCTATCTCTGTAGACTTTTGTAAGTACGTTAATTTCTTTATCTTTATCGAGTTAAAGTCCGCCTCGAATAATTTGAATATCTAAACTCTTGATTGGATTGTTCGAACAAGTTTCATCACCGTCCCCGCAACACATTTATATTGTTTACTTCAAGTCGTTCAATGTCCGTAGTTAAGGCTTCTATAACAAGTATTATTTAGAGTTTCGTTATCGATTCATGGATTTCGGATATTTCATTATTGTTTTTTATATTACTTATAAGTTGTTCTTCGATTTTATCAATTTTATTACTATATTCTATTCTAAGATTTTGTATTTCTTCATTAAAATTATTTTCTACTCTATAGACTTTGTCTAATATTTGTTTGGTATTAAGATGTATTATTTTAATAGATTCTTCCATTTTCTCATTCTTTCATCATATTTCTTTTCTAGTTTTTCTAGTTTTTTATAAATATCGTTAATTGTTTTGTTGTCCCGATAACTACATTCTATGTTTGTCGGTTGTACTAGATTATGTTCTAGTGCTAATCTTCTTTCTCTATCAAATTCATTTTCTAGTATCATTTGTTTTCGATCTTTAATTAAATAAAATGTGCCATTACTAATTTCGCAAATAGTCTATTTTGATTAGTCTTATGTATTTTAAATGGACCATCAGGGTATCTAATAATTTCTTCTTCAATAGTTTTTTCGTTTTTATTCATTATTCTTGTTTAATTACTCGTTCATATTCTACTTCTATTTTCTTTCTCAAAAGTAATTCTGGAAATAACTGGGAATATTCTTTAGTAATCTTCTTTTCTAATATTTCATAGCCTTGTTCCTCTAATTCAATTGGTAACTTAGTATTACTTGACTCCGGCTTGTCTAGTTTATTTTTATTTTCTTTTAGTAATTTTATAATTAATAAAATATTTGTATTAATAATTTTTAGATTAATTCCAAGATGTTCTTCGTTTTCTAATTCACTCATATGTATAAGGTTGGTTTTTTATCTAATGTATAATTAATAAAATCTTCTGTTACCTTGTTAGCTATGTCCTCTTGTTCTTTTATTTTTATATTTAGCAAGTCTATTTGGTCGTCAAAAGGTTTTAGCTCTTTGTCTATTTCTTCATGATTACGATTATTATTTAATGTTGCTCGTTCTAGTATTTGTATTTTATTTATGATAGCTATTTGTTTTTGATTTCTTAATTCCAAATTTTTTATATCAGCTTGTATAGTTGATATGAAATAGTCACGATTAACTCGTCTGCTAGTTTCTTTTATTTGTGATTTAGTACTCATATGTATAATGAATTTTGTAAATCTCTAAGTTCTTGTTTAGCTATTAAGTTTTTATTTTTCTTGTTTTGTAGATTAGCTAGATATTTCCTTAAGGCATCTCTTAGTTCAATATCTTTTCTTCTATTAGCTTCATATAAATAGTCTTCGTATTCATCTATTTTATCTTGTTGGATCCGTATCTGAAAATTTAACATATTTTGTCGCATTTCAATGTCTTCTAAGGCGTTTCTAAGTTGTGATTTAGTCATATTGAAATTATTAATTGTTCAAATTCTATTAGTGATTGTCTAAGTTCTAGTTGTTTTAGGAAATCTATTAATTTTTCAATTTCTAGTTGTATTTGTATAAGTTTATTTATCTTATTGTGTTCTTCTTGTTGTAAATTCAGTACAATATTGGCTAATTCAAGATCTTCTATTCTAGCTGAGTGATGAAGAGAAATTCTTAGTTGTTCTTTTAAGCTATTGATTTTAAATTGTAAAGCATAATTCATACATTCAATTCGTAATCTAACACTCATTATTTGAGAATTCATACTGATCAAGTAAATAATTAAGCAAATATGTAAGCAAATAAACAATTGAGTAGATAGGTAAACAGTCTGTGTCTTTATGAACTGTTTTTTAAGACTCAATCCCTTTTGCTCATAATAAACCTTAATCGGTTAATAACAATTCTATCAGCTTTCATATAAGTACTGCTAATCCGCTTTGACAACCCTTAAGCACTTAAGCAGAATTAAATAAATTCATGTTTTTCAACCTCACCACATAGGTTTTATGCATCACGCCCTCAACGCCTTCTCATTCTCAACGGCTAAACGGGCTCCTGCTACCAATTGTCTCTTGGTTTTTAAACATGATTTTACTTAATCGGGGAAAGCATAATTAAGATAGCATACATCCTATATGAAATTATAGAATCATCTTAACAGATCTTAGTATTATTATAAACTAGGGGATTGAATTTATATTCAGTTCATAAGGAAAGGGATTACCTTATCTGCTTCCATAGTTACTTGTGAAATATCTTCTATGAGTATAACTCTGTTGTAGACGGTGAATAGTAGGCTTATGAATAGTAGCTCTGATACCAGTTGTGGGGTGAAGCGTGTGTTTGAGTAAGATAGAGAAGGAAAGTTGAGAGAAGAAATGTGGAAGTGTAGTCAGGCAAGTGCCTTCTGATGATTTTGCTTCATCAGTAAGCTCTTATTTATAAGCAAAGGATTACAACGGTTCGTACAAAAATTACATATTTGTTTAAAACACTATTTGCTACAGGTGAAAAGTGCTACAAGTAAAAGTACTCGTTCACTATTCACTATTCACATATTTTTTGCGTTAGCCGCCTATCTTTTGTCATGTAGTAACTATTACAAAGTTTATATGATAAAATATCTCTATTCTACGAGTGCTTAATTTGGTAGACAGAGATGTTTTATTCTCGTATCTTTGTGTTCTATCTCGTAGTTGATACCGCAGGTGTTAGATGATTCGGCCTGATCTTCATACTTGTCCATATCTTCGATTATTGGTACGAGTCATTCGCTTAACTCTACACATCTTACATGAGTGGTTATTATTTTGTTGCATCCAACCGCAATATCTCTTTAAAGTATCTTACGTTAGAAAATTTCTTGGTAAATACCGTGTAATGCGGCGCTTGATCCGGGTGGAGCGGGCTCCATATCCATGACTTAATAGTTTCGATCGCATCATGGCCATATCTTGTGCTTTGCGAGATAATTAGTGTGTTTAACTCCTTATGGTTTATCCAAACATAAGTCTTGACCATGGTAATCAAGGCTTCATAAATTGCTTTTATCTTGACGGCCCTCTTTTCCCCGAGGAGGTCGGTATCTCATGGTGGTTTAACTCTCGGTCGTGCCTTTATTTCTTCGGGGAAGATAAAATGCGTTGTACAACCCATTTTAACAACACTAATACATTGTTTTATCTCGGAAGAAGTAACCTTCGCTGGGGCGGTATAGCATCTTACAAAAATCATGGGAGATTTTGTAATATGCAAATAACTTTTAGCCTGCTTTATATAGTTCGAGAATTGATGATAGCTCCTCTCCATTCAGGTATATATCTTGAATTAAGAAGGCCATAATCATAAGTTGCTTTGATTAATTTTGCATTGCAACCGAGCAACGCTATTAACTCGTTTACCCTTTTTAAAGGGTTGGTAATATATCCGCCTTCGATTTCTCCATGGCGGTCTTTTGTGGTTATTTCGGGAAGGTATTTAGCCTATTGGCAATAAGTAAGAAATTATCTATATATTGGCGAACTTGAGGGATCATTGTTTGTTTGGTACCTAGGGTTAATTTTTCTTTAAAAGAAGTAGTATCTCGGTATTAAGCTTGGAAAGTTTATTTCATTGATAATCTGGAGTAGGATTATTGGCTTGATCGGGGTTATAGGTTTGTAGGGACATACTTCGTTTGAAAGGGGGATTAACTTTTCTTGTGATAACTCGGTTTTTATAATTTTGGCTAGTGCCAATATCTCGCTTGCTCCATATTAGGATTCTTTGGAAGTGGCTTCTCTTTTCATAGAAGCCAGTTCTTCCATTATCTTTTGAGTTGTATCTTGAGTTCCTGATTTTCTATAATCTGTTGTTGAACTATGTCTTGAGAGATAGTCTGCAAAACAGTTTTCTTTGGTATTTAGTAATTCAATAGTAAACTCATATTGATTAATATCTGCTACAATCCTGTTTATCTCCTTCCTTGTAATTGAATCCTGCAATTTTTGGGTTAGCCAACTTTTAACAGTTCTATTATCTGTTCTGATTATAAATTTACTATAAACTATATAACATTCAAATTTTTTGATTCCATATTTTACTTGCTTTGAGTTCTTTTTTTATTTATATCCCAATTGATTTCATTTGCTTTAAATGTTCCTGAGTGATATCTGCAAACATATTCTTTTTTATCATTTTTATATCTATATTTTAATACTGCTCCGTAACCGTTATTAGTTTCACTAGCATCTGTTTCCACTATCCATGTAAATTCTTTGTCTTCATCGGGAAAGCTTAGTTTTGGTAGCTTCCGACTAATTCCTTAATTTTTTCTAAAGTCTTTGTGTCAGTATCATTCCATTTAAAATCGTAGTCTTTCTTTAATTTTTTAGTTAATGGTTCAGTATATTGTGATAGTTTAGGGATAAATTCTCTAACTTGATTGACTATTCCTAAGAACTTTTGTAATTCCTTTTTAGTATTAATTTCTTGTTGAAACTCTATGATTTTTTGGGCTATATGATCTTGCATTTTTATTCCAGCTTTATCTATTTCAAATCCTAAGAATTCAATTTGCGTTTTGAATAATTCCATTTTCTTTTTGCTTAAAACTATACCACTAGTTTTAATAATTTCTATAAATTGTTCTAATAACTTATAATGCTCTTCTTGAGTTTTCGAATAGATTAGTATGTCATCAATATAGACTACACAATTTGATAATTGATTTAAATATTTATCCATAAATGCCTGGAATCTACCTGGGGCATTTTTATATCCAAAAGGTAAAACATTCCATTCGTAGAATCCGTTAGGGACTTTGAATGCTGTTAATTGTTTAGATTCCTCAGTTAGTTTTAGTTGGTGAAAACCACTTTTGCAATCAAATTTTGAAAAATAATTATATCCTTGTATTTGTCTCATTTTAAGTATTTTATTTGGTATGGGGTAATTGTATGTTATTGTTTTTTCGTTTAAGATTCTATAGTCGATAACCATTCTTGTTTTTCCTCTCTTTTGCTCAGAATGATTATTAACTATAAAAGCACTACTACTATGTTTTGAATTACTTGGTCTAATTAGTTTTCCAGCTACTAATTCTGTTATATGCATTTTAAATTCTTTTTCATCTCTTTGAGTATTATTAAAAGGTTTTTGTGATATGATACTATTTTGGTCTTTTAATGTTATTTGTATTTCGGTTTTATGCTTATGCCAGTTTTCTAAAGGATTTTTCGCTGCATAATTCTTCTAACTTAGTTTTTAAAGGAGTAAGTTTGTCTATATGTAATATTCCTATTTCTATTATATCTAGAGCGTGATTTTCTTTTTTAGTATGCATTTTTTGGACTGTTTTTGCTTCTGAACCTATTGCACATTTTTCCCATTCTATTGGTAAACGTTCTTTATTGGTAACTACCTTGGCTTTTAACTTATGTCGACAAGGGGTAAATAGGGTAAGAAATTCTTTATCTATACTAAATGGTTTATATTGGTTTAAGAAATTTGTTCCTAAAATAATATCTTTTCCTATTAATTCGAAGCAATATACCTTAGGTATAAGTAAGATTTTATCCCAAATTTGTATTTTTACGTTTGTTTGGTAAAGTGTAATTTTACTGCTATTGTTATTAAATCCATTTATTCGGAAAGGTGTCCGTAGGGTTTTCCATTCCGGTAAACAATTTTCTTTCATTATTGTTGTTTGTGCTCCCTGTATCTACCATTGGTGTATAATATCTACTTTTATATCCTTCAAAAATTATTTTCATAAGTATATAGATTAATTTACTCATGGTGATTAAGAATTACTAAGTCATTTTCCATTTATGTAATCGTTGTTCTAATATCTCTATGTCTCTTGTTTTCTCTAGTCTCTTGTTTTCTCTTGTTCCTTTTCAGAATATAATTGTATACTATTGCTATGACATTCCGTAAATCTAATGTAGTTTAGTCTTTGACTTAAATAAGCCTTTTCTTCGTTTGCTATTTCTAACTGTTTTTGTAATTTTACTAATTCAATTAAGTTGGGTATAGTGTTATTCATTTATAGTTTTAGTTTTATATTGGGTTTGATTGTATGTAAATTCAAAATAGTCTTGGTTTATTTTCCATGGTTTAACTTTTTCTAAGAAATCTTTTCCTAATATAATTTTGTTATTTAGGGTTATAACATATTCGATGTTTATATCTTGTAGTGCAATCTTTGTTGTTAGGGTGATTAATCTATTAAAATTTTCATTGATGTTAAGAGATAGTTTTTCTAATGGAATATAATTATTTTCAATGTTGATGTCTATTTGTGCTGTTAGGTTTTTTTATTCCTATTTGTATAAGTATATAATGTTCATAAGATTTTGGTTGGATAGGTAGACTGTCAGTTAAATGTCGTTTGGATCGAGAATTACTTAACCGTTTCTTTACGATTTCTAAATCTTCATAGTTTGGTTTCGAATATAATTTTAATCCTTTTTCTATAGGTAAAATAAGATCCGTAAAAGGGGTGTCTATAGTAATTGGTCTCAATTTATTTTTGGTATAAATTTGATGTTGGTCTGTTAAAATATAAGCATTTTTACATTGTACTTGTCATAACTTTTGATCCATTGGTCATATTTATTCCACTTAGCATCCAATATAATACTAATGCTTTTTCTATGTTTTGGTCAGTTAAGCTTATAGAATAATTTGGTTTAATTATGAACCTTACTTTCGATAAATAAGATTTCCTTTAAGTTGTGCTATAATAGCTTGTTCTACCGGTTCTTTTATTCTGTCATCGCCTAGTTCTAACTCTAAGGGAGTATCTATTCCTTCTTTAAAACAGGCTTTTATTATTATTTCAATGGCTGCTAGTTCTACAAATCTAAATGTAATTGGTTTATTTTTTAAAGTATTGTTGATTTTGGTTATTTCTTCATTTAATACTTCTTGTGTTATTAAAGGAACTCTAGTATTACCTTGTACTTGGGTTATATCTATAACATGTTCTCTATCTGCTATAACTAGATATTCTTGCTTTTTCCTTTTAAAGTACTTTGTTATATTTGTGAAGTCAAATTTTTTCTTATCTACTATTTTATCGGGTGACAAAGTAAATCCTTCATATTTTAATTCATTATGTTTTTGCAAATCAAAAATAGCTCTTTGATTTCTATGTTGTTCCGTAATATCTTCATCATAATCAACTTGTTGTAGTTCTTTACTCATCACTATCAGTTTCAATATTATCTATTTCTTCATTACTTTCTTCATGGCTTTCTATTCCATTGATTTCATCATTATCTGTTTCATATTCAAGCACATATATTTCTTCATCTGGTGGTATATTGGTTTTTCCTAATTCATATTCTGCTATATGGAGCTCAATGAAATTTATATTTTTGTTATTTTTAGTATTATTTCTATTTGTCTTTGTTTTGCATTCCTTTGCTATATGACCTATTTGTCCACAATTGTAACATTTACATCTTTTGGGGTTTTTAGCATATTTATAAATTCTTCTTTTAATAAAGTAATTTTTATTTGATCTTTTCTTATTTTTATATTTACCATATGGTCTGAATTTTTTATATCGTCTTTGCATTAATTTAGGTCTTTTTGCTTTATATCTTTTGTTTAATTTGTGGCAACCAAATTTAGGCGTTTCATATTTTTCACAGCAGTCGCTTATTTTGGCTTGTTTTCTAAATGCCTTTTGGTTATTGACTTCAATACAATAATTCTTATACCATGTTTGTAGAAATGATATTTGTTCACCTAAAGTTCCTGTTTTAGGTTCTGTATAATATGCTTCTTGCACCATAATGTTTATAGGTATTGGTAATTTTTCAAAATATAATTTTCGAAATATAGCTAGTTGTTCAGGGGTTTCGGTTCCTAATTCATAATAATTCATTTGGAATGCACAATTATATTTATTTAAATCTTCTGGACACATAGAACATATTTGCATATTATATAGTTGGGACTTACAATATTCTTTCTTGGCTTCGCATATTTTAAATCGCATTTGGATTACCAAATTCTCTTCGAATTATTTTTTCATATTTCTTTAACATTTGAATTGGATCTGTCATTTCCGTTCCTTCTATCTTAGTACTTCTTAGTTCTCGTTAATTCTAATATGCCTATATTAGTTAAATAGCTTTTAGCTATTCCCTGTTATTGTAGCTTCAATATAATTAGCCGCCGCACTAACATGTATTTTTGCTTCAATTAATTTTGCAGCTTATCCTAGATATCCAATTTTGTATGTCTATTTCAGCGTTTATAGAACAATCTAAATTTAAGGTTTCTCCCGATTGATTATCTCTAGGTATGTAGTCGTTTTCTATTTTACTTCGATATTTCCATATATGGTCGTTATTTTTATGCTTATAATCATATTTTTTCTTTTTAAAGGTTGGTTTATAACTTCTATCGGTTTCCATATAATCATAGTCTCTATCTCTCGTAGACTTTTGTAAGTACGTTAATTTCTTTATCTTTATCTCGAGTTAAAGTCCGCTTCGAATAATTTGAATATCTAAACTCTTGATTGGATTGTTCAGAACAAGTTTCATCACCGTCCCGCAACACATTTATATTGTTTACTTCAAGTCGTTCAATGTCCGTAGTTAAGGCTTCTATAACAGTATTATTTAGAGTTTCGTTATCGATTCATGGATTTCGGATATTTCATTATTGTTTTTTATATTACTTATAAGTTGTTCTTCGATTTTATCAATTTTATTACTATATTCTATTCTAAGATTTTGTATCTCTTCATTAAAATTATTTTCTACTCTATAGACTTTGTCTAATATTTGTTTGGTATTAAGATGTATTATTTTAATAGATTCTTCCATTTTTCTCATTCTTTCATCATATTTCTTTTCTAGTTTTTCTAGTTTTTTATAAATATCGTTAATTGTTTTGTTGTCCCGATAGCTACATTCTATGTTTGTCGGGTTGTACTAGATTATGTTCTAGTGCTAATCTTCTTTCTCTATCAAATTCATTTTCTAGTATCATTTGTTTTCGATCTTTAATTAAATAAAATGTGCCATTACTAATTCTCGCAAATAGTCTATTTTGATTAGTCTTATGTATTTTAAATGGACCATCGGGGTATCTAATAATTTCTTCTTCAATAGTTTTTTCGTTTTTATTCATTATTCTTGTTTAATTAAAAAACTCCGTTTTTCATATTCTACTTCTATTTTCTTTCTCAAAAGTAATTCCGAAATAACTGTGAATATTCTTTAGTAATCTTCTTTTCTAATATTTCATAGCCTTGTTCCTCTAATTCAATTGGTAACTTAGTATTACTTGACTCGGCTTGTCTAGTTTATTTTTATTTTCTTTTAGTAATTTTATAATTAATAAAATATTTGTATTAATAATTTTTAGATTAATTCCAAGATGTTCTTCGTTTTCTAATTCACTCATATGTATAAGGTTGGTTTTTTATCTAATGTATAATTAATAAAATCTTCTCGTTACCTTGTTAGCTATGTCCTCTTGTTCTTTTATTTTTATATTTAGCAAGTCTATTTGGTCGTCAAAAGGTTTTAGCTCTTTGTCTATTTCTTCATGATTACGATTATTATTTAATGTTGCTCGTTCTAGTATTTGTATTTTATTTATGATAGCTATTTGTTTTTGATTTCTTAATTCCAAATTTTTTATATCGCCTTGTATAGTTGATATGAAATAGTCACGATTAACTCGTCTGCTAGTTTCTTTTATTTGTGATTTAGTACTCATATGTATAATGAATTTTGTAAATTTCTAAGTTCTTGTTTAGCTATTAAGTTTTTATTTTTCTTGTTTTGTAGATTAGCTAGATATTTCCTTAAGGCATCTCTTAGTTCAATATCTTTTCTTCTATTAGCTTCATATAAATAGTCTTCGTATTCATCTATTATATCTTGTTGGATCCGTATCTGAAAATTTAACATATTTTGTCGCATTTCAATGTCTTCTAAGGCGTTTTTAAGTTGTGATTTAGTCATATTGAAATTATTAATTGTTCAAATTCTATTAGTGATTGTCTAAGTTCTAGTTGTTTTAGGAAATCTATTAATTTTTCAATTTCTAGTTGTACTTGTATAAGTTTATTTATCTTATTGTGTTCTTCTTCTAATAAATTTAGTACAATATTGGCTAATTCAAGATCTTCTATTCTAGCTGAGTGATGAAGAGACATTCTTAGTTGTTCTTTTAAGCTATTGATTTTAAATTGTAAAGCATAATTCATACATTCAATTCGTAATCTAACATTCATTATTTGAGAATTCATACTGATCAAGTAAATAATTAAGCAAATATGTAAGCAAATAAACAATTGAGTAGATAGGTAAACAATCTGTGTCTTTATGAACTGTTTTTTAAGACTCAATCCCTTTTGCTCATAATAAACCTTAATCGGTTAATAACAATTCTATCCGCTTTCCATATAAGTACTGCTAATCCGCTTTGACAACCCTTAAGCACTTAAGCGTAATTAAATAAATTCATGTTTTTCAACCTCACCACATAGGTTTTATGCATCACGCCCTCAACGCCTTCTCATTCTCAACGGCTAAACGGCGCTCGCTACCAATTGTCTCTTGGTTTTTAAACATGATTTTACTTAATCGGGGAAAGCATAATTAAGATAGCATACATCCTATATGAAATTATAGAATCATCTTAACAGATCTTAGTATTATTATAAACTAGGGGATTGAATTTATATTCAGTTCATAAGGAAAGGGATTACCTTATCTGCTTCCATAGTTACTTGTGAAATATCTTCTATGAGTATAACTCTGATGTAGACGGTGAATAGTAGGCTTATGAATAGTAAGCTCTGATACCAGTTGTGGGGTGAAGCGTGTGTTTGAGTAGGATAGAGAAGGAAAGTTGAGAGAAGAAATGTGGAAGTGTAGTTAGGCAAGTGCCTTCTGATGTTTTAGCTTCATCAGTAAGCTCTTATTTATAAGCAAAGGATTACAACGGTTCGTACAAAAATTACATATTGTTTAAAACACTATTTGCTACAGTGAAAAGTGCTACGAAGAAAAGTACCGTTCACTATTCACTATTCACATATTTTTTGCGTTAGCCGCCTATCTTTTGTCATGTAGTAACTATTACAAAGTTTATATGATAAAATATCTCTATTCTACAGTGCTTAACTTGGTAGACAGATGTTTTATTCTTGTATGCTGTGTTCTATCTCTGTAGTTGATACCGCAGTGTTAGATGATTCAGCCTTATCTTCATAACTGTCCATATCTTCGATTATTGGTACAGTCATCTGCTTAACTCTACACATCTTACATGAGTGGTTATTATTTTGTTGCATCCAACTGCAATATCTCTTTAAAGTATCTTCTGTTAGAAAATTTCTTGGTAAATACCGTGTAACTGGCGCTTGATCTGGGTGGAGCAGGCTCCATATCCATGACTTAATAGTTTCGATCGCATCATGGCCATATCTTGTGCTTTGCGAGATAATTAGTGTGTTTAACTCCTTATGGTTTATCCAAACATAAGTCTTGACCATGGTAATCAAGGCTTCATAAATTGCTTTTATCTTGACGGCCCTCTTTTCCCTGAGGAGGTCTGGTATCTCATGGTGGTTTAACTCTGGCTGTGCCTTTATTTCTTCAGGGAAGATAAAATGCGTTGTACAACCCATTTTAACAACCCTAATACATTGTTTTATCTCAGAAGAAGTAACTTCGCCTGGGGCGGTATAGCATCTTACAAAAATCATGGGAGATTTTGTAATATGCAAATAACTTTTAGCTGCTTTGTATAGTTCAGGAATTGATGATAGCTCCTCTCCATTCAGTGTATATACTGAATTAAGAAGGCCATAATCATAAGCTGCTTTGATTAAATTTGCATTGCAACCAGGCAACGCTATTAACTCGTTTACCCTTTTTAAAGGGTTAGTAATATATCCGCCTTCGATTTCTCCATGGCGGTCTTTTGTGGTTATTTCTGGGAAGGTATTTAGCCTATTGGCAATAAGTAAGAAATTATCTATATATTGGCGAACTTGAGGGATCATTGTTTGTTTGGTACCTAGGGTTAATTTTTCTTTAAAAGAAGTAGTATCTGGTATTAAGCTTGGAAAGTTTATTTCATTGATAACTGGAGTAGGATTATTGGCTTGACTGGGGTTATAGGTTTGTAGGGACATACTTCGTTTGAAAGGGGGATTAACTTTTCTTGTGATAACTCGGCTTTTATAATTTTGGCTAGTGCCAATATCTGCTTGCTCCATATTAGGATTGCTGGAAGTGGCTTCTCTTTTCATAGAAGCAAGTTCTTCCATTATCTTTTTGAGTTGTATCTTGAGTTCCTGATTTTCTATAATCAGTTGTTGAACTATGTCTTGAGAGATAGTCTGCAAAACAGTTTTCTTTGGTATTTAGTAATTCAATAGTAAACTCATATTGATTAATATCTGCTACAATCCTGTTTATCTCCTTCCTTGTAATTGAATCCTGCAATTTTTGGGTTAGCCAACTTTTAACAGTTCTATTATCTGTTCTGATTATAAATTTACTATAAACTATATAACATTCAAATTTTTTGATTCCATATTTTACTGCTTTGAGTTCTTTTTTATTTATATCCCAATTGATTTCATTTGCTTTAAATGTTCCTGAGTGATATCTGCAAACATATTCTTTTTTATCATTTTTATATCTATATTTTAATACTGCTCCGTAACCGTTATTAGTTTCACTAGCATCTGTTTCCACTATCCATGTAAATTCTTTGTCTTCATCGGGAAAGCTTAGTTTTGGTAGCTTCCTGACTAATTCCTTAATTTTTTCTAAAGTCTTTGTGTCAGTATCATTCCATTTAAAATCGTAGTCTTTCTTTAATTTTTTAGTTAATGGTTCAGTATATTGTGATAGTTTAGGGATAAATTCTCTAACTTGATTGACTATTCCTAAGAACTTTTGTAATTCCTTTTTAGTATTAATTTCTTGTTGAAACTCTATGATTTTTTGGGCTATATGATCTTGCATTTTTATTCCAGCTTTATCTATTTCAAATCCTAAGAATTCAATTTGCGTTTTGAATAATTCCATTTTCTTTTTGCTTAAAACTATACCACTAGTTTTAATAATTTCTATAAATTGTTCTAATAACTTATAATGCTCTTCTTGAGTTTTCGAATAGATTAGTATGTCATCAATATAGACTACACAATTTGATAATTGATTTAAATATTTATCCATAAATGCCTGGAATCTACCTGGGGCATTTTTATATCCAAAAGGTAAAACATTCCATTCGTAGAATCCGTTAGGGACTTTGAATGCTGTTAATTGTTTAGATTCCTCAGTTAGTTTTAGTTGGTGAAAACCACTTTTACAATCAAATTTTGAAAAATAATTATATCCTTGTATTTGTCTCATTTTAAGTATTTTATTTGGTATGGGGTAATTGTATGTTATTGTTTTTTCGTTTAAGATTCTATAGTCGATAACCATTCTTGTTTTTCCTCTCTTTTGCTCAGAATGATTATTAACTATAAAAGCACTACTACTATGTTTTGAATTACTTGGTCTAATTAGTTTTCCAGCTACTAATTCTGTTATATGCATTTTAAATTCTTTTTCATCTCTTTGAGTATTATTAAAAGGTTTTTGTGATATGATACTATTTTGGTCTTTTAATGTTATTTGTATTTCAGTTTTATGCTTATGCCAATTTTCTAAAGGATTTTCGCTGCATAATTCTTCTAACTTAGTTTTTAAAGGAGTAAGTTTGTCTATATGTAATATTCCTATTTCTATTATGTCTAGAGCGTTATTTTCTTTTTTAGTATGCATTTTTTGGACTGTTTTTGCTTCTGAACCTATTGCACATTTTTCCCATTCTATTGGTAAACGTTCTTTATTGGTAACTACCTTGGCTTTTAACTTATGTCGACAAGGGGTAAATAGGGTAAGAAATTCTTTATCTATACTAAATGGTTTATATTGGTTTAAGAAATTTGTTCCTAAAATAATATCTTTTCCTATTAATTCAAAGCAATATACCTTAGGTATAAGTAAGATTTTATCCCAAATTTGTATTTTTACGTTTGTTTGGTAAAGTGTAATTTTACTGCTATTGTTATTAAATCCATTTATTCGGAAAGGTGTACGTAGGGTTTTCCATTCTGGTAAACAATTTTCTTTCATTATTGTTGTTTGTGCTCCTGTATCTACCATTGGTGTATAATATCTACTTTTATATCCTTCAAAAATTATTTTCATAAGTATATAGATTAATTTACTCATGGTGATTAAGAATTACTAAGTCATTTTCCATTTTATGTAATCGTTGTTCTAATATCTCTATGTCTCTTGTTTTCTCTTGTTCCTTTTCAGAATATAATTGTATACTATTGCTATGACATTCCGTAAATCTAATGTAGTTTAGCCTTTGACTTAAATAAGCCTTTTCTTCGTTTGCTATTTCTAACTGTTTTTGTAATTTTACTAATTCAATTAAGTTGGGTATAGTGTTATTCATTTATAGTTTTAGTTTTATATTGGGTTTGATTGTATGTAAATTCAAAATAGTCTTGGTTTATTTTCCATGGTTTAACTTTTTCTAAGAAATCTTTTCCTAATATAATTTTGTTATTTAGGGTTATAACATATTCGATGTTTATATCTTGTAGTGCAATCTTTGTTGTTAGGGTGATTAATCTATTAAAATTTTCATTGATGTTAAGAGATAGTTTTTCTAATGGAATATAATTATTTTCAATGTTGATGTCTATTTGTGCTGTTAGGTTTTTTATTCCTATTTGTATAAGTATATAATGTTCATAAGATTTTGGTTGGATAGGTAGACTGTCAGTTAATTGTCGTTTAGATCGAGAAATACTTAATCGTTTCTTTACTATTTCTAAATCTTCATAGTTTGGTTTTGAATATAATTTTAGTCCTTTTTCTATAGGTAAAATAAGATCTGTAAAAGGGGTGTCTATAGTAATTGGTCTCAATTTATTTTTGGTATAAATTTGATGTTGGTCTGTTAAAATATAAGCATTTTTACATTGTACTGTCATAACTTTTGATCCATTGGTCATATTTATTCCACTTAGCATCCAATATAATACTAATGCTTTTTCTATGTTTTGGTCAGTTAAGCTTATAGAATAATTTGGTTTAATTATGAACCTTACTTTCGATAAATAAGATTTCCTTTAAGTTGTGCTATAATAGCTTGTTCTACCGGTTCTTTTATTCTCGTCATCGCCTAGTTCTAACTCTAAGGGAGTATCTATTCCTTCTTTAAAACAGGCTTTTATTATTATTTCAATGGCTGCTAGTTCTACAAATCTAAATGTAATTGGTTTATTTTTTAAAGTATTGTTAATTTTGGTTATTTCTTCATTTAATACTTCTTGTGTTATTAAAGGAACTCTAGTATTACCTTGTACTTGGGTTATATCTATAACATGTTCTCTATCTCGCTATAACTAGATATTCTTGCTTTTTCCTTTTAAAATACTTTGTTAAATTTGTGAAGTCAAATTTTTTCTTATCTACTATTTTATCGGGTGACAAAGTAAATCCTTCATATTTTAATTCATTATGTTTTTGCAAATCAAAAATAGCTCTTTGATTTCTATGTTGTTCCGTAATATCTTCATCATAATCAACTTGTTGTAGTTCTTTACTCATCACTATCGTTTCAATATTATCTATTTCTTCATTACTTTCTTCATGGCTTTCTATTCCATTGATTTCATCATTATCTGTTTCATATTCAAGCACATATATTTCTTCATCTGGTGGTATATTGGTTTTTCCTAATTCATATTCTCGCTATATGGAGCTCAATGAAATTTATATTTTTGTTATTTTTAGTATTATTTCTATTTGTCTTTGTTTTGCATTCCTTTGCTATATGACCTATTTGTCCACAATTGTAACATTTACATCTTTTGGGGTTTTTAGCATATTTATAAATTCTTCTTTTAATAAAGTAATTTTTATTTGATCTTTTCTTATTTTTATATTTACCATATGGTCTGAATTTTTTATATCGTCTTTGCATTAATTTAGGTCTTTTTGCTTTATATCTTTTGTTTAATTTGTGGCAACCAAATTTAGGCGTTTCATATTTTTCACAACAGTCGCTTATTTTGGCTTGTTTTCTAAATGCCTTTTGGTTATTGACTTCAATACAATAATTCTTATACCATGTTTGTAGAAATGATATTTGTTCACCTAAAGTTCCTGTTTTAGGTTCTCGTATAATATGCTTCTTGCACCATAATGTTTATAGGTATTGGTAATTTTTCAAAATATAATTTTCGAAATACAGACTAGTTGTTCAGGGGTTTCGGTTCCTAATTCATAATAATTCATTTGGAATGCACAATTATATTTATTTAAATCTTCTCCGGACACATAGAACATATTTGCATATTATATAGTTGGGACTTACAATATTCTTTCTTGGCTTCGCATATTTTAAATCGCATTTGGATTACCAAATTCTCTTCGAATTATTTTTTCATATTTCTTTAACATTTGAATTGGATCTGTCATTTCCGTTCCTTCTATCTTAGTACTTCTTAGTTCTCGTTAATTCTAATATGCCTATATTAGTTAAATAGCTTTTAGCTATTCCTGTTATTGTAGCTTCAATATAATTAGCCGCCGCACTAACATGTATTTTTGCTTCAATTAATTTTGCAGTTATCCTAGATATCCAATTTTGTATGTCTATTTCAGCGTTTATAGAACAATCTAAATTTAAGGTTTCTCCCGATTGATTATCTCTAGGTATGTAGTCGTTTTCTATTTTACTTCGATATTTCCATATATGGTCGTTATTTTTATGCTTATAATCATATTTTTTCTTTTTAAAGGTTGGTTTATAACTTCTATCGGTTTCCATATAATCATAGTCTCTATCTCTCGTAGACTTTTGTAAGTACGTTAATTTCTTTATCTTTATCTCGAGTTAAAGTCTCGCTTTCGAATAATTTGAATATCTAAACTCTTGACTGGATTGTTCGTAACAAGTTTCATCACCGTCCCGCAACACATTTATATTGTTTACTTCAAGTCGTTCAATGTCCGTAGTTAAGGCTTCTATAACAGTATTATTTAGAGTTTCGTTATCTGATTCATGGATTTCGGATATTTCATTATTGTTTTTTATATTACTTATAAGTTGTTCTTCGATTTTATCAATTTTATTACTATATTCTATTCTAAGATTTTGTATTTCTTCATTAAAATTATTTTCTACTCTATAGACTTTGTCTAATATTTGTTTGGTATTAAGATGTATTATTTTAATAGATTCTTCCATTTTTCTCATTCTTTCATCATATTTCTTTTCTAGTTTTTCTAGTTTTTTATAAATATCGTTAATTGTTTTGTTGTCCCGATAACTACATTCTATGTTTGTCAGTTGTACTAGATTATGTTCTAGTGCTAATCTTCTTTCTCTATCAAATTCATTTTCTAGTATCATTTGTTTTCGATCTTTAATTAAATAAAATGTGCCATTACTAATTTCGCAAATAGTCTATTTTGATTAGTCTTATGTATTTTAAATGGACCATCGTGGTATCTAATAATTTCTTCTTCAATAGTTTTTTCGTTTTTATTCATTATTCTTGTTTAATTACTCGTTCATATTCTACTTCTATTTTCTTTCTCAAAAGTAATTCTGGAAATAACTGGAATATTCTTTAGTAATCTTCTTTTCTAATATTTCATAGCCTTGTTCCTCTAATTCAATTGGTAACTTAGTATTACTTGACTCTGGCTTGTCTAGTTTATTTTTATTTTCTTTTAGTAATTTTATAATTAATAAAATATTTGTATTAATAATTTTTAGATTAATTCCAAGATGTTCTTCGTTTTCTAATTCACTCATATGTATAAGGTTGGTTTTTTATCTAATGTATAATTAATAAAATCTTCTCGTTACCTTGTTAGCTATGTCCTCTTGTTCTTTTATTTTTATATTTAGCAAGTCTATTTGGTCGTCAAAAGGTTTTAGCTCTTTGTCTATTTCTTCATGATTACGATTATTATTTAATGTTGCTCGTTCTAGTATTTGTATTTTATTTATGATAGCTATTTGTTTTTGATTTCTTAATTCCAAATTTTTTATATCAGCTTGTATAGTTGATATGAAATAGTCACGATTAACTCGTCTGCTAGTTTCTTTTATTTGTGATTTAGTACTCATATGTATAATGAATTTTGTAAATCTCTAAGTTCTTGTTTAGCTATTAAGTTTTTATTTTTCTTGTTTTGTAGATTAGCTAGATATTTCCTTAAGGCATCTCTTAGTTCAATATCTTTTCTTCTATTAGCTTCATATAAATAGTCTTCGTATTCATCTATTTTATCTTGTTGGATCCGTATCTGAAAATTTAACATATTTTGTCGCATTTCAATGTCTTCTAAGGCGTTTCTAAGTTGTGATTTAGTCATATTGAAATTATTAATTGTTCAAATTCTATTAGTGATTGTCTAAGTTCTAGTTGTTTTAGGAAATCTATTAATTTTTCAATTTCTAGTTGTATTTGTATAAGTTTATTTATCTTATTGTGTTCTTCTTGTTGTAAATTCAAGTACAATATTGGCTAATTCAAGATCTTCTATTCTAGCTGAGTGATGAAGAGAAATTCTTAGTTGTTCTTTTAAGCTATTGATTTTAAATTGTAAAGCATAATTCATACATTCAATTCGTAATCTAACACTCATTATTTGAGAATTCATACTGATCAAGTAAATAATTAAGCAAATATGTAAGCAAATAAACAATTGAGTAGATAGGTAAACAATCCGTGTCTTTATGAATCTGTTTTTTAAGACTCAATCCCTTTTGCTCATAATAAACCTTAATCGGTTAATAACAATTCTATCGGCTTTCATATAAGTACCGCTAATCCGCTTTGACAACCCTTAAGCACTTAAGCGGAATTAAATAAATTCATGTTTTTCAACCTCACCACATAGGTTTTATGCATCACGCCCTCAACGCCTTCTCATTCTCAACGGCTAAACGGGCTCCCGCTACCAATTGTCTCTTGGTTTTTAAACATGATTTTACTTAATCGGGGAAAGCATAATTAAGATAGCATACATCCTATATGAAATTATAGAATCATCTTAACGGATCTTAGTATTATTATAAACTAGGGGATTGAATTTATATTCAGTTCATAAGGAAAGGGATTACCTTATCTGCTTCCATAGTTACTTGTGAAATATCTTCTATGAGTATAACTCTGTTGTAGACGGTGAATAGTAGGCTTATGAATAGTAGCTCTGATACCAGTTGTGGGGTGAAGCGTGTGTTTGAGTAAGATAGAGAAGGAAAGTTGAGAGAAGAAATGTGGAAGTGTAGTCGGCAAGTGCCTTCGATGATTTTGCTTCATCAGTAAGCTCTTATTTATAAGCAAAGGATTACAACGGTTCGTACAAAAATTACATACTTGTTTAAAACACTATTTGCTACGGTGAAAAGTGCTACAAGAAAAGAATCGTTCACTATTCACTATTCACATATTTTTTGCGTTAGCCGCCTATCTTTTGTCATGTAGTAACTATTACAAAGTTTATATGATAAAATATCTCTATTCTACAGTGCTTAATTTGGTAGACAGATGTTTTATTCCTGTATGCTGTGTTCTATCTCTGTAGTTGATACCGCAGTTGTTAGATGATTCGAACTTGATCTTCATAACTCGTCCATATCTTCGATTATTGGTACAAGTCATCTCGCTTAACTCTACACATCTTACATGAGTGGTTATTATTTTGTTGCATCCAACCGCAATATCTCTTTAAAGTATCTTCTCGTTAGAAAATTTCTTGGTAAATACCGTGTAACCGGGCGCTTGATCCGGGTGGAGCGGGCTCCATATCCATGACATAATAGTTTCGATCGCATCATGGCCATATCTTGTGCTTTGCGAGATAATTAGTGTGTTTAACTCCTTATGGTTTATCCAAACATAAGTCTTGACCATGGTAATCAAGGCTTCATAAATTGCTTTTATCTTGACGGCCCTCTTTTCTCTGAGGAGGTCTGGTATCTCATGGTGGTTTAACTCTGGCCGTGCCTTTATTTCTTCGGGGAAGATAAAATGCGTTGTACAACCCATTTTAACAACCCTAATACATTGTTTTATCTCGGAAGAAGTAACTTCGCCTGGGCGGTATAGCATCTTACAAAAATCATGGGAGATTTTGTAATATGCAAATAACTTTTAGCTGCTTTATATAGTTCGGGAATTGATGATAGCTCCTCTCCATTCGGTGTATATACTTGAATTAAGAAGGCCATAATCATAAGTTGCTTTGATTAATTTTGCATTGCAACCGAGGCAACGCTATTAACTCGTTTACCCTTTTTAAAGGGTTAGTAATATATCCGCCTTCGATTTCTCCATGGCGGTCTTTTGTGGTTATTTCGGGAAGGTATTTAGCCTATTGGCAATAAGTAAGAAATTATCTATATATTGGCGAACTTGAGGGATCATTGTTTGTTTGGTACCTAGGGTTAATTTTTCTTTAAAAGAAGTAGTATCTGGTATTAAGCTTGGAAAGTTTATTTCATTGATAACTGGAGTAGGATTATTGGCTTGACGGGGTTATAGGTTTGTAGGGACATACTTCGTTTGAAAGGGGGATTAACTTTTCTTGTGATAACTCGGTTTTTATAATTTTGGCTAGTGCCAATATCTGCTTGCTCCATATTAGGATTGCTGGAAGTGGCTTCTCTTTTCATAGAAGCCAGTTCTTCCATTACCTTTTGAGTTGTATCTTGAGTTCCCGATTTTCTATAATCTGTTGTTGAACTATGTCTTGAGAGATAGTCCCGCAAAAGTTTTCTTTGGTATTTAGTAATTCAATAGTAAACTCATATTGATTAATATCTGCTACAATCCTGTTTATCTCCTTCCTTGTAATTGAATCCTGCAATTTTTGGGTTAGCCAACTTTTAACAGTTCTATTATCTGTTCTGATTATAAATTTACTATAAACTATATAACATTCAAATTTTTTGATTCCATATTTTACTGCTTTGAGTTCTTTTTTATTTATATCCCAATTGATTTCATTTGCTTTAAATGTTCCTGAGTGATATCTGCAAACATATTCTTTTTTATCATTTTTATATCTATATTTTAATACCGCTCCGTAACCGTTATTAGTTTCACTAGCATCTGTTTCCACTATCCATGTAAATTCTTTGTCTTCATCGGGAAAGCTTAGTTTTGGTAGCTTCCCGACTAATTCCTTAATTTTTTCTAAAGTCTTTGTGTCAGTATCATTCCATTTAAAATCGTAGTCTTTCTTTAATTTTTTAGTTAATGGTTCAGTATATTGTGATAGTTTAGGGATAAATTCTCTAACTTGATTGACTATTCCTAAGAACTTTTGTAATTCCTTTTTAGTATTAATTTCTTGTTGAAACTCTATGATTTTTTGGGCTATATGATCTTGCATTTTTATTCCAAGCTTTATCTATTTCAAATCCTAAGAATTCAATTTGCGTTTTGAATAATTCCATTTTCTTTTTGCTTAAAACTATACCACTAGTTTTAATAATTTCTATAAATTGTTCTAATAACTTATAATGCTCTTCTTGAGTTTTCGAATAGATTAGTATGTCATCAATATAGACTACACAATTTGATAATTGATTTAAATATTTATCCATAAATGCCCGGAATCTACCTGGGGCATTTTTATATCCAAAAGGTAAAACATTCCATTCGTAGAATCCGTTAGGGACTTTGAATGCTGTTAATTGTTTAGATTCCTCAGTTAGTTTTAGTTGGTGAAAACCACTTTTGCAATCAAATTTTGAAAAATAATTATATCCTTGTATTTGTCTCATTTTAAGTATTTTATTTGGTATGGGGTAATTGTATGTTATTGTTTTTTCGTTTAAGATTCTATAGTCGATAACCATTCTTGTTTTTCCTCTCTTTTGCTCAGAATGATTATTAACTATAAAAGCACTACTACTATGTTTTGAATTACTTGGTCTAATTAGTTTTCCAGCCTACTAATTCTCGTTATATGCATTTTAAATTCTTTTTCATCTCTTTGAGTATTATTAAAAGGTTTTTGTGATATGATACTATTTTGGTCTTTTAATGTTATTTGTATTTCGGTTTTATGCTTATGCCAGTTTTCTAAAGGATTTTATTTGCATAATTCTTCTAACTTAGTTTTTAAAGGAGTAAGTTTGTCTATATGTAATATTCCTATTTCTATTATGTCTAGAGCGTGATTTTCTTTTTTAGTATGCATTTTTGGACTGTTTTTGCTTCGAACCTATTGCACATTTTTCCCATTCTATTGGTAAACGTTCTTTATTGGTAACTACCTTGGCTTTTAACTTATGTCGACAAGGGGTAAATAGGGTAAGAAATTCTTTATCTATACTAAATGGTTTATATTGGTTTAAGAAATTTGTTCCTAAAATAATATCTTTTCCTATTAATTCGAAGCAATATACCTTAGGTATAAGTAAGATTTTATCCCAAATTTGTATTTTTACGTTTGTTTGGTAAAGTGTAATTTTACCGCTATTGTTATTAAATCCATTTATTCGGAAAGGTGTCCGTAGGGTTTTCCATTCTCGGTAAACAATTTTCTTTCATTATTGTTGTTTGTGCTCCCGTATCTACCATTGGTGTATAATATCTACTTTTATATCCTTCAAAAATTATTTTCATAAGTATATAGATTAATTTACTCATGGTGATTAAGAATTACTAAGTCATTTTCCATTTTATGTAATCGTTGTTCTAATATCTCTATGTCTCTTGTTTTCTCTTGTTCCTTTTCGTAATATAATTGTATACTATTGCTATGACATTCCGTAAATCTAATGTAGTTTAGTCTTTGACTTAAATAAGCCTTTTCTTCGTTTGCTATTTCTAACTATTTTTGTAATTTTACTAATTCAATTAAGTTGGGTATAGTGTTATTCATTTATAGTTTTAGTTTTATATTGGGTTTGAGCATACATCCTATATGAAATTATAGAATCATCTTAACGGATCTTAGTATTATTATAAACTAGGGGATTGAATTTATATTCGGTTCATAAGGGGAAGGGATTACCTTATCTCGCTTCCATAGTTACTTGTGAAATATCTTCTATGAGTATAACTCTGTTGTAGACGGTGAATAGTAGGCTTATGAATAGTAGCTCGATACCGGTTGTGGGGTGAAGCGTGTGTTTGAGTAAGATAGAGAAGGAAAGTTGAGAGAAGAAATGTGGAAGTGTAGTCGTGCAAGTGCCTTCTTTAAAACGAGGCTTTTATTATTATTTCAATGGTCGCTAGTTCTACAAATCTAAATGTAATTGGTTTATTTTTTAAAGTATTGTTGATTTTGGTTATTTCTTCATTTAATACTTCTTGTGTTATTAAAGGAACTCTAGTATTACCTTGTACTTGGGTTATATCTATAACATGTTCTCTATCTCGCTATAACTAGATATTCTTGCTTTTTCCTTTTAAAGTACTTTGTTATATTTGTGAAGTCAAATTTTTTGTTCCCAATTGATTTCATTTGCTTTAAATGTTCGTATATATATATATATATATATATATATATATATATATATATATATATATATATATATATATATATATATATATATATATACATATACATATATGTATATATATACATATATATATACATATATGTATATATACATATATGTATATATGTATATATATATATATATATATATATATATATATATATATATATATATATATATATATATATACATATATATATATACATATATGTATATATACATATATGTATATATATATATACATATATGTATATATATATATACATATATGTATATATATATATATATATATATATATATATATATATATATATATATATATATATATATATATATATATATATATATATATATATATATACATATATACATATATATGTATATATATATATAGATGTATATATATATATAGATGATATATATATATATATATATATATGTATATATATATATATATGTATATATATATATATATATATATGTATATATATATGTATGAATATTCCTGGCAAGAAAAAAGATGTTAAAGCGTCACGACTTTACTTGGAAAATCGGGGGCTTCGACCAGAGTTGTGGGCTCAGAAAAGGGACGGGAGGAAAAAGAAAGTAGTAGAGGAATGAGTTGATGAGGGAAACTCGAAAAGTACAAAGAAGGTGGAGGATTCGGAGAAGAATGATTTGCCACCAACTTGCTACACGATGTCGCGTGCAGAGAAACGGATTTTTTGCGAGTCGTTGTATGGCATTAAGGTTCCAACTGGCTACTCATCGAATATGAAGCGATTTGTTACCTTAAATGGTGAGTTGAAGTTATCGAGTATGAAATCTCACGATTGTCATGTCATCATGCAAGTATTCTTACCGATTGTAATTTGTGGGATACTTTCAAAGCATGTGAGGCACACCATTACAGAACTTTGTTCATTTTTCCATACAATATGCAGCAAAGTCCTAGAACCGTCGACCCTCGATTCCTTGCAGGCCAGAGTAATTGAAACTCTATGCAAATTTGAGATGTTTTTCCCCCCCGCATTCTCAGTGTCCATCTAGTTCGAGAAATTAAGTTGTGTGGTCTAGTGTTTTTGAGGTGGTGCTATCCTTTTGAGAGATATATGGGTACTTTAAAGGATAAAGTTCGAAATCCTGCACAACCAGAAGGTAGTATAATTCAAGGGATTGTGGGTGAAGAGATCAGTAATTTTGTGGCTGAGGATTTTGCTAGTGTTAATCCTGTTGGACTTCCAACATCTCGACACGAGGGCAGACTTAAGGGCAAGGGTACAATTGGTTCAAAATTAATCTCACCTTCCGTAGAAAAGCATACACAAGCTCACTTATTTGTATTGCATCACGTAGCAGCTGTCCATCCTTATTTAAATGAACATATGGAGGAATTACGTGTTAGCAATCCTGGAAAAGGAATAAGGGCATTGACGCAAATGCATAACAAGACTTTCATTGATTGGTTTCATAAAGGAGTAGTGAATGATTTGGATGAAAGTGGTGTTTCACTTGTGGCGTCATCTACACAATACGCAAGCTCGAAGGATAAGTCGCCTATACTTGCTGACAGCAATTATTATGGGCGAATACAAGAAATATGGGAGCTGGACTACTGTACTTTTAATATTTGCCTCTTGTGTTGCAAGTGGGTTGACGATAATCGACGTTGCGTAAGAAAAGATGATCCTTGTGGATTCACTCTTGTGGACCTTAGTCGTCTACGTGAAACTCAGGAGCCATTTGTAATTGCATCACAAGTTCAGCAAGTATTTTATGTAACTGATCCTGCTGATAATAAGTGGTCAATTGTTGTACCTGGTAAAAGTAGTATCCCCGATATTGGTGATGCTGATAATGAGGAAGAATATGATGCATTTGAGGACATCCCAACTTTTACCTATCCTGAAAATAGTGTGGAAGATGATGTGAATATGTCGGAGAACTATATGCGTGTAGATCACACGGAAGGGATACATGTACTTGAAGATCAATAAATCATGAGACATATACTCAGGTATGTCTAATATCTCCAATTCGTAACTAATATGATTTCTAAGGGCTTATTTTTGTTGTTGGTTGAATTTCGGGGACGAAAAGGTCATTTTAGGCCTACATGGCAATGAGGGAGTGCAGTGGGGGGCAATAGTGGCGGTGGTGGTGGGAACTGTTGCAAATGTGGAGAGTGAGGTCACATGACAATGGAATGCTCTCCACATTTGAAACAGTTCCCACCACCTCCGCCGCTACCAGCTGATGGGCATTCCATTGCCATGTGACGTGATTCTCGGGTCATTTTAGGCCTATTTTCGCCTTTCGTATCCAATTCGTACCTATCGAGTCATTTCACCCTAAATTCTTTTTGAACATGATTATATGAGGTATAATGTAACTATTGTGTAGATTTTTAGGCTTTCATCTGTTGTTGGCTGAATTTCGGGAACGAAAAGGTCATTTTACGCCTACATGGCAATGAGGGAGTGTAGTGGGGGGCAGTAGTGGCGGGGGTGGTGGAACCTTGCAAATGTGGAGAGTGAGCTCACATGGCAATAGAATGCTATCCACATTTGTAACAGTTCCCACCACCTCCGCCGCTACCAGCTGATGGGCATTCCATTGTCATGTGACCTGATTCTCGGGTCATTTTAGGCCTATATTCGCCTTTCGTGTCCAATTCGTACCTATCGAGTCATTTCACCCCAAAATCTTTTTGAACATGATTATATGAGGTATAATGTAACTATTGTGTAGATTTTTAGGCTTCCATCTGTTGTTGGTTGAATTTCGGGAACGAAAAGGTCATTTTACGCCTACATGGCAATGAGGAAGTGTAGTGGGGGGGCAGTAGTGGCGGTGGTGGTGGGAACTGTTGCAAATATGGAGAGTAAGGTCACATGGCAATAGAATGCTCTCCACATTTGTAACAGTTCCCACCACCTCCGCCGCTACCAGCTGATGGGCATTCCATTGCCATGTGACCTGATTCTCGGGTCAATTTAGGCCTCTTTTCGCCTTTCGTGTCCAATTCGTACCTATCGATTCATTTCACCCCAAATTCTTTTTGAACATGATTATATGAGGTATAATGTAACTATTGTGTAGATTTTTAAGCTTCCATCTGTTGTTGGTTGAATTTCGGGAACGAAAAGGTCATTTTACGCCTACATGGCAATGAGGGAGTGCAGTGGGGGGCAGTAGTGGCGGGGGTGGTGGAACTGTTGCAAATGTGGAGAGTGAGGTCACATGGCAATAGAATGCTCTCCACATTTTTAACAGTTCCCACCAACTCCGCCGCTACCAGCTGATGGCCATTCCATTGCCATGTGACCTGATTCTCGGGTCATTTAAGGCCTATTTTAGCTTTTCGTGTCCAATTCGTACCTATCGAGTCATTTCACCCCAAATCTCTTTTTTAACATGATTATATGAGGTATAATGTAACTATTGTGTAGATTTTTAGGCTTCCATCTGTTGTTGGTTGAATTTCGGGAATGAAAAGGTCATTTTAGGCCTATTTTGGCCGATTCTTACTTATCGAGTCATTTAAACCCAAATTCTTTTTGAACATGATTATATGAGGTATAATGTAACTATTGTGTAGATTTTTAGGCTTGTATCTGTTGTTGGTTGAATTTCGGGAACGAAAAGGTCATTTTTGGCATATTTTGGCCGATTCACGTCCGATTCGTACTTATCGAGTCATTTAACCCCAAATTCTTTTGGAACATGATTATATGAGGTATAATGTAACTATTGTGTAGATTTTGAGGCTTCCATCTGTTGTTGGTTGAATTTCGGGAACGAAAAGGTCATTTTAGGCCTATTTTGGCCGATTCGTACTTATCGAGTCATTTAACCACAAATTCTTTTTGAACATGATTATATGAGGTATAATGTAACTATTGTGTAGATTTTTAGGCATGTATCTGTTGTTGGATGAATTTCGAGAACGAAAAGGTCATTTTTAGCCCATTTTGGCCGATTCGCGTCCGATTCGTACTTATCGAGTCATTTAACCACAAATTCTTTTGGAACATGATTATATGAGGTATAATGTAACTATTGTGTAGATTTTTAGGCTTGCATCTATTGTTGGTTGAATTTCGGGAACGAAAATGTCATTTTAGGCCCATTTTGGCCGATTCGCGTCCGATCCGTACTTATCGAGTCATTTCACCCGAAATTCTTTTTGAACATGATTATATGAGGTATAATGTAACTATTATGAAGATTTTTAGGCTTGCATCTGTTGTTGGTTGAATTTCGAGAGCGAAAAGGTCATTTTAGGCATATTTTGGCCGATTCGCGTCCGATTCGTACTTATTGAGTCATTTAATCCCAAATTCTTTTTTAACATGATTATATGAGGTATAGTGTAACTATTGTGTAGATTTTTAGGCTTGCATCTATTGTTGGTTGAATTTCGGGAACGAAAAGGTCATTTTAGGCCTATTTTGGCTGATTCGCGTCATTTTTTTATATTTTTGTTCATCTAACTCCAAAATTTTGTTGCATATGCCAATATGAGGTAGAATGAAACTACATATTAGGTTTTTGTGCATAAATTTTCATGTAAAAGAAATTGGGAAATGAAAAGGCTTAAAGAAAAGGGGGGAAGTTGTGCGGAGGGCGGCAAGGTGGGGGGGGGGAGGGTTGTTAGGGCGTGGGGGGGTCCGTGCAGGGTGGGGCCGTGCAAGGGAGGGGGAGGGCTGGGCAGCAGTGGGGCCGAGGAGGGTTGGCGGTAGCATGGAGGGGGTTGGCGGGGGTTAGTATTCACCTCTGCCGGCCACCCCCACCCCATGCCCCTGCCCCCTCCCCTCCCCACTCGCCCGGCCCCTCCCCTCCCTCCCCCTGCACAAACTCCCCTCCCCGCACGGACACCCCCACCCCTTGCCCGGCCCTCCTCCCGCCCTACACAAACCCCCCCTACCTAACCCTCCCCTCCCCGCCCCGGCCATCCCCTTCCCCCGCACGGACCCCCCCACCTGCCACGACCCCCCGCACACACCCCCTCCCCCGCACGGACCCCCTTCCTCTCGCACAAACCCCCCCCCCCGCCCGCCCCATCCCTTCCCCGCACAAACCCCTCTCCCCGCACGGACCCCTCAACCCCCCGCCCTCCCCCCTCCCCTTCCCCGCACAGATCCTTCCCCTCCCCTCCCCCGCACAAACCCCCCACCGCACGGACCCACCCTGCATAGACCCCATTTGTACGGACCCCTCCCCCTCCCCTGCACAAACCCCCTCCCTTGCACACAAATCCTCCCCCCTTGTTGTACTCCCCCGGCCCTTAATGGCAATGTGAATTTTTTTTTTTATCTTGAGCTTTATGTATATTAATGCGTATATTTGTACAATTTCAGGGAGATGACGGAGGTGCATACGGATAAGAGCACGAGTACTGAACACACTACCGAGGATGAGTCTTTCGATGCGAGAAAGGAATGGGGTAAATTGGCTCGACCTCGCCGTGAAGAATTAAATGCTCAAATGTCTAGGAAGTCATTAGCCTCAAAAAAAAAGAAAAGGAAGGGGACCTAGAAAGTCACTAGGGAAACACACAAATATGACTTTGGAGTACGATAATATGGGTCAACCTTGTGGAAAGTGGCGTCATCAGTATGGCATGCAAGTTCCCATTTGCATGCATAAACTCTCCATGCTGCACTCATGGAAAGAGGTGCCCGAGGGGTTGAAGCGTTGTCTATGGGAAGATACTATGGTAAGCTTCACGTACAATAACGTTTAGTTTCTTAATTATTTAGTTAAATATATGTGTAATATTACTAATAACATATAAATTACAACATTTGCGAAAACTAATTTGTGATCTACGTTTTTTGTAGAATCAATTCAATATCGAAGATGATGAAACCAAGAAGAATGTATTTCTATCCGCGGTTGCCCAGAGATTCAGAGATTTCAAGGCTAAGTTAGTGTCTGGGTGGATCACTAAGCGGAGGAAAGTAGTAGGTACAAAGAAGAAGAACATCTACGGCGGAGAAACACCATCCGATCCTGAGGCTTCATCGGAAACATCATCTGAACCCTCCAAATTACCATTTCAGATATGGAAAACTATCAAACCTGAAGGTTGGGAATCATTTGTTGCCAAAAAAAACCCCACAAGCTATTGCAAGAATATATTATTAAGATTTACTACACTTAGCTCCAGTATTATTCTATAACACCGTACCTAACCTTTGTTTATAATTGTGTGTTTTAGGCAAGTCGTGAGAAAAGTAGCGCGAGTGCAAAAGCTAGGAAGTATTATCATCATTTGGGTGCTCATTCGTACAATGAGGCGAGAGAGAAGTGGATGTTTGGCCATTACCCCACAATAGGGTCGACAACGGCAACGTGGACTAGCTCTACGACGACAGTTGCACAGCCTCGGCAACCACATATAGTCCTCAATTGGTGGTGTTCGATGCATGGGGTTGATGCAAAGGGAAAAAAAATCTTGTATTCCAAGTCATGTAACCACAATTTTGTGTGTTTAATATAATAATATGAGGTACAATGTAAATATTTACAATGATCATGTCCCCGAGTTCAAATTATATTGAATTTCGGGAACGAAAAGGTCATTTTAGGCGTATTTTCGCCTTTTCGCTTCCAATTCGTACTTATCGAGTCATTGAACTCCAAATTCTTTTTGAACATGATAATATGAGGTATAATATAACTAGTGTGTAGATTTTTAGGCTTGCATTTGTTGTTTGTTGAATTTTCGGAACGTAAATGTCATTTAAGCCTAATTTCGCCTTTTCGCGTCCAATTCTTAGATTGTGCGTCATTTAACCTCAATTTCTTTTTGAGTATGACTATGTAAGGTATAATATAAGTAGTGTGTAGATTTTTAGCCATGAATTTATTATTGGTTGAATTTCGGGAACGTAAATGTCATTTTAGGCCTATTTTGGCCATTTCGCGTCCAATTCTTTGATTTTGAGTCATTTAACTCCAATTTATTTTTGAATATGGTTATATAAGGTATAATAAAAGTATTGTGTAGATTTTTAGCCTTGAATTTATTATTGGTTGAATTTTGGGAACGTAAATGTCATTTTAGGCCTATTTTGGCCATTTCGCGTCCAATTCTTAGATTTTGAGTCATTTAACTACAATTTCTTTTTGAATATGGTTATATAAGGTATAATACAACTTTTGCGTTCTCGAGCATTTCTCTCTTATCCTTATGTAGATTGGCTTGAAGGAAAAAGAGGCAACTGGTGAGTTCACTCCTAAAGGACACATTGATGCATTCCACGAAACTTTAGGAATGAACCACAGTGGACGCGTGAGGGGCATAGGAGGTGTCCGCCTCGGTGTGAGAAAGGTATATGGTGATCAATACACTACAATGACTAAATTAAGTGTAAGTAGTGTGAATTCGGCAGCGTCAGTAGATGTGGAGGCTATCAAAGCTGCAATTCGGGAGGAGCTCAGGGAGGAGATGACACATAGCTTCAACGCCATTTTGGAGCAAATGGGTTTACCGACTTTTGCTGCATTGAAGAAGGGTAGTGATATTACACCTAGCCAACCGACTAGTGATCCACGAACATCTATTGATCAGATGATACCTTTACTTGATCCACCTATAGTACCTGAGTTGATGGTAATCACTTAATCCCTTTGCTTTGTTAAACAACTTTTGTTCTTAAATGCATGGAATTCTTACTATAATAATGCTGTTTCATAGACTAACAATAAATGGAGTTTTTTTAAAGGAGGAGACACCATGTGAACTAATAGCTGGAGGAGATAGTTATGATAGTTTCATTCTGGTAGCTTATGGCCATGCACAACCCCCAAGTGACCGAGTACGATTGCATAACCAGTTAGTGGATGCTAATCACTATGTGGTCACCCTCAATGAAATTGTGTATGGTTTCGAAGAATTACCTCTTCCGCTGTCGAAGCCAGAAGTTGGTCTACATTTACTGAATGATGCCCTTGGCAGTTATGTTCTATGGCCGCGTGCATTGGTGCGGTTTTCAGATGAGGTACAATGATTAACATACATATATATATGCGTGTTTTCTTTTATAGTTCCTATGATAGTCAGTAATATCTTTACTTTTAACTAATTACTAGGTTTGGGGGAAGGTCGACTCACATGAGAGGAAGACAAAGAAGGCCTGTTCACCTGATAAGAAAGCAAGTTTACGTGATGAAGGTGAACGAAATGTGGTGAAGGGAAATGTTTCTATGACAAAGAATCCACTTATTATCGAGCCAGAGGTGGTGCGAGGCCTTAGTATTCCATGCTATTGGTTACATGAGTGCGCTAGCGATTTACCAGATGTTAGTACAATAGAGGTTCCTTTGGGGGCGCAATAATTCCACTACTTTGAGGAGTCATCGACATTCATTTATAAGCTCGATATTAAAGAATTCTTATGTGCAGTAGAGTTGAATGTTTCCATGATACGAGCTTTCATGAGGTAATACATAAGTATATAAATTAAATATACATGTACAAATGCCTTAAGTAGTTTTCAATTCAACTTCCATAATAAGTAAGTTTACTTTTAATCAATATGATTTCTGAGGTTATTATACAATGAATTGATTGCAACATCAAGTGAGTCAATGTTTGGTTGGTTATGTCCAAACATAATACGAGATGACAATTGCTTAAAAAACAAAGTCGATGTGAAAGAGTATCTCGATATGAGTTTCAAAGCATCATCTCGTTTAGGATATCATCAGATCATCCTTGTCCCGTATATTAAACAGTATGCTTGTTAAACCCGCTTTACTTTTATTATTCGATAATTAAATTCACCTCTTAATTGTTCTATGATTAATAATAACTATATTTTCTTGTTGTAGGGCTCATTGGACACTGCTTGAGATATGTTTGTCACGTAACGAAGTCTACCACTTTGATTCTTTGCGTCGACAACCACCACGGTCCTTACTAATCAAATCATTGTTAAATAGGTAGCTTAATCGAAACTAAATATATGCGCACTTATTAATAATTACACATTATTCATCATCTTTATATATATAAACAGTTAGTACATCTAATCTTATGATAATGTATGGATGTAGTGTGATGAAGCATATTAGTGCAACAGGACTTCGAGCACCAAAAGCTTCTGCTTGGATATCAGTCGAGGTAACATGACTAATTTGTTTGTCCTTATATAGAAATACTTTTCGCCACATACTACACATCTAACATGAATGTCATTGGGTGCATGCTTTGGTGAACATTTAGTGTCCGCAACAAGATGATGGACTTGCATGTGGCTATTACGTGCTGAGGTACATATTCGATATCGTCAACCATTGCACTAACGTCGATGATCTTCAAAAGGTATGTAACTTATTAGTATATGTTAGTTTAGATTAGATCGATTGGTAATAGGTATCAATTGGATTAGAAACCAAAGTAGCACATGCATATTTGCAAAAAATGACCCCATTCTACCCGAAAACATGGTACTTTGATGCATTTCATATAAATATGAGGTATTATAACTAGTGTGTACATTTTTAGGCTTGCATTTGTTGTTGGCTGAATTTAGGGAACGAAAAGGTCATTTTACGCCTACTTTCGCCTTTTCGTGTCCAATTCGTACCTATCGAGTCATTTAACCCCAAATTCTTTTTGAACATGATAATATGAAATATAATGTAACTATTGTGTTGATGTTTAGGCTTGCATTTGTTGGTTGAATTTCGGGAACATAAATGTCATTTTAGACCTATTTTAGCCTTTTCGCTTCCAATTCTTAGATTTTGAGTAACTTAACTCCAAATTCTTTTTGAACATGATAATATGAGGTATAATATAACTAGTGTGAAGCTTTTTAGGCTTGCATTTGTTGTTGGTTGAATTTTGGGAACGAAAAGGTCATTTTAGGCCTATTTTTGCCTTTTCGCGTCCGATTCGTACTTATCGAGTCATTTAACCACAAATTCTTTTTGAACATGATAATATGAGGTATAATGTAACTATTGTGTAGATTTTTAGGCTTGCATTTGTTGTTGGTCGAATTTCGGGATCGTAAATATGATATTAGGCCAATTTTCGCCTTTTCGCGTCTAATTCCTATTTCTCGAGTCATTTAACTCCAATTTCTTATTGAACATGATAATATGAGGTATAATATAACTAGTGTGTAGAGTTTTACGCTTGCATTTGTTTTGAGTGAATTTCGGGAAGGTATATGTCATTTATAGAACTATTAACTACGGTAAATGATTGAATTCTTATATTATGTGTTATTCCTTGGTTGTTTTGCAAGGTTTATATGAATAACACACCAAGATTGAGGGCCTTCACCATAGAGGAATTACATGAAGTTCGGGATAAGTTGGCGACCTATCTTTGTGATGATTGCTTATGATGCATTTTGGTGGATTTCGCGATATAATTAGCTAGATCTACTAGTTCGTATCAATTCTATGTACACTTTTTACTTTATTAAATATATAAATTTAAAGTTAATTATTACGTTGAAAAACTTGTGATATATTGCAATTCGATTGGTCTTTTTTTTGTGTCGATGGGAGGTGTTGGGCGGGAGGGAGGCTGCCACGGTGGGGTGCAAGGCCGGGTCTTTGAGAATTTGGGCTAGGGGGCCGGGTGGGGTCTCGGGGTGGGTGGCAAGCGAGTGTGTGGAGGGTTAGCGGCAGGGGGTTGAGGATGGTAGAGGGTGGGTGGGGTGGGGGTGCAGGGGGGGCGCAGGGGGGGGTGAGGTGGGGGTGGGGGGTGGGTGGGGTGCTGGGTGCGGGGGTAGGGGTGGGGGTGGGGTTGGGGGGGGTGGGGGTGGGGTGGGGTGCGGGGTGGGGGGTGGGGTGCGGGGGGGTGGGGTAGGGGTGTAGGGGGTGGGGTTGGGGGGTAGGGGTGGGGATGGGGTGGGCGGGGTGCGGGGAGCGGGGGTGGGGGGTGGGTGGGGTAGGGGGTAGGTGGGTGGGGTGGCGAGGGGGCTGGGGTAGGGGGGGCTGCGGGGTGGGGGTGCTGGGGGTGGGCGGGGTGGGGGGTGGGGGGTGGGGGTAGGGGTGGGGCAGGTGGGGTGGGGTGGGGGTGGGGTTGGGGTGTTGGGGTGGGGTGGGGTCAAGGGTGGGGATCGGGGCGGGGGTGGTGGGGGTGGGGGTGCAGGGGAGTGCGGGGGTGAGGTGGGGTGGGGTGAGTGCGGGTGGGGGTGTGGGTGGGTGCGGGGCGGGGGGGGTGGGGTGCAGGGGTCGCGGGGGTGGGGGTGTAGGGCTTGCGGGGGTGGAGGTGCGGGTCAGCGGAATTTTTTTTTTAAAAAAAAAAATCCGAATACGAAAGGGTTGCGGTATTGGGTCTAGGCACTTGACCATTCACATATAGAAGGGCCGCGGTCTAGACCCAAAATCGCAACCCTTCACTTTTAGTGAAGTCTTTGCTACGGAAAGGGTCTTGGCCAAAAAGCTGACCCTTAGGGCCGTTTAACTGCACCCTTCGTTTTTTCCACTAGTGAATATTTCTTCAACGTATCTTTTGTCATAAAATTGTTTGGGATGTATCTTGTTTGAGGAGGCTCATCTGGATGTAGGAGACTCCATACCCATGCATTCCTAGTTTCTTCAACATCGTGGCTATATTCCCTCCTTTGAGTTATTATTAATGTATTTATCTCTTTATGATTAATCCATATAGGCTTCACAAATAACTTTGATTTTTATAGCTCGTTTTTCACTAAGGATATCTTGTACTTCATTAAAATTTATCTCGGGTTGGGCCTTTATTTCTTCAGGAATGATGTACGCAGATGTACATCCTATTTTCACAAACCTCATGGCTGGTTTTATCTCTTGATAAGTAACTTCCCCAATAGATGTGTAACACCGTACACAAATCATTTTAGATTTTATAATCAGTAAATAAATTCTGGTTACCTTGTATAGGCTAGGGATTAAGGATAACTCTTCTCTGGTTAGCGTGTATATGGAATTGAGTAATCCGTAATCATAAGCTGCTTTTATTAACTTTGCATTACAACCTGGTAATGCGATTAACTCATTTGTTTTTCGAAGAGGATTAGTAACATATCCTCTTTCTATTTCTCCATGTTTATCTTGGATAGTAACTTGGGGAGCTGTGTTTAGTTTGTTGGCAATAGTCAGGAAATTTGATATATACTGTCCATCTAAGGGGTTCATTGTCTGTTTTGTTCCAAGGGTTAATTTATCTTTAAAGGAAGTAGTATCTGGGACTAAGCTGGGGTAATCTTTGTCATTGATAAATGTTTTGGGAGAAGTCTGTATTTGATAGTTTAGGAAATCTCTTTTTTGAGAAGGGAATCCATAACTTCTTCTTATAATAGCTTTGCCTTTGGCCTGGTATCTTTGGTTAGCACCATTATCTTGTTCTTGATAGCTCTGGCCACTGCCATTATCTTTAGAGCTTTCTCTACTTCTTTTCACTAGATCACGCTCTTGTGATAACTTACTTATCAATAGTTTTTGTTCTTGATTCTCTTGAATCAATTGTTGAACTAACTCTATGGAGATAATCTGCATAATAATTTTCTAATATCTATATTTTTTTAACATTTCTTATTTGTGTTTTCATATACTCAGTGAATCTTGTATTTGAGATTTTCTTATAAACTTTGGTAGAACTCAATCCCTTCATTAATATTATACTTCAATCTGTTAATAATAGTTCTATCATCCTTCATATAAGTATTACTAATCCGTCTTTCAACTCTTAAGCTCAAAAGCAAATTAAGTAAGATCACACCTTTTCACCTCACCACATAGATTTTACGTATTCAGTCCACAACAACCTTCTCATATTCAACGGCATTAAAGGACTACTACTACCAGTTGTCTCTTGGTTTAAAAGCATGATTTTACTAAATCGAGGAGAGCATATTTAAGATAGTACAAGTCCTATATGAAGTTATAGAATTATTATTACGGATTTCAGCATTATTATAAACTAAAGGATTAAATTTATACTTAGTTCATAAGAAAGAATTTTACCTTAGCTTCTTCCATAACTATGGAAGATTATCCTGAAATTAACTTCTCCAAGCTCTGATACCAACTTTAACCTACTGAGAAAAACTATAGAAAAACTACCAAAGTATTTGAAGTTGAGAGAGAGATAAGAGAGAAGTATTTTTTTTAGTGAACTCCTTGATGATTTGTTAATTTTTGTTATTTCCTCGTTTAGCACTTCCTTTGTTATTAGTGGAACTTTAGTATTACCTTGCACTTGTGTTATGTCAATAACGTGTTCTCTATCAGCTATCACTAAATATTTGTTCTTATCCCTTCTGAATATTTTCTTGATTAAGTTTCTCTCAAATAACTTATTTGTTGACAAAGTAAATCCTTCACACTTTATTTGATTCTACTTTTGAAGATCAAAAATAGCTCTTTGGTCTTTACTTTGTGGAGTAATTTCTTCATCGTAATCTACTTCATGTAATTCTTTATCCATCACTAGTAGTCTCAACGTTATCTTCTTCGCTAATTATTATTTCATCACTTTCTGTTGCATATTCTAGAACATATATCTCTTCTTCTGGCGGTATATTATTTTTCCCTATTTCATATTCAGCTATATGTAATTTAATAAAGTTAATATTTTTATTTACTTTAGGATTTTTATTTACTTTATTTTTACATTCTCTTGCTATATGACCTATTTGTCCACAATTATAGCACCTACACTTCTTTGGGTTGTTAATATACTTATAAATTTTTCTTTTTATATAATAATTTATGTTCGATTTCTTCTTGTGTCTATATTTTCCATATGGTTTAAACCTTTTATACTTCTTATGCCTAAACTTTGGTGTTTTATTTCTATGTGTTTTATTTAATCTATAGCATACAAATTTTGGTGTTTCATATTTTTCACAGCAATCACTTATTTTTGCATGTTTTTTAAAAGCTTTTTGGTTATTAACTTATGTAGAATAGTTTTTATACCAAGTTTGTAAGAAAGATATTTGTTCTCCAAAGGTACCTGATTTAGGTTCTTTAGAGTATGCTTCTTGAACCATAGTAATTATTGGAATGGGTAAATTTTCAAAGTATAATTTTCGAAATATAGCTAATTGCTCAGTTGTTTCTATTCCTAATTCATAATAATTCATTTGAAAAGCACAATTGTGTCTTTTAATATCTTATGGGCACATAGAGCATATTTCCATATTATATAATTGAGATTTACTATATTCTTTCTTAGCTTCTATATGTTTTAAATCTGCATTTAAATTTCTAAATTCTCTACTTATAGCAATTTCATATTTTTTAAACATTTGTGTTGACTCTGTCATTTCATGTCCTTCTATATTAGTACTTCTTATTTCTGTTTTATCTATTGTTCCTATGTGAGTTAACCAGTTTTTAACTATTCCTGTAATAGTTCCTTCAATATAATTAGATGTAATAGCTTTGCCTTTGGCCTGGGATCTTTGGTTAGCACCATTATCTTATATATATATATATATATATGTATATACATATATATATATGTATATACATATATATATATGTATATACATATATATATATATGTATATATATATATATATATGTATATGTATATGTATATATATATGTATATGTATATATATATATATATGTATATATATATATATATATATATATATATATATATATATATATATATATATATATATATATATATATATATATGTATATGTATATGTATATGTATATGTATATGTATATATATATATATATATATATATATATATATATATATGTATATATATGTATATATATATATATATATATATATATATATATATATATGTATATATATATATATGTATATATGTACATGTATATACATGTACATGTATACATGTATATATATATGTATATGTATATATATATGTATATATATATATATATGTATATATATATATATATATATATATATATATGTATATATATATATATATATATATATATATATATATATATATATATGTATATATATATATATATATATATATATATATATATATATATATATATATATATATATATGTATATGTATATGTATATGTGTATATATATATATATATATGTATATGTATATGTATATGTATATGTATATGTGTATATATATATATATATATGTATATGTATATGTATATGTATATATATATATATATATATGTATATGTATATATATGTATATGTATATATATATATATATATATATATATATATATATATGTATATATATATATATATATATGTATATATATATATATATATATATATATATATATGTATATATACATATATATATATATATATATATATATATATATATATATATATATATATATATATATATATATATATATATATATATATATATATATATATATATATATATATATATGTATATATATATATATACATATACATATATATATATATATATATACATATATATGTATATATATATATATATATATACATGTATATATATATATATATATATAATATATATATATATATATATATGTATATATATATATATGTATATGTATATATATATGTATATATATATATATATATGTATATATATATATATATATATATATATATATATATATGTATATATATATATATATGTATATGTATATATATATATATATATATATATATATATATATATATATATATATATATATATATATATATATATATATATGTATATATATATATGCATATATATATATATATATATATATATATATATATATATATATATATATATATACATATATATATATAT
>CANSZD010004209.1:0-104719 GCA_947648045.1 Beta corolliflora
TAGAGTACGATATTTCGGACCATGCTCGAGCTTCAAACGGTCCAAAACACGTTGAAGTCGATAAAACATTATACACATATCCTAATCGTATTTTAAATACTATAAAAATAAATAATTTCTCAAATAAATATAATAATAACATATACTAAATAAATATAATTTTAAACAAGTTTCACAAAGTATATTTTATACAATATAATTATTTTAGAATAAAATACTTGATTTTTAGTGAAGAGAGATCAACTAAGGGAAAAATAAGCGCGAAAATTAGGAGGGAATTCCATGGTGTTACAATCACTTCCCCTTAAGAAAGTTTGGGTACTAAACTTAAAACATCAAGCAATACACAGGAAGAAATAACTACGGATACTTGAGTCTCGCCCGACTCCCTACGGTCTCTAAATGTGGCTTCTTTAATTTACGACTCCTCGAAGCACCTTCACTAAGGAATGACTTTCTCCTGGCGCTCGGTTCGACGGTGGAGAATACGGAAGCGGTCGCTCCTCGAAGGTCGAGTTCGGTTCCACGGCTGCAGGCTCCCGGCGGAGCAAACTTGAGAAGGATCGGCTACGATACCTTCGGAATTCGACACATGGGCAACGTCATGAACCCTTGACAAATCCGACGTGGCTTGACCTATAAGCCACTTCCCTATTCTCTCGAGAATCTCATAGGAACCCAACATACTTCGTACTTGGCTTGTCTTTGAGCCAAAACCCATCGCTCCGCTCATCGGTGATACCTTTGAAGTAGAACATATCACCGAACTCTTAGGAATTAGGCTTACAACGAGAGATCGGCATAGGAGTTACTGCTTATCTTGGGCAGTCTCCATCTTGCTTTGAATGACCTTCACTTGCTCACGTTATCTTGAATCGGCTACGGCCCCCGAAACCCGGGAATCACTAATGTCGCTCCAATAGGTAGGAGGCTACGGCGCCGTCCCATCTGAAGCCTCGCCTGGAGCCACTGAATGCTAGCCGATAGCTATTATTGTAGAGAACTCCACTGACTCGATGACTTAACCCAAAATTCTTGAAATTCAGGCCCGAAACACGAAGCATATCCTCGAAGTACGAATAGTTCACTCGATCGGCCATGAGTAGCATGAAATGCGGTACTGACTTGACTTTGTACCCGAAAGCACCTTACGAGTAGTCCGAAAATGGGATAAGAACCTCGGATCACGATCCCGGAGACCCAGTATTCTTCATAGCAATAAATGAGCCACCTTGGGTGAACGATCTACGATGCTCCGTATTACATTCTTACCACGGCTCTCGGAAGACCATTCCCCAAGATCTAGTGAGATATAATCGAACTCCCGTACGGGAATAGGCAATGGTTGTAGCAAACCACGGGTCTTTGATGCTATATGTTACTTTAAAACAAACCGGGGCCTTATTAGCCCCGAGAATTCAAGTGATCTCCTTTTTTTTCCGGGGCCACCAAAAATTAATCTTGAGATCCTTATAAAGCTTATCACCCCCGAGGATGGGGCCAGATAGGGAGTGTTATAAGCCTCCTCGAGAATCTTCCTCTTGAGATCCCCGACATTAGGCACGCCCCATGCTCCCAGGAGTTCCTCGAGCTACCATCGGCTAATCTGAAAATTCTCGGCTCGGCCTTACACCATTTTGCTTCACGAATCTTCCCGAGCTTCGGATCATCTCTTCTGTTTGCTTCTCAAATCCTGGAACAACTACGGCTCGGCACTCATAGGGCTCCGATTATGCACCTTAGACCTTGAGGCACCACCTCGATATCGAAGCTTCTTGAACTCAGCCACCCAAATCCTTAGGCAAAATCATGGCGGAGTGTTAGAAAGTGTTTTATCTTTCGATTCGGGCGTGTGCCACCTTAATAGCCTTACCCTCTTTGTACTCCGGGGTCAACTCATAATCTTTAATAAACTCCAACCATCTAATTTGCCTCGTATTGGGATCCTTTGTTTGAGTGAAGATGTATTGAGCTCGCATGGTCGGTATCCACACACCTTACATGGAACACCAGACAAGTAGTGTCGCCGAGATCTTGAGTACGGAAACACCCCGCATTGCTGGCTGGGGATCATGAGTCGGGTAGTTCCTTTCGTGAACCTTCAGTGGTCTCGAATCATAAACGGCTTCTTCAGCTCATCGCCAGCCTGACCCGAGACCATTTTCGACGCATCGAAAGCCCTTTACTACTGCCCCTGCGGACGGTATAGTAAGAGCTCAAGCCAGTGTGAGACTTTTCTTCAAAGCTTGGAAAGCCTTTTCCCGATCTTTGAACCCAAAAAGAACTTACACTTCTTCCTCATCGCTTAGTCGAAAGGTTGAGTAACTTTGGAATAAATCCTTGATGAAACGTCGATGGTAACCTAGTAAGGCCTGGGAAAATTCGGAACCTCGGACACATTCTTGGACTATCCCGTTCAGCTCTGACCCTTGACCTTGGAAGGATCGGCTTTTGCCCCTTCTTTACTAATCACATGACCAGAAATACGACCTGCTCGACGGAACTCACATTTTGAATAACCCAGCGAAACCATTTTACTTCCTCGGGTTATCGAAGTCGGCCTCGGATGCTTCTCATACTTTCCTTCATCCTTAGAATACACGAATGTAATCGATAAAGACAACAAACAAGAATCAAAATATTCATGGAATGAACAGTTCATTTGATCCATAAACACCGCAGAGCATTCGTAGACCAAAGGTATCACCTTCGAACTCATAGTGCCCATTACCTCGTTCGAAATGCAATTTTTGGGATATCTTCCTTCTTCACAGAATCCGATGATAACCATACCTCAAATCAAATTTGAGAAGACCCCAAGGCCCCCTTCAGCCCGATCAAAAAAATCTTCACTGAGGCAACGGTACATGTTCTTGATCGTTACCTTATTAAATTCCAGGTCAATCGATACGCAAGCGCATACTCCCATCTTTTCTTGCCAAACGAACAAGAGCACCCCGAGAAAGAACCAGTAGGCCTTATAAAGCCCGTCGATCAATCTTACCCTTGATTGCGTTTTCAATTCTTGTAAGTCCGCGAGGTGCCATTCTATAAGGAGCCTTAGAAATAGGTGCGGCACCGAGAGCAAGATCTATACCAAACTTAACACCCCTACGGAGGGAATGCCCCGGTAGCTCTCCGGAAAGACGTCGGATACTCACGAACTACGGGGAATATCCTCAAGTTGCTCTTTAAGAGTTAGATACTTCACCATACAAAAATGCCTCATCTCCCCTTCCCATTTGCATTCTTCTCATCTTCAAAGCGGATCAATTTTCACTCCTCTTCACTCCTATTCCCGAATAGGAAATTCAATTACCTTTGGGACCCGGACAGTGAAATCATCTCGATCACGGCAATGGATGCTAATGATACTTCATGACAACTACCTACACCCGGAATTGCATCGAACTCGGACAAATCAAACTCCTTAAGGTCGATGGAAGATCGGTTCCTTAAAATGACCATAGGGACATCCTTGTAGTCGGCATAACAAGTGGTAACTCTCTCCATATGCAAGAGATATGAGACACCTCACGGGGGAACTATAGGTCGAAATTAGCTTCTATCCCAAAAGCCACTAGGTCTGATAGACACAAACACACCCGTATCGAGTAAAACATAAGGAGGCACATTATTAATAAGAAAAGTACCGGTAATCACGTCGGATGAACATTTCCTCCGCATGAGTCATACCACATATATCCTGTTCTTGTGAGGAACAAAGAACCGCCGGGCCGAGTAGGACTGCGAGAAGATGATGTAGCACTCGGTTCTTGGGGAACTAAAATGACTTATGCCCAACCTCTCCTACTGTAAGTAGCAAGTGATCGTAGTTCCATCGCGATTCTTGCCCGGATGAATCGCCTTCTCACGAAGAAGACACTTGAGTCGCATCATAACCCCGTCGATGGCCAAAACCTCTTTGGTAGCCCCACGTTTGCTGGGCCATAATACCTCGACCTTTTCTTGGACTCCTGGGACGAAGGACACGGCCGAGCTTCTTCACGGCGACAACCTTAGCAGGCCTCTTCTTTCTTGATGGAAGCATGAATACTCATGGCGATCTCATATGCCCCACTGAAATAAGAGGCTCTCGAACCGCACATGGGTCCCAACCTTCGGATCCATTTCTCTTTATGTACCTTTTCACCCTCTCGGTCTCGTAGGTACAAGGTAGTAGAAAAACCGGACAACTTGGCAATAAACTTGCCAGTGAACTCCTGAATGCTTTCAAAGTCCCCTGAGATAATGAGAGGAACTCCTCCTATTTCGCCAACGAATCTCATCGGTAGAACCTCTCCTTGATTTAGCAATGAACTGCTTGCCTCAAACGAAATCTAGTGTAGCCGTACGCTCGCACGGAATCGTGCTCACCGGTTGCTGCCTCCATTTTCGATAATAGGTACTTGGACCATTTACGCAACAGGACACCCAGTGTTGCGAACAATTTTTCCATCTCTCGGAGCTAAATCTCCAATATAACAGGGTCGGCAGTACCTCGTGGGTCGGCGGCTATGACGATCAATCCTATCAAAGACTAGCTCACCAGTAGGGGCATTACCCAGTTGGCCAAAGAGATGATGGCATTTTCTAATGCACGATGTCTCAGATGAGTCGCTTCCTTTCGTGCATCGAGTGTACGATGGGAGGCATACTACAAAAAAAACGGATATTAGTTAATAAATCACACGTAAGAAACATATAGCACATCTTTTAACAAAAATAATTCCTCGGGCTTTCTTCCTAGCAAGTAAACTCTCGCTAAGAACTTTTCTTGAAGACTAAGACACTAGTAATCCTAGTTACAAGATTGCATACTTCATGTGAAACATGTAGACTCGAGAGAGAGTTTTGGAACGTTTGCTTCGATACCAAGCTGTAACACTTCGTCCATTCACAAGCAATGAATAAATAAAATAGAAAGATTTATTAAGTTGTAGACGATGGCGAAAATGTCGTCAAGACCAGACGTGTCACTCTAAAGTTCAAATAAAATCTAAAACAACATCCAAAATAAATCCCAAAGAACATTAATCCAAAAGTATCCATAACGAGATAACATGATCTCAAATCCCATAAGGAAAGCAAAAGAAAAGAAATAAGTAATCCTCCTAACTAAGCTCATCAGTATCTCTCATAACCCATGACATAAAATCGAATCGCGGCTTATTAACCCGCAAAATATATCAACCAAACATCCCGATCGACCCAACCAACAACTAACAATTTAACATGCTTAAATAGTAACTACCGCTCTCCCGGCTCAAATAATATCCACATAGGGAGTTATCGAAGCATTAATAAATAAGTCTCAATCAACATAAAAATATCAAAGCAACCAAATAACAATTTAACAACACCTAGGTTTTAACGTGGCTTAAATAAAGTAAATCAACAATAATGAACTTAAGATAAGCATACAACATCCATAGCATAAGCCTCCAAAAAAATTAAACAAAATAATATCATGAGTCTTGAAAGGAACGTCGGTGGATGCGTAACTAATTTCCAGGTTTGTCGGATCGAAATTCCAGGATTACCTACTTCATGGGGCACCGTTCCCTACTTTGCTTGTGTCTAAGAATGGTCGAAACTCCGGTGAAGATGGGCACCTACACTAGTCGAATTGTCAATTTACGTCGTACACAGGACCACTATTTGCGTCCGGACATCGGCTCCGACTGGGATGCAGTCTCGTCGCAAATGACGGAGACATGATCTGCGTCGGATAAAGGTCACGCGGTTGAGGAGCTATTTCGTCGGACAGGGCTCAAGGTGCGCGCTCGCGACGCCTGAAACCATACCACCAAGACGACACGGTCAGCCTACCATTTGCGTCGCACGTTGGACCATGTGCGACGCAGATCAAGCATTTTTTATTAAAAAGAATTAGCGTCGGATTTTAACCAACATCCGACGCAAATGGCATATTATACATAAAAAAAATAAACAAACCAAACCAACTTAAATAGCAAGCACGAAATAGTTTTGCACATATGCAAATCACAGTTATTAAAACATGATTCTTTATTCTCTACAATAGTTACGTAATCGAAAACATGAATGAAAATCTAAAATTATAAACGTAACAAATCTACAAAATAAAATGGAATTAAACAAACTTAAACAACGAAAATCTACAATTCTACGGCCTAAATCTTGTTAGATCAAAATAGAAAGCTTGGCGATGGTTTCTTTTCTTCCTCCACCGATCCGCAAATTAATAAATTTCATTTTTTAAATGAGTTAAAAAGCCGAAAAATACAGAAATTTCATTTTCGATAGGTTCTATTTTTTTTTATTTCAAAAATAAACATAAATATGGCGAAATTACCCGCAAATTAGATCAAATCGAAAATTCGTCGGGAAAAATCACGCAAAATTGCAGTCATCAAGATCGCGGACATAGAGAGAATAATTCGAATGAGGAGAGAGAAAATTAGTGCGGATCCATCATGTAATTGACATGAACTTCGAGATTTTGAAATGACAGAGAGGTTTACCTAAAGTGATGACTAATTATAGCGGCGATTTGAGATCATTAGGAAGTTACGGATATGCGGAGATCCTCTTTGAGATTCGAAGTCGAGGAGAGAGAGAAAATACCGAGAAAAATGGCGAAAAGAGGAAATCTATTTGCGACGAACCTCGATGAGGTGGATCGAACCATGTATACATCTTTTTTTTGTAGCGTGCCATTTCCTGGCTTTATACCCGAAGCTACGAACCATCGAAACTCTCTTTTCAAGCTAGGTGAACGTCATGGACTTGTATATATATCTCACTTTTTGCTTTTGATTTCTTATTTTTTGTTGTTTTAATTTGCGAATTTTTTTGGGGTTTTGTGGTGTTTTTCGATTTGGGTTTTTGTTAATTGTTGAAGATATTTTGTGGTTATGATGTTTTGAGTGATGAGGGTTTCATTTGATGATGAATTTATTCCTTGTTTGATTGTTGTTTGAATGAGTGAGAGAGAATGAGGTGGGAGCGGCGCTTGGAAATGATCGGGTGGGAATGAAGTTAGGGTTTGGGGAAATGAGGTTTTAAAAGTCATGGCCATCTGCGTCGCGTGTGATGGCCATCCGACGCCTAAGACAAAATGGCATCCAAGTCATCGGCCTTTAGATTGTGAAACGATTTGCGTCGCATCCCCCCAAGCATGCGACGCAAATCATGGGATCCAGCCATCTGCGTTGCACAATAGTTGTGTTTGACGCAAATCATGTTTGTCATCTGCGCAGCGTTCTCAACCCCGTGCGACGCAAATGACCCCACCACCCATCTTTGTCATTTGTGCGTCGCACGTTCTTTAATGTGCGACGTAAATAGGCTATTTTCGCGTCGGTGCTTCTAGCGTTCGACGCACATAGGCGCCACGTAAATTTGCATTTTCTACTAGTGCCCGGCTCGTACTCCCCAACCTCCCGGACGACAACAATAAAGCCAGGTAATACCCTAAATCGCAACCTAGGTGGTTGGCATGTTCTTCACTTAGGACTACATCTATCCCCGGATATCTCAATCTCAATAAATTAGTTCTATAAATAAATTAAATACAATAATGTATTCATCAATTAATCCTCAGATATAAATAATAAGGTTGCCCTTAAGGCCTTACACCTAAAATCAGCATAAACTAGGATCGTAATCCAAGAGTCTCAATTCAACAATATTTATTCTTCTCAAAGTAATAGTAATAGTAATACTAACAAAAGTCATTTCTCCCAACTAAAAATAATAAACCTTCCATAAAACATAATTATACACCAACACAATATAATCAAATACTCCAACTACTACACTCTCGTTGTCTGAGTTTGGGTACAAGGTTAATTACAACATTAATTATAATACCCCTAGTAAATAACTCTTGGCAAAAGCGGTACTAAAGACATTATTATTCTCCTCGAAACCTGGAACGTCGACAACTTAGATATTGATTAAAAAAAAGTACAACATTGTTATACTCTCAATTCATACAAACAAACCAAAACATCATAAAATAACGAATTCATTCATATATATATATATATATATATATATATATATATATATATATATATATATATATATATATATATATACTTCCTCCGTTCCAAAATAAGTGAAACACTTGTCTCAAAAAGCTCTCACATAAATGAGAGAAGTGTTTCACTTTTTTTGCGGGAAGAAAATATATATATATATATATATATATATATATATATATATATATATATATATATATATATATACAATAAACTCACGAAAATATAGCCATAGCAACAACTTACAAACTATGCCTAATATTAGATAACTATCTTTGTAAAAAGAAATCATGACTTAACTGTTTATAAATATATAAACCTAACCATGAAATACATAGTCCCGAATAAAACAACACAAGTATGACAAAACTAGAATGCAATACATAGGGCTGCACACAAACCGGTCCGGACCCGGAATTTGGACCGGTCCGGACCGGAATTTGGACCGGACCGGACCGGTCCTAAGAAACCGGTCCGGTCCACGGTCCAAGGTAAAAGTGAATTCGGCAACCGGTCCGGTCCGGTTAAAACCGGTTGAAACCGGTCGGACCCGGTTGACCCGGGTTTTTAAAATAAAAAAAAATTCGCAATTTCCTAAAGAAAGTTAAGTGCAGTGTGCAACCGCACAACTAAACCCTAGAACAAACACTCTCTCTCTCTTCTGCTGTCTTCTCCAAGACTCCAGCGTTTTTCCACACACCATCTTGATTCTTGACATCTTCGACGCTTCTCAATGCAAACACAGCCACACAGGAGTGCTTTCTCTTCGTCTCTTCGTTCTCTATAGTCTCAAACAACTGTAAGTTACTAATTCTCTTTTTTTTTTTCGTTTTTTCGTCAGTTTTATGTCTTGTTTTTTCAATTAAATTTCTGTTTTTTTTTTTGTTCTAAATTTCGTTTTTTATTTCTATTTGAATATATGTTTTGGTTTGTTTAATTAGTGGGTTTGTGTTGATTACTGTATAATCGTCTTTAATTTGTTGTCTATTTGTAACTACTGTTCAATTATGTAATAAAAGTGAGTTGTTTTCATTTGAAATTAATCTTGTTATTAGTTGTTACTTGTTAAAGGCGTTAGATTTGAACGCATGGCATGTATTGTTTTTCAGGCTGTCATTCATCCTCAATAGTCTGTTTCCTTATTGATGTCAACATTCTTCCTTTGGTAGATACATTTGACTTGAATGTACATCTATAGTTTAGTAGCAAATGGGCAAGATTTGAAATGTATAGTTGGGTGCCAAAACACAAGGTTTGTCTAAATTCATAAGTTCATTAATTTTTGTGGGCATTGGGCAAGTTGAGATGTAGGTAATTTGTCTCAAATAATCATAATCAGATTCGTCTCAAATATGTAGGTAATTCGTATTGATTATGATTTCTGTTTTTTTTTTTTTATAATCGATTTTGTTTGAATAATAATTTTTGTTTTTAATTTGTATTAATGAATTTGTTTTTATTTTGTGTATCAAATAAGTTGTGGCTAAACTTTTGTGTATTGAATAAGTTGTGCATAATGAATTATGTTTTATGTAATGTTTGTATAAGTTTTACCCTTTTAGAGAAAAAGTGTTTGCACACAATTAGTGGACGATTTGTTGTGTCAATAATATTGCTCATCATTATACCATATAAAAAAGTTAGATGTTCTGCTGCTTTTGAGTCCATTGGCTAGTGTATTTGCTCAATTTATGTTGAAGATGTTGCTCAAAGTTAAGCAATTGACCTCATCTACATTATATGACAGAGGGTCTGACAAACAAGTAGGCAATATGGAAGCCCCGGATTCATTTTCTTGCAATGTAAGTTGCTATGTTTACGTATAATGTTTTTGGCCTTGCATTTAATTTATTTCTTTATTGTAATATTGTTGTATATGTTATAATTTCCTATCTAATTTTGCAGATGGAGAGCTCCCGATCCAAAAGGTCGGTCTACTCTTCTGATCAAACGGCAACCACACTTTCCGATGCTGCTAGTCGAACAGACCTTACAGAGTTGCGCAAGACATTGCCTCCAGAGAAGATACTTAGGGAAGGACGCAAGTATTTGGTTAGGAAAAACAAAAGAACAGCAGCATATTGGGAGTTCTACATTGAGTACTTGGATGATGAAGGAAAACTTCGAGCCGAATGTAAGTTTTTTGATAAAACTTTTGCTGTTGATGGTAATGTTAATGGGTCAAAAAATGTGAAGTATCATGCTGAAAAATGTCTTGGAAATCCTGCTAACAAAGATAAAGACAAGGGGGGAGGGAAGCAAACTGAATTATTTTTTCAACAAGGGGACAAAGAATGTGATGACGGAAAACTAAAGTATGGTAATGTTAATGTAAAGGATGTTAGGGAAGCTGTGATTCGTATGATCATTATTGATGAGCTTCCATTTAGACATGTGGAGAATGTTGGCTTTAGGGAGATGATGCAAGTTGCTTGTCCTAAATTTCACATTCCCTCTCGTATGACTGTTGCTCGTGATTGTTTACAACTTTATTGCACTGAAAAGGAAATTTTAAAAGAATCTATTAAGAAGTGTCAAAGAATTTGTGTGACAACTGATACTTGGACATCAATTCAAAGAATCAACTATATGTGTCTCACTGCTCACTTTATTGATAGTGATTGGAAATTGAATAAAAAGATAATAAATTTTTGTTCAATTTCTAGTCACAAAGGTGAAGCTATTGGGAAAGCTGTTGACAATGCTAGTTCTAATGATGTTGCTTGTTTGCACTTGAGAAGAATGGTTCAAAGAACTGGTTGTATTAGTGATGGAAAATTTCTGCATATTAGATGCATTGCTCATATAATTAATCTCATTGTTTGGGACGTCATTAAGGAACATGTTGTGTCTATTGATAGAGTTAGAAATGCTGTGAAGTATGTTAAAAATTCTCCTGCAAGAATAGCTAGATTCAAAGATCTTACTCAAAAGGCTAATATAGATAATAAGTCTTCTTTGTCCTTTGATGTTCCTACTCGTTGGAATTCAACATACACTATGTTAGATACAGCTTTGAAATTTCAGCGTGTATTTAGTGGGATATCTCTTCCTGATGGTGATGGTTTGAATGAAAATGAAAAACCCCCTGATTTTGATGATTTGAAAAAAGTGGAAAGGTTGGTTGTGTTTTTGAGAGAATTTTACCTTCTGACTCGTCGTATATCTGGTTCACATTATGTGACAAGTAACAAAGGTTTGTTTGAGATTGCGGCAATGTATGACATGTTAAATAAATGGGAGAAAAATGTTGATTTGGATTTTCAAGCTATGGTGATTTCTATGAAAAGAAAGTTTGATAAGTATTGGGGGAATGTTGAGAAAATGAATATGTTCATATATCTTGCTGTGATTCTTGATCCTCATTCTAAATTATTGGTTGTTGAATTAACACTTAGTGACATGTATGGAAAAGAAAAAGGGATGCAACTTGCTAATGATGTGAAAGTTTTTGCATATTCGTTGTTTGATGAGTATCGAAATATGTATTCTTCTTCCCCTTCTCAATGTGCACAAAGTGGAGATTCTATGTCATTGGATTTAGAGGAGGATGGTACCATTGGCGGTGGTGTTGATTACATGAAAAGTATTAAGGATAGAGCTAAAAGATTGAAAGGATTGGGAGGATATGTGAGGAGTGAATTTGAGAGGTACTTAAATGAACAACTAGGAGCGGAGGAAGAGGATATGGATGCTTTATCTTGGTGGGGTAGTAATGGTCATCGTTATCCCATTGTATCACGTATGGCACGTGACATATTAGCTATTCCATTGTCCACCGTTGCATCGGAATCCGCTTTTAGTGCGGGAGGTCGTCATCTCGATCCATTTAGGAGTTCTTTGACTCCTAAGGTAATATCTTTCACTCACTTATAATTTGTATTTATAAAAAAAGTTCATTTGTGTCAACATAAAATCATTTTGATGTTTTGTTTTCATATTCATATTAGACGGTTCAAGCTTTGATTTGTACACAAGATTGGCTTAGATCAAGATCAAAAGGAGTTCCGGTAGTTGAGGTGGAAGAAAATGTCAAAGAGTTAGAAGAAATCGAGAAAGGTATTGCTTTCTTTATAAAGAATTTTACTTTCAATTTTGTATGGCTAATATTGATTTTAATGTTGTTTTTTTACTAAGTGATTTTTTTTTATGAATAGATGTTCAAGGTATTGAATTGGACGATGAAGTGATCTTTGTGGACACCTTGTTTTGATCTAGTGGAGAATAAAGCAAGGAAGGATATCTATGTATTAGAGTTCGTTTATTATCATCTAAACTTGGACTAGGTTTTTAAAGTTCTAATAGTTTTTAAAGTTGTAATATGTGAAATTGTTTCTTGTAGCTTGTGATTTGTAACTTGTAATTTGGGTTATGGTTTTTGGAGTTGTAGTTTGTGAGCTACATGTTTATGTAAAGATCTAATGGTTTCAAGATTTTTACTCTACAAAGCTACTGGAATTTCGGAAGGTAGAATGCTTGCAAAATTTTTTTTTTTTTGAATAAGGAAAAAAGCACCTAAAAACAAACGAGTCCAACCGGTCCAGGACTGGACCGGACCAGAAACAGAGTCCGGTCCGGTCCGAGCCCGGAATCATAACAGGTCCGGGTCCAGGTCCGGAAACGGACTAAACCGGTCCACCCGGCCCAGCCGGTCCGGTCGGTCGGTCCGGTCCTGACCGGTGTGCAGCCATAGCAATACATACCAAAACCCAAAAAAAACTTAGATTAAATAAAGTTGTTACTATACTCAAATACATAAAAAAAAGAAATAAAAATAACTAAATACAGGAAACTTGTAACACCCCAGAATTTCAAAGGCGGAAAAGAAAGAAATAATAATAATATTAATAGGACGATGGCGGAAACATCGTCTTCTGGGAATGTCACTACTACAAGAATAGTGTTTAAATAACTAAGTGATAAAAACAAACATTAATAAATACTATAAGTAAATTAATTACTTAGATTAAAATCGAAATGAGAAAACTATCTCAAACTAAAGAGAAGTCTAGAACTAAAACCCCTAATAGATTATTTCTCGCATCTCAACCCGAGCCCAAAATCAAAGAAAATCCCCATCAACAAAACCTGCAAAATATACAACAAATATCCACAGTCAGTGGGGAGTAACTAGCAGTTCTCCCAGAACAATAGCAATCAAAGCACGATTCAGAAGAAGATTATTAAGAAAGGAATAACATGCAATAATTACATCAATAGCATGCACATAGAAATCATAAAGCTCATAGATGAAACAAGTGATCATCAACAATAAGTAAACATGATAGAGTGAGTGACATAATTCTAATATATATATATAATAATAAATCAAGAATTCAACACGTTATTGAGTCAGAAACCGAACGCCAGTGATTCGCAAATCACTTCCTAAGGTTTGTCGGATCGCAATCTCCAGTCGTCCATGGGCTTACGTTCCCCCAGCACTTTGTGTCTAAGAATGGCCAAACTCCCGATGCGGGGGTAGAACACGCAACTCCCCGACCTCTCGGACGACAACAATTAACCCGGGTGTACCCCTAGTTCGCAAACCGGGTGGTTGGCATGTTCTTAAGGGGACTACATCTATCCAACCGGATATTCTTATCTCAAAATACAGTCATGCATACAAACTAAGTATCATTCATCAAAAATATTCGTCAAAAGGGATGCCACCCGGCCTTATACCCACATTTCATCAAACAGATCTTCATAATTCCTCAAAATAAATAACTTACGAATTTTCAACAAATAACTCTCTTAATAACACTTGAACATCTCCAAACATCATCAATGATAATATACTGGCTTTTACAGCAACCACAATTCAATCACAAATACATCACCAATTAACTCTAAATCATATTCATTAAAAGAGTAATAACAATTAAATCATTTTATTCCATAAATCAAACCTAAACATGTGGTTACCGAAATGATGCATAATGTATACTACTGAAAATCAGAAACCCAGAATATATTAAATTATAAATTATATCTGATTTACAAGCCTTCAAACAATTTAAAAGTGTATCCTCAATTTCATCACAAAAACACCATAATAATTATGAAACTAACAAATTCGAGCATTAAAATCACAAAAAAATTATCATATAACCCTAATAGCTCTACTGACATGGTAAAATTTTTATTTATAATTTTAGGACTCAAAAAGTATTTTTAACAGTTAATATACAGATTCCTCAAATAAGCCATTATAATAATTAAAAATATAAAAAGACGCCCAAAAATTTCCAAAAATTCACATAACATGTAAAAACTCACGAAAATACATATTATTCAAATAAATTAATTTTTATGCCTCTACAAATAATTTTCATGAATTATATACTGACAGAACAGAAATTACAAAAACAGATATATCAATTAATTAAAATAGTAAACAGTAGATAAAAATTATTCTAAGGCATGGAATACATTATACGCATGTTACATGATCTAAGAAAAATGATTTCATCAATTTCAACAGTCGTTCAATAATTATTATGAAATTTAGCCAAGAACGCACAAAATACTAATTAAATCAAATAAATATTAAAAATCATGCAAAAATTATTTTTCTCTACACAGTATTCACATAGCATGTGTCACGTATGTTCATGTAAAATTTCGTCAAAATTATCATTCAAAAAGTATTTTAGATAATTCCTAACGTATTAATCTAATACCGAATACTACTCTAATCACTATGATTCTAGGATAACAACTAGTTACCTGGATCGTCGGGAGGAGAGCTGAGTCCAAAGATACAATCACGAGTTAAGCATGCAATCCAAATCCTCTTCTAACCCCAAGGCATAACAAACGAGAATTGTAGCAACAAGTCACTAAGCATTTCTTCTTGAACGTTGGAAACTCTTGTTTCGCACTGCTCTGTTACGACCATGATTCCCGATGATCAAAAGCTTAGATTCTAAATCGCTCCGGTCAGAATGTATAACAAGACGTTATAAACCTTGAGTCCAAAAATGAAGATGATCCAACGGTTAGATCTCCGGCTACGATTATTTTCGTGAAGGTGTGACAGGAAAAACCGGGTTGAAACTTTCTATTCTTTTCCTCTTCCTTTTCTCTCTTCCTTTTCTTGAAAAACGGTGGGTGATAAATGCAAATGATGCTGAACTTCTTTGAATAAAAATCAGAATCTTATGGATGTTTAATGGTTGAAATAAAGGGTTTTAATGAAGGAGAATGATTAGGGGGTTATAGGAGTTACAAAGCTACAAAGAGTCACAAGGAAAAATAAAAAGAAAAGAAAGAAGAGGAGCTCTCCTTCTCCATCTCCTTGGCCGGCTGTCAAGCCCAACACACCAACAAAAATTTCGGCCCAAATCAACAAGGGTCCAGCTTCAAAAACCCGCTACGCGATAAAACGATTAATTCTTAAATCGCGCCTAAACTTTGAAAATACTTAATAATGAAAATAATTCTAATAAAATATATTATAAATATAAATATAATGCACACATTAACACACCATATAATAAAATAATAATTCGGCTCCCAAATTATAAAGAATAAAAATCATTGATCTAGAGAAAATAATAAATTATTTATTTTTTTACGAAAAGAATATCATTTTAAAATAAACTAACACCAAAAGTAAAGAGTGAAAATTACGGGGTGTTACAAAACTAGTAAAGCCTAATAAGTCACCAAAACATACTGGGTAGTCATGAAACTCATCATCAACTTTCAAGCATAATAGCACAACTTACAATATCATATAATCATCCTACGTCTACGCTTGACGGCAACAAGGCAAGAATAAAACAACAAATAAAAAATAGCAGCAACAATGACATAACAGTAGGCAAAGCAACAAAACAAAGCAACCAGATCATGATACACACACAAGCACTACCAATTCGCATACTATTACAAACGTAGCATTAATATAACAGTTCAGTCATAGGTTCAATTCATGTGAACATATCATTAGTTAGCATCACAATTCTAAGCACAAGACATGGAATTAAACAAGAGTACATGAATGGACTGATTCACGCATACAGTCTCAATAGGATACGCATAATATATGGTTGATACGAAGCAATACATCCGATGTTCGACACGCCAACAACAAACTCAACACCCAACATGAAGTTACTCACACCCAAATTCCCACAAAAAATACTAACCCAACCTTAAGTATTAAAACTAGAATAATTCCTACACGAACTCTAAGCGTTCTAGGAAAACCGTTAGTTACCTGGGCCAACTAGAGGAGTGAAGCAAAATCGTCGAGTTTCCTTCGTCGTGCGCCGGCTCGTCATCCAAGTGATCACCTCCTAGCAATCCAAAATGTACTCAGAAACCCAAGAAAAAGAGTAGAAATGATGGGTATTTTAGTGTGGAATAATAGAGCAAAGATGGATGATTTTTGTGAGATGAAAAATGATAAACTTTCAGCTTTCTTTCCCCTTGATCTCATGGCAGCAAGCAAGGAAAATACAATAGTTTTTTTCCTGTCCAAGAGACTCCGAAGAAGGCTAAAAATAGGGTGCAAATGTGGGGGTTATAAGCTAAATTGATGGGATATTATTATGGCAATAATGGGGGTATTAAAAGGGTGGTTACAAAGCCTAATAAAAAATCAGAAAATCCCCCTTTAAGTTGAAATTTTTTCGGCCAGCTTAGAGTGCAATATTTCGGACCATGCTCGAGCTACAAACGATCCAAAACACGTTACAAAGTCGATAAAACATTATACGTATCCTAACGCGTATTTTTAAATCCTATAAAAATAAATAATTTCTTATATAATAATAACATATACTAAGTAAATATAATTTTAAACTAGTTGACAAAGTATATTTTATACGATATAATTATTTTTAGAATAAAATACTCGACTTTTAGTGAAAAGAGATCAACTAAGGGAAAAATAAGCGCGAAAAATTAGGAGGGAATTCCATGGTGTTACAAGTTGAGCCCTACCATATGTTGTGGCCGGAGACTAGTAAGATGCATCAAATTTCTTCTTCGATAGTCCCTGAACCTCGTACAATGGGTGTAGATGAAAACGCCATTTCCAGAGGTATTAAATTCTATCTCAATAACACCACTTCAAATATGTGCTATTATATAAATTGTCATAATGATTTATTCGTATTTCTGTTTTCTTTGGAGAAGTTAGTCCTATCTTTTTTCCAAATTTATCTTCACATTATTGATTCACAATTAATGCATTCATTATTAAAGTATTGTCTTGGCAAATGAATAAGTCATCCGTTCTTTTGTTAGCTTGGGATCTTTGGCTGCTATCAAATTGATTGACTGAGTAATACTACCTCTGCCTTCAATATTTCTAATGCTTCACGACTGGTTGTTCTCTCATCTTCTCCTTCAAAGTTGGGCAGAGAGGACGCATGAGCAAATTTGAGAGAGATTGATATATTAAGAAGTATAAGGGTCAGGCAATACCTCTGAATTCTCACTACCACTAGCAATAAACGCATTGTTGAAACCACCAAAGCGGGATGTTATCACGTACTTGTTACGCCTGTGCCCCTGTGTACTTCAATGGTTTTTTTCCATTTGCCCGCTACATCCCACAAATGGATCTCTTGACTATTAAGGTTAACAATGAAAAAGTTGCCATCTACTGAGACTGAAAGTGAGGTGATTGAATGCTCTTTTGATATCACATGCTCAGCATTTGTAACGACATGTCAATTAAATAGATATGATGAACTCTTCTCATAAGGATTCATATGTTGTGTGTCTGTTTGTTAGTGTATTTGTCCAAAATCGTGTGTTAATTATATCTGTTGTTCAAATTGAAAATGCTTCTAATGGTTGAATTATTTTTCTGAATAGATGAGATTGCAAGATGTGTCTATTCCTTCTGGCAGTTTGTTCTGAAAATTCAGTATATTTTTGTTCTCAAAGTTATATATCTTGTACTAATGGGTATCGTCTCTTAAAGTCATATTTCTTAATTTTATTTTTATAAATAGGGTGAGAGTGATTGTTGCTTGGTGATTGAATGTGACAATGTGCTCAAGGTTGTTGCTAATGGTAAAGTGTACATACCAAGCTCAACAGAGGTTTTACGTGTTCATCATAACACCCCGCCGAGTACTCAACGTCGTGTTGCCGTCATTAAGGTTGTTGAGCCTCGTGCACTTTTACCATGCCCTACTGAGGAATTTCAGTATGTATTCCAATCTAAGGACGCTTATATTCTTTGGCCAACCCATTTGATTCTTCCATTCAAGATGGTATAAATAAATTTAATTTTTTCTTCTATCGCACAAAATCTTATTCATATCATTTTCGTATACATAAACAAGTATTATATCTTGCATGGATTTTGTCAAGGATGATACACAAGCACAATTGGCTACACCATATCCTAGAACAACATCATTGCAATCATCATCCATTCGAAAGTACTCGATCACTGCAAAAAATCAAGATAAGTTGACTACTAGTTTGGTGCGAGCTTTTAAGATTCAAGCTCTAGGAATGAAAAAAAGGCAAGAAACTATCTCCATTAGAATTCCAGCAAAAGTATTTTATAATGAACATGATGTTGCCATGGATTATGAGGATATGCTCGATTGGTGCTTCCAAAAGGAGATTGGATCAACTCACATGTCCACATTCATGAAGTGAGTCAATTGTTTGCCTTTTTCAAACTAGTGATTTTTATGTTTATGGGTACTTTGTTATTTTCCAAAATAACACCTATGAGTTTTGCTAGGTACTTGAGTGAGGTTTGTTATAAAGGGGGATTTCGGGGTATATGGATTTTGTGACACCAATGTTCTAAGTCCTTTGACACCAACGACAACAGAAGAAGGGGATCCACGATCTGATTATTTGGCTTGTATCTTTGCATCTAATGATGGCAAAAATTTCAATCAACTTTTTTTTTGCACCATATAATGAGAAGTAAGTGTTGTGTTTAGTCTATGTGAATTATTATTTGACTATAAAAGTTGTGGTGTTATTTAAATTGATGATGATTTTGTTTTCTTTATCTTTACTTATTCAATTGTATAGTAAACATTGAATGTTAGTTGTTATTAGTCCTTGGAACGGATTGGTGTATTGTTTAGATCCAGCAGGAGTAAAAAATGAAGTTCGACCATTTGCTAAAAAGATCATTAATGAGTAAGTCTTGAAGGACTATATATTCAATATTTTTTATTATTATTAATATACTATTTTATTATTTGCCTAAGCTTGTTATGATCACATAGGGGAATTATCAAATTTACCACGTACCATCGAAAAGATATCAAGAAGATTAAAAAGAATCCGGAAATTAGATGGAATCAAATAGAGGTATCCGAGTTTCATTTGATTATTTTGATACACAAAAATATTCTTCATTGTCTATATTAAAGTATTTGTGATTTCTTGTGTATAGTGCCCTCGCCAACCGCTTGGTACTCTAGACTGTGGATATTATGTGTGTCGCTACATGCTTGAGACGGTACAGTTGAGACGACTAGTTATTCCAGATAAGGTACTTGAACATTAGTTATAATTTATCTTTTTTTCTATATGATTACGAATCTTTGAGACTGTACATTTGTATCTATGTTATATTAGAGAGATGAAGAGTAGTTTGGGTAAATTAGTTGAAAACACTTGATTATTACTTTAAATCTGAATGATCTTGCTACAAGTATGATAAAAAGAGTTCTGAAAATTAAGCATTGTTTAAAGTAGATTTCCTCAACAAAGCAAGCAACAAAAGCATTGCTAGCTAATGTACCAGGAAAGAGGATGTTAGACTTTGGATCAGGCCATCGAAGCCATGAGTAAGAGCTTTCTCGAGGTATTGGGTCAGTGTTTTTTCTCAAGTCTCTTATGGTCGTATGGCCTAAAACAATTGTGTGTACCAATTAGGACTCATCGTGCTTGCATAGTTTTATTTTAGCCTCAATAGTTAATAACTACTCCCACTTTAAACTTTGGGGGAAAAGAAACATTCATCTTCTTATATGTTTCCTTTTTAATTTGTGCATGATTAATTATAGAGTTTATAATTACTTTTCAAGTTTTTATGAATACTTATTTTGTAATTACCTTTATTGTAGTACTATCAAGGCATTGGTCCAACCTATTCTCAAGAGAAAATTGATGAACTTAGGGAGTTGTGGATTACATATATCGGGGATCAACACGAAGCACAAATGATGGATGAGTTCTAACTTCCCGCCTAAGTTTTTTACCTTAATCCATTTTTGGACATACATTATATTTTTTGGATTTGGATATTGATATCATGTGGATGTGACTATAGGCTAGATTTGATCTTGTTTATGATTTAGATTAATATTGATATGTATATATAGTAGTTTTTGGAAGTTTAGAATTATGAATATTGGTTGAATTATTTTGTGATATAAAGAATTTTAGAGGTGTGGAATATATATTCAATTTATTGGTTGTAAGATCCTATGGGTTGATGTATTAATTATACAGCAGGTACAAGTACTGTACGGAATTATTGTGTGGCGTGTTGCACCAAATAGATGCGTACGAGAAATGAGAGTTTGATTATTTAAAAAAAAAACTAATAGCATAGATAACAGGTATAGGTAAAATCTGTTATATATATTATAGGAAAACATTATAGTTATTTAAGATAGGTGTTAAATTTTCCTTCTTTCAATTTATCATATAAATAGCAAACATAACGCTTATTTACAAAATGTGTTATCTATCGGTATAACGTGTATTATAAATGACTGTTATGTTTTCTATGCCAAACATAACACTTTCATTAGGTGTTAGGTTTACTTTACATTACTCTGACTTGCAAAACGTTTCAAAAGTGTTATGTAAAGCCTTATTTAACAGTTATATTTGCCGCTTTTTGTAGTAGTGAAAGAAAAATTCTCCATATTCACAAGTAACTTAGCTTTCCCCCTCTTGAAAGTTTAAAAAAAAAACTTCGACAAAATGTCTGGGTGGCCAAAAATTCCTCCCCCTAAAAGGCCAAGAATCTCCCCACCAGTTGGTAGTAACCGTTTAATTTTTTAATTGCAACTCTCAAATTGTTTTTGTTCAAAGATGATCAATTTTTTTATTAACTGTTCCTTTTTTCTTCCGGGATATTGTTTGTAGGTCTGACGGCACTAGATGAAGCGCATAAACTCTGCAAAGACTGCGACCTCCTCACATTCCACATCTTCCCCCGCCTTGATTGGGAGGTGAGGTGGAGTGTGGAGAAGGTCTGCAAGAAATGGCGTGCATGGTGTAAGTTCAGGGAGTTCCCCCTCTTCTATGTGCAGCCTTCAGATGAATTGAAGGCCTGGATCCTCAACGACATCATATACAACGAAGGATACGACCTCAAGGCTTGGCTGGAGAAGGATATGACATCATACTTTGATGGCTTTCTGTTACTGTTCAAGGAAGATTGAAATCGGGGTTGGGGGATGTTTTTTTTTTGAATTCCTGTTAAATGAGTTCGTTGCATGGACTCTTTGTTTTTTCTTTTGTGTTTTTTTTGCCTCTGTAAATAATTTTACCTTTTATATTAATGCAAATTTTCATTTCCTTTACATTATTGTGTCCCATCTCTAACCAAGTTAGCATAAAGTTAACAGTTTTCAAAAGTAAATATGATAATATAATTAAATGAACATCTTTAACTAATATTTTGAACATGACACATATCTAAATGAGCATGCTAGTATGCTGTAATGAACATACCCAAGCAACCCAATGAATAATATAATGCATGTTCTGTTTTTAAATATAAAAATTACAACTCCCAAATATTGAAAATACTAAAAATTATAACCAAGTTCGCATAATGAACATACACAATGTAATTAAATGAACATTACACATACCAATGAATATATTACATTACATAGTGAACATACCCAACAATAACATAATGAACATGTGTAACCACTATTTTGAACATGACACATATCTAAATGAGCATGCTACAATGTTGTAATGAACATACCCAGACAACCCAATGAACAATATAATACATGTTCTATTTTAAATATAAAAATTACACCTCCCAAATGCTAAAAACGCTGAAAATTATAACCAATTTAGCATAATAACCATACACATTATAGTCAAATGAACATGTTTATCATTGTTACGAACATTTCACATAACAACGAACATATTAAACTATATAATGAACAGACCTTAATGAACATATTCAAGTACACAATGGACATTCCTAAATGAATATATAAAAGTACACGATGAACACTACTTCCTTGAGATGTACATAATGAACATATTCAAGTACGTAATGAACATAACTAACCACACAAGTGAACATTGCAATATTTCAATGGACATATCTAAATGAGCATGCTAACATGCTGTAATGAACATGCCCAAACAACCCAATGAACAATATACACTACTACAATTTTGGGCAAAGATAACACCCTTAAATAAACACTTAATTTAGCAATTGTTATGTAATGTCTAAAATTAACGTCTTGGTGGAAGAACTGTTATGTTTGCTTACATTGATACGTATCACTTAAAACTTATCTTGATATGTGTTATCTTTGCTAATATGATGCTTTTTTAATGGAAAAATGAAAACCGTTTAAGTTGTGTTGTGAACTTTTGCGTGGCTTTAGGAAATTATCTAAGTAAATCCCACTTGATTTCTCCCCTAAAAATTAAAATCAAAACCATAAACCCTTCTTCAATTGTCAATTGCTGTTTATTCAAGTACTGTACTCAACTGCCCTTCTTCTTCATCCGCTTCACACCTCGCTCCCACCGCCTGTTTTTCACTTCCGACTCTCATCTCCGACGATGTTTCGTCCCTCACACTCTCAATTTCATTCCAGGAGACAATCATAAACTCCAATGTTACCGGCAATTTACAGGTAATTCTTCCTTTTCAAGCCCTTGTATGTATTCCTAATTACATAAAAATAGTGATTTTGGTGGCTTTAATGTTCAAATTTTATTACTTTAATCACTTTTCTAAATTCATGGATTACTTTGCTATATTGATTTTCATAATTTGCCAAAATTATTGTGTAATGAGTTCTGATCTGTAGCATAGCACCTGTTGTGGACGCCATATTTGGCTTAGTAGATGGTTGATTTTGTGTTTTATTTTTCATCGAGTTATAGGTTAGCTATAAGACTATTACACCAGTGAGATCCTTAAAGAAAACACAAAAACATAATTAAATTATGAAATATAGCATCAATGGCTAAGTTGAGAATGATTGTGGGTATTGTTTGTTTGGAGCAACGGAGGATCGACATATCAATGTTTATTAAGTAGTGTTGTTTTCCTCTCAGTTCCTTTGAATGTTAAAACCCACTTTGTGCCACCTTTTTAATGAATTTGTTGGACCAATATCAAATTAAATCCATATCTTGCTCCGAAATCCGAATAGTGAATAAGTGAAACGAAGTTAAAGTGTTGCTTGTAACTTATGTGTGAAAATGATTTAACTAAAAATCACATACTGCAACTTCATTACAATTGAATGTCATCTTACTAATACCATTATCCATCTTACAGTAGCAAAATTTCCAATGAATCAGAGGACACGATCTATTGGATTCTAAGTAATAACCGTTTTTTATTTACGTAAGAAAACAAGAAAATTAGGAAGTAGGAATGCCATCTCTCAAGGTAGTAACCTTTTCTTATCTAGAATTATGAGATAATTAAAATCAATAAAATGAGCTAAACTAATCTGTGCATGGTATGGGCCTTGATGGGCGAAAGAGGCAAGCCTTTCCATGACCCTATTAACTTCGTGATAGCTAGTCTTGGCATTTGGTAGATAGTATGATGGTGAATATGATTGATAAGAAAGAATAAATCTAGTATTTGGCACTAGTATTTGGATATATCGACAATGAGACATAGTTTCATATAAATATTTTTTATAATACTAATGTTTAATGCCTTTTTTTCTTCTAAATAATATCGACAACTTTATAAAGAACGTGCTATTCACGATTGTGTAAATATGTTCTACGATTTTTTCACCAAATACCCTTGACAAATTAAAAAATTCACCATTATCGTGTCTCCCCATTTAAGGGTCCAATGATGTAATAAACCGCGGTATTAGTTGGCACGGCCTAATGGAGGAGCGGTCCGAATAACCAGGTCATGTGTGTTTTGAAATAATATTATAAAAGACCAATTAATTATCCATGATGATTATTGTAAATTAAACCCGTAAAATATTTTAAGTCCATTTTAAAAGCCCAATTGAATATTAATTGTTTTAATAAATATTTTCATAAAAGCTTTTATTATTATCTTTAGAACATAAATCAGATTTTCATCCCGTAAAATTCGATCTCCGGATTTTTAGATATAAAAATAGCATCTTAAAAGCACGCGTAGAATAAAAAAAGAATATACTGGAATATGCGCCGGACGCGGCGGCTGCGCTCAGCGCGCCACGTGCGTCCAGCACATTGGCCAGATCTCGTTAGGCGCGCCAATGAGCGCCTGACACGTGTACTTGTGACTCACACAGAGTTCTGAGTCTGGCGCAAGTCCTGTGTGAGACGCAAGCTACTTTTTTATCTTATCAAAAACGTTTTTCCACGTGTAAACTTTTAATTGGACGGACCACGTCAGGCGCGCCAATCTGAGCCTGATGCGTGTCCTTGCGCCTGCCACTTAGCCTTGCGCCTGGTGCAGGGCTTGCCTGGAGCGCACGTTTCTTTTTGCCTCTAAATACGGGCTGATTTCCCGAATCAAACACGGCTTTTGAATTATTATTTTACGAACACAAAATTCTCTCGAATACTTCGAATACTATTACGAATCTCCAAATACTTCAATCTTTCAAATCAATTCCTATTACTGATCATACTATATTCCTGGTTCCACGATTGCTACACCTGAAAGTCGTTACGCTTTTCGATCTAAACCGCATAGGTATAATCCTGAGGATCCTTAAATAATTAAATTCTATATTGAAGTTACTAACAGTTTTTATGTCATGATGTAGATCTTTAATTGATAATCGTGATTCCTTGTAAATTCTAACCCTTCTATTATTCTTGTATATAATATTACTGATTATTTTATTATTCTTGGAACTTAGAAACATGTTTAGGGGAAATTTTGAACTTGATGACAATGCTTAGATCATGAATCTTAAGGTCAGAATTAGCATAATTTCTAAGTCTGGAACCTAGAAACATGCTTAGGGAACTCTGAACGTGCGATGATTCTTGGATCATGAATCTTAGAATCAGAAGTAGCGTAGCTTGTAAGTTTGGAACCTAGAAACATGCTTACGGAACTCTGAACGTGTGGATTTGTTGCTGGTAGCAATCATGTTTTAGGTGACGATATCTATTCTTCTACTATAATTTGTATGTTATAACTGAAATGGATTATGGGAATCTCATGTAGTGGTGACACTTTGAAGCGGTTTTTAGAAATTACTGATTCATGAAATCTGGTAATTTATGTTAGAGATCGGGAACTCTTTGATTTTAGTTTTATTTGTAATTTTCAATCCGATTAGCATGTCATCGGAAGATTCGGGTAGAGAGGACAATGGTAGGGCTGCTTCACGTACTAGGAAGGCATGGAAAGTCGAGGGGTGGACTCCTGATCGACTGCATTTTGATCCACAGCACCATGTTTCGCATCGACCGCTCTCGGGCGTTATAAGTATTCGTGTTATGCCGTCTTTATTTTAGGTTAAGGTCTAGGCATTTTCATTAATTGTACTTACATTCGCAGGACGAGGGTAGGACTCGTCATTTTGGCACTTTTGACTTCGATTGGCTCAGGAAGGTTCGAAAGCGTCGGGATCGAGCTGTTCTGATTGAGCAGAGCTGTCTGTCCTCTTTCCTATATGTTTACGAGGGCATAGGAGACGTTCATTCCTCCTAGATCGTGGTCCATGGCCTCTTGGAGTGGTAGTGGGATACCACTAACTCCTTTCACACACGTCGGGGAAAGCTGATCATCACTCCGCTGGATTTCTCCTTGATCAACGGCTTATCCTTCACTGGGGACCGGGTGCCGTTGGGTGAGCCGTTGTCATTTAGTACGCCCTTGGTATCGGAGATTTGATTGGCCCAGTTGCCGACACTCTTCCTCCGGGCTCGTCATATGCTCCTCGGTCCTTGGTGGTCGAGGGACTTACTACACCGGGCACTTCTGAGGAGCAGAAGGTCCGTATTGTGCTATGGCTGGCCATCTGCGGCCTACTACGTACTGACAGCGGATCGTGGGTTTCGACGAAATATCTGATGTCTCTGGAGAATCTGACTGAGGTGTCGACCTTCGATTTGGTCGAGCTAGGCTATTGTAGCTTTTTGTCTTGTACGCGCCGCGCTTGCGAGCAATTGAGGGATGATGACCCGGTCTCCCTCTTCGGTCCGTGGAAACTTTTAGAGGTACGATCTCATACGCTGCTTGTCTTTTTATTTCGCTATCCCGACTGGACCTGATGTGATTTTTTTTGTTATAGATCTGGTTTTATGAGTACTTTCTGGGATTGGCCCCGGAAAGGGTTCTTGATCGCACTTTTCCTGCCGGCCTTTCCTAGGCGCAGTGCAGGAGGACGCGATTCGGCGCTGTGGAGAGTGTTCGGAAGGCCATCCGGCTAGTCAAGGACGACAAGGTAATCGTAGTAAATCACCCTCATTTTTCCGTGTATGTAGCAAATGTTAGCTTTTCTTTGTTCTTCAGGTCACTTTTTATCCTTGGGCGTCGTTTCCGGACATGCCTGATTAGGCTCATAGAGCTCGCCTTCTGACCCGTGAGAGGGTCATTCTCTATGGGGAAGAGCGCCTTGTGTGGTACCTGGGCGAGCGGGTGACACGTCAGCACGACGGCACGATGCTATTGTTGGTGCCTCATGACCCCCCTATCACTATGATGGACAGAGATGCTCTTGTTCGGGCTGTTGAGGGAGGGGCGACGCTTCGGGCGAGCTACCACGACTTCGTTTTTCGTGATCGTGATTACCAGATTGTCCTCTTACCTCGCTTGGCTCCTCCTGTCAAGTTTAATGAGGCATGGACCTTGAATTTGCTTATTCTTGTTCATTTTGACATGATCAAAGTATTGACTGTTATTGTTTTGTTTTGTCAGGAAGCTGCTGCGGCTCGTATCTCTTTCGTTCCGAATCTAAGAATTCGGTACGTTGGAGATTCCGGGCCTGTTGAGGAGATGATTGATGTTGCCCCAGAGGCAGAGTAGCACGATGTTCGTGCTATGCCAGCCCATGTGAGCTCGGTAAGTGTTGAAAGTCAGGAACTTTCGTTCATTCATTTTGTTTGTAGTGACTTATGCATTGTTTATTTTCATGTTCCTCGGGAGACTGTCGTCCAGATTCTCCGAGTGGTTGACTCGCTGAAGCATGGGATGGCAAAGCTAAAGAGGAGCATGTCCTGTCGCCGTAGCGAGGCGCATAGCCAGGTAGACTGACATAATGTGCTTTAATTATTGTTTTTCCTTTGTTGTAGTTTTACTAATGCTTTGTGACATTTTGTGCAGTCTCGTCCTCATGAGAGCGGGCCTCGTCTCGAGGTGAGGATATCGATTCAGTCTAGGACTTCGACCCATACTCCTCAAGAGTCGACATCTGAGAGGCCTCAGATGGGTCCGTTTGCTGGACAGTTCGGCATGGGAAGTATGGATTTTATGGGGGTGTCAGGCCCGATCCATGCTCTGGGCCTTCTCCGATGTGGATGCAGCAAATGCAGATGCAGTAGATGCAGCAGATGCAACATCAGATGTTGGGGATGCAGCAGATGCCTCCCATGCGGCCGACACCGCCTATGCATCCTTTCATGCAGCCTGGGATAGGCAATCATATGGGCGAGTCGAGTGGGGTCCGGGTCGAGGAGCCGGAGGATTCCTCTTCGAGGGAGCAAGGTCTTCCCTCTTCTTAGATTTCTGCATTGCTTTGTTCTTGTGTACCCGTGTCCTGCACTTTTGTTATGATATATATTTTGCATATTGATATGTATTGCAACGTTTTGTTTAAACCATCATTTCATTGGTGTTGCCTTTTTATATTGTTGATGAAATTTTGCTAGCAATGTGACTCCTATCCTAAAATGCAACGTATGGATGCACGACAACAATTTCAATGCGACTAACTCAAATGAAATATGTTTTTGTTTAAAACAAGTTTGAATGGAGCATAGCCGACCTTCTCCCAACAAAAAAAAGAAAAGAAAAGGACAGCGAGAAGGGTTTGGGTGGGTGGGTTTGAAATGAACCAACAATGTAGGAGGTTAAAAAACAGTATTTTTCATCCGAATTGCATGAGGAGTGGCCCAAAATCGTGCGATAATCCGAATCAATATATAATAGAGATATGTGCGCTTGGCGCATGCATGTTGCGCGTGGCGCATGCCTTTGCGTCTGACGCAAAGAGCTGCGTCTGGCGCACCATCCTGCGCTAGGCGGAGGTTTAGCGCGTGACGCGCTTTCCGTCTGGAACGGTAAATCTGAATCCGTACAGGTTGGGGACGCGGACTTCTTATAAATAGCGAACAAAGCGTACGTAATATTATTACGAGTTCAGCATTATTTGTCTTTGCAACTTTTGCTCTCTATAATATTTCTCTGCAATTTTTTTTTACTGTTTGCTATGGCTTTTGAACCAATGTTGAGTGGGTGGCTATCGGCGCTGACCAATGCTGAGAAGCAAGAACTGGAAAGGCGACATATGCATGTGCTGGCATCCCTAAGGTTTGTGCAATTGGAATATAATTTCCTTTATGCAGCTGTTAATTTTTGGGATGTTACCAATCATTGTTTTTGCTTTGGGAATCATGAGTTAACTATTTTGCCTGAGGAATTTGGTGCTATAATTGGCTGGCCTTGTAATCAATTACCCTGTGTCCCTAGTCTGGAGGATTATTTTTTTAAGGATTTTGAAAGGTTTATGGATTTGAAGGAAGAAAATAAATCTGAAATTGTGTATGGGAGGAGGGTGAATTTGACTAGATTGGCTGCAGTGCATAATCCTCCTACTGAAAGGGCTAGGCAGACATATCGTATGCGGGCGTTGGTATTTTGTCTGCTTAGTCGATTTTTATTTGTGAATGGAGACAACGGTGCTGGATTTTCGTCCCTGATTACTGTGGCAGAGCAACTGGAAGTAGGTCGAACTCCGATGTCGCTGTGTGTAGGGGAGATGATCTCTCCAGTCTGGATGCTGTGAAGCAGGACCCAAAAGGGCAATTTTCAGGGAGCCCCCAACTATTGTAGGTAAAAATATATTTTTAGCCATGAACCAAAGCTTTTTTTTTGCTGGTTTATTCAGATATATTATGACTCTATGCGAAGTAATAATATACAATAATTTTTCTGATTAATACCACTAGAATGAATAATGGAATTATGATATTACATCCCAACAAAAACAAAAAAAAATAATAATAAAAAATCGGACAGGAACGTTGATAAGAGGTTTTTAGTGTGTCGTTAAGGCACTAAAAACCGCTTCCCAAACAATATTTGTAGTCCTAACAAGCAATTACTAAGAGAATAGTAAGGGCAAGTCAAGGGTCGATCCACAGGGAAATTGGGATTGATTAGAGTCTATCTAGTCTAGACTACCTAATTGAAAGGTATTTGGGGGTTTAAAAGATGTTTGGTAACAATTAAGACTATCTATCGGCTAGAACAAGCAAAAATCACGAGTTTAAATATCAAATAAAGACACTAGAGTTAAGGCTACTAGTATGAATAAGAACGGATGATGATTGTTAATGCGATTGTGAAGCAACAAAGACGATTATGCAAGGTTTAGTTCTCCTCTAAAATACTTGAGTCCTCTCTCGAATGGTCCTCAAGAGTAATCGCTTAATCTATCAACTAAATCCTCTCTCGAATGGTCTTTAGTTAATTGATTAAGAGATTCGATAAGTTTGGAAAACCCCTAATGAAGGATCCCCTTAATTTCCACCCAATATCTTGGTATAGAAATTAAGTTGATTCTTGGGGATGATAAAAGAGTTCAAAATCCGATTTAAGAACATTTGAAATCAAAATACCAAAGTATAAATGTGATCAATATCTATCCTAAGGTCTCAAAACACCAAGATCAATGCATAAACTTCTCCATACATCACAATCACATCAACAACATTTTTAAAACCCTAATTCATACTTTCACCCTAATCCTAGATATGAAACTACTCACTAATCATGGAGTTAAAGCAATTAAACAATGAATCTATGACTAATCTAAGGTTAAACATGATTAAGAAATTATTAAACTAATAGAAATCGCAATTATTAAACTAAGAGAATGAAGATCTTAAATAATATGAGAACATAAACAAACACCAAGAGAATGAAATAAAAACTAAAACTTTGAATTGAATTGAATGAAAAGTACCTTGAATGTATTGGAAATCACAAACTATGATCAACAATTCTCAAATCTCAATCAAACTAAAGTGTTTTCTCTCTAATACAAACCCTAGAATATTGTGTAGAAACTAGAATAAAGCGTAACTCCCTTACTCCTCTCCAAAAGAGGGTTTAATGATCGAATGTTTTCTTTCCGGATCGTGAGGTGCGGGCGCACCAAAAGGAGGTGCGGGCGCACCTTGCTCCAGTGCGGGCGCACCGGACCCGGTGCGGGCGCACCTGAGTCTTCTGTCTCAGGGTGGAATTCTCTTCGTCAAATGGTGCGGGCGCACCAGATGAAGGTGCGGGCGCACCCAATTTAAGGTGCGGGCGCACCCAATTTAAGGTGCGGGCGCACCAATGTAGTCTGTTTTGTGCTCAGGAGTGGTCGATGGTGCGGGCGCACCGGTGGCTTGTGCGGGCGCACCATCGTGTGCGGGGCATACCAAGCGCACCTCGGGCTACCTTTCGGCCTCTAGCTCGATCCCTTATGCCATGTCTCGCATTTCTCGACCCCGAAAAGGGCAATACACGCAATAGAAACACGAACAAACATGGTGAAAGCATATGTGCTAGAAATTCGATCGAAATAGATCGAAAACCTAGCAAAATGTCACTATGACCAAGTATGATCACGTGAATGAAATAGAAGGGAAAAGTGAGGAGAAAGAAGGAAGAAAAGGAGGAAAAGGGAGCTAAAACAAGCCAAAAGAAGGTAATAAAGTGCGTTAGAAACGCACTTATCAAACTCCCCCAAGCTTAGCGTTTTTGCTTGTCCTCAAGTAAACCAAGAATGAGAGTGAAAGGGAAACATGCAACAACCTAACCTATATGCTCTAAATGCAAGGTTACAAACATGACATGTAAGCTAAATGAGTTCATATCAAGATTTAGGAGACCAACCAAACACAAGAGGGAAGATGATTAGGAAGCACAAGAGTGACTCTAAGGTCTCAATCCACCGATCAACCGAGTCTCTTTGAAAGAAAGCTTTCCAAGAATGATTTCTCACTCTTCTCCACTTCCAAGACCCAAGTTTGACTCCTCCCTAGGGATGCTCGACCATAATTGCTCGCCTCTACCATGTTTTGATGACCCTCATCATGACTTGCACAAAATCTCACCCGCCACTACTAAATAGATCAAGACCAATCTAGGAGTCAACAGGGGCTTTGTTAAGGTTGTAACGGGGCTAGGTTAGGGGTGTGGATCATATTCTAGGAATGTGGTGCAAAAAAAGGGTAAGTGGAGTACAAACTAGGGGTAAATACTCCCCCAAGCTAGTCCTAACACTATTCTCAATTAAAGAACTCTCACACATATCTTTGATTCTCACTTTGATTTTCACTTTTTGAACATTGATTTTCACTTTTTGAATAAATTTTTCATTTTTCTCAACAATTTTCTCCCTCTCTTTCTTTTCTTTTCAATAGAAATCCAATTAAAACAATAAGAGCTTTCTTTCTTTCATTTCTTTTGCCTTTCCTTTCTCGCAATTTTCTTCAACTTTTGCAATTATACACGCACATTAATTTACTTTCAACCAAAGACTTAGTATCAAAACAACTCATCTCAACACAAACTAGACATGTACTCCACTTTGGGGAAAGTTTGGCCATGACTTATTATGAGGGTTAAGCAAAAATAGGATAGAAAGGCTCAGATGGGTTGAGAAGCGGATAATTATGCCGGTATAAAAGCTTTTTAGCTTTTGAGCTCCTATTTCTAGCAAAAAGAAACGCCCTAAATCATTCTTCTATAGGCTCGGTCTTATGCAATCTTGGGGAGCTAAAATGCAAGTCACAAGTTAGGCGATCAATGGTGAGGGTTGTAAATGAGTCTTACGAGGTTCTTGGCCCTCCTTCAGGGTTCACCGCACAAGGGACAAGGCAATCCAACCAACCAACTCGCCTAGTTTCCAAAAAGACTCTACCAAAAGTTATCGTTCTCAAAGATCACCTAAAGTCACACCAAATCTTCCAAAACCATCAAGTCGAATACAGGGAAGGTCTTCCAATCAAGTTATGAACACTCTTAGCCACAAATCATACTTGCAACCAAACTAATCTAAATGCCAAAAAGAAGAAACAAAAAAATAAGAAAAGAAAAATAAAATCTTTTTGTTAGTTTTTTTCTTATGCAAACCTAACATGCAAATACACTAATATGAACCTAATTACAAAGAGGGGGAAGAAAATGTTGAGATAGAGAGAACACATGCTAATTCCCCAAGCTTAATACAAACTCCGTCCTCGGAGTTGACAAGCAAAGAGAAAGTAAGGGAGGAAGTAAGGGCACAAAATCAAGCAAAAATCCAAACCAAATAAGATCGGGAGAAATGTCTCATAATACCTCCCGAAAAGTGCTCTTTTTAGGATCATTAGCTAGACTTTACCATTAAATAATTTGACAAAGATCTCAATAATTTGTCATAAGCATTAGCGAGACATTTCACAATGGATCAAATAGGTAAGAAATAAACAAAGAGCATGCACAAATTTTAATGCGTCTATATGCTTACCAAGAGATGAGTGTCGAAAATAATGAAATTTCCGAGAGAATCCTAGAAAGTATGAAGAACAAACATCAAAATTCAAATAAAAAGAAGAAAAGCTGAGTTCTCCTTTTGATGGTCCTTGCAAAATTTAAGCTCGGTCATGTCCTCGATGACTTCCATTTGAGTCTTGTGAAGGTTTATAGAGGCAAAAGGCTCTTCCAATGGTGAAACTTTCAGGAGAGGGAATAAGATGGGGAAAGAAGGAACTAAGTCGAGTTTCCTTAAAAAAGGAATATGAAGAGGACAAGTAGAAACTAAAGTCTCATCAACCACTTCTTCAACATTATTAGACTCTATAGTGTAAGCTTTCTCAACAAATGATTCCTCTACTATGGGGTTCTCATCCATATCCCAATCATCATATTCATCGGTTATAGTCATGCAAGAGTGATTTTGACTATTGATAATTCGACCCAATGTTTCGATTGATATTTTGCTAGATTCGACAATGTTGTCCATCATAGAATCACATCTCTTTAACAATGCCATATTTTCTTTGAGTGAATTAAGAATTTCATAATAAACATGTAGTTCACAGCTAGAGACATCTTCTAAATTTGAGAAAGTATTACTTCTATGGTCCCACTCATAAGTGTCTCTAGACAGCCACCCAAAGAAACTCCATGCTTCATCAAAGTGTTGGGATCGAAATTCACTATTAAACATAGACTCTACTATTTCTCTTGTATGCATATTCAAACCCTCATACATCACCTCACACATCTCCCAAATCTCAAGTCTATACTTAGTTAGAAGACTGTTCTCAAATCTCTGATAATAATTCCAAAATGGATCATCCTCATATTGAGGAAAAAAGAAGTTTGCCATTTTTTGGAATTCTCTTAAAAAAAAAGACAAAAAATAATTATATACAATAACCTAGACTCATATAAACAGCACTTACCACATAAAATAAAAACAAGATAAAAAAAAAAATAAACCAATAAAAAAAAAGTAAAAAAAAAAGAATCAATTAAGCAATTTCAAACTTAAGAAAACTTCAATCAATAACACAACGTCCCCGGCAACGGCGCCATTTTGATAAGAGGTTTTTAGTGTGTCGTTAAGGCACTAAAAACCGCTTCCCAAACAATATTTGTAGTCCTAACAAGCAATTACTAAGAGAATAGTAAGGGCAAGTCAAGGGTCGATCCACAGGGAAATTGGGATTGATTAGAGTCTATCTAGTCTAGACTACCTAATTGAAAGGTATTTGGGGGTTTAAAAGATGTTTGGTAACAATTAAGACTATCTATCGGCTAGAACAAGCAAAAATCACGAGTTTAAATATCAAATAAAGACACTAGAGTTAAGGCTACTAGTATGAATAAGAACGGATGATGATTGTTAATGCGATTGTGAAGCAACAAAGACGATTATGCAAGGTTTAGTTCTCCTCTAAAATACTTGAGTCCTCTCTCGAATGGTCCTCAAGAGTAATCGCTTAATCTATCAACTAAATCCTCTCTCGAATGGTCTTTAGTTAATTGATTAAGAGATTCGATAAGTTTGGAAAACCCCTAATGAAGGATCCCTTAATTTCCACCCAATATCTTGGTATAGAAATTAAGTTGATTCTTGGGGATGATAAAAGAGTTCAAAATCCGATTTAAGAACATTTGAAATCAAAATACCAAAGTATAAATGTGATCAATATCTATCCTAAGGTCTCAAAACACCAAGATCAATGCATAAACTTCTCCATACATCACAATCACATCAACAACATTTTTAAAACCCTAATTCATACTTTCACCCTAATCCTAGATATGAAACTACTCACTAATCATGGAGTTAAAGCAATTAAACAATGAATCTATGACTAATCTAAGGTTAAACATGATTAAGAAATTATTAAACTAATAGAAATCGCAATTATTAAACTAAGAGAATGAAGATCTTAAATAATATGAGAACATAAACAAACACCAAGAGAATGAAATAAAAACTAAAACTTTGAATTGAATTGAATGAAAAGTACCTTGAATGTATTGGAAATCACAAACTATGATCAACAATTCTCAAATCTCAATCAAACTAAAGTGTTTTCTCTCTAATACAAACCCTAGAATATTGTGTAGAAACTAGAATAAAGCGTAACTCCCTTACTCCTCTCCAAAAGAGGGTTTAATGATCGAATGTTTTCTTTTCGGATCGTGAGGTGCGGGCGCACCAAAAGGAGGTGCGGGCGCACCTTGCTCGAGTGCGGGCGCACCGGACCCAGTGCGGGCGCACCCGAGTCTTGTCTCGAGGGTGGAATTCTCTTCGTCAAATGGTGCGGGCGCACCGAGATGAAGGTGCGGGCGCACCCAATTTAAGGTGCGGGCGCACCCAATTTAAGGTGCGGGCGCACCAATGTAGTCTGTTTTGTGCTCCGGAGTGGTCGATGGTGCGGGCGCACCGGTGGCTTGTGCGGGCGCACCATCGTGTGCGGGGCATACCAAGCGCACCTCAGGCTACCTTTCAGCCTCTAGCTCGATCCCTTATGCCATGTCTCGCATTTCTCGACCCCGAAAAGGGCAATACCTGCAATAGAAACACGAACAAACATGGTGAAAGCATATGTGCTAGAAATTCGATCGAAATAGATCGAAAACCTAGCAAAATGTCACTATGACCAAGTATGATCACGTGAATGAAATAGAAGGGAAAAGTGAGGAGAAAGAAGGAAGAAAAGGAGGAAAAGGGAGCTAAAACAAGCCAAAAGAAGGTAATAAAGTGCGTTAGAAACGCACTTATCAAACGTGCGCTGGGCGCAGCGTGTTGCGTCTGGCGCACAGGGCGTCGTCTGGCGCAGCCTCTCTGCGTCAGGCGCACGTCAGGTGGTGTGATTACTATTACTCGTTATGAAGCAATAATAATATGAGTCGTACTTGGTATTACTCGTTAGGAAGCAATATTGCATACATGATTACTCTTTCACATTACTATTCGTTAGGAAGCAATAATAAAAAGGTATTGGATGTATTATTACTCTTTAAGAAGCAAGGATAAAATAGTATGTATATATGTATTATTACTCATCGGGAAGCAATAATAATATATTTTATCTGTTGATATAGATCTGGCTGATGGAACATTTGAGATTGATTGATCCTCCAGAGAATATGGAGAGGTATAATAAAAAGGGCTTCATTGGCAAGAAAAAAATTTTTACTAAGAAAACTTTTGAAGACTGGACCTTTTTCTTTGGGGATGACGAGCTGAGAGTCAGGTGGGTCGTGCCATGGTGGAAAATTGGCTCCATGGTAGGTATTTCTGCGATCAAGAACCCTTTCCGGAGCCAATCCCGGAAAGTACTCATAAAACCAGATCTACAACAAAAAAATCACATCAGGTCCAGTCGGGATAGCAAAATAAAAAGACAAGCAGCGTATGAGATCGTACCTCTAAAAGTCTCCACGTACCGAAGAGGGCGACCGGGTCATCATCCCTCAATTGCCTGCAAGCAGTGCGCAGACAAGACAAAAGGCTACAATAGCCTAGCTCGGCGCAATCGAAGGTCGACACCTCAGTCAGGTTCTCCAGAGACATCAGATATTTCATCGAAACCCGCGATCCCCTGTCAGTATGTAGTAGGTCGCCAATGGCCAGCCATAGCACAATGCTGACCTTCTGCTCCTCATAAGTGCCTGGTGTAGTAAGTCCCTCGGCCACCAAGGACCAATGAGCATATGACGAGCCCGGAGGAAGAGTGTCGGCAACTGGGCCAATCAAATCTCTGACAGCTGGCGTACTAAATGACAACGGCTCACCCAACGGCACCCGGGCCCCGGTGAAGGATAAGCAGTTGATCAAGGAGAAATCTAGCGGAGTGATGATCAGCTTTCCCCGACGTGTGTGAAAGGAGTTAGTGGCCCACTACCACTCCAAGAGGCCACGGACCACGATATAGGAGGAATGAACGTCTCCCATGCCCTCGTAAACATATAGGAAAGAGGACAAACCGCTCTGCTCAATCAGAACAGCTCGATCCCGACGCTTTCGAACCTTCCTGAGCCAATCGAAGTCAAAAGTGCCAAAATGACGAGTCCTACCCTCGTCCTGCGAATGTAAGTACAATTAATGAAAATGCCTAGACCTTAACCTAAAACAAAGACGGCATAACACAAATACTTACAACGCCCGAGAGCGGTCGATGCGAAACATCGTGATGTGGATCAAAATGCAGCCGATCAGCAGTCCACTCCTTGGCTTTCCATGCCTTCCTAGTACGTGAAGTAGCCCTACCATCGTCCTCTCTACCCGAATCTTCCGATGACATGCTAATCGGATTGAAAATTACAAATAAAACTAAAATCAAAGAGTTCCTTACTCTAACATAAATTACCAGATTTCATGAATCGGTAATTTCTAAAAACCGCTTCAAAGCGTCACCACTGCATGAGATTCCCAGAATCCATTTCTTTTTTTTTTTTTGCTAAGTAAGATGAATTATGAATATATGAACATCAACAAATACAACCTACCACCCCAACAAAGGGGCAAAACACCACTCTTCTAACAGAAGAGGACACAACTAATTACAGACCAAAAACAAGAAAGCTTGCTCTTATAACTGTACAAACCAAGTTCTATCTTTTTGTGCAATTTTCTGAGGTAACACAGTATACACTCTCTCCTTAACAGTATGTTGAACAATAGCTACAGTACGCTTAATTGTAGGAACAGAATGTTCCCAGTAAACCTGATTCCTGCTCTTCCAAATAAAATAAATCAAACCAAGTATGCTTGCATTACAAACAGCTCTTCTAAATTTGGAATATTTGCTTCTTCCAATCCATTGCATCAATCTCGTCAAATCTGTAGTTACAGCAGTAATATCCAGCCACTGTTTGATTACTTTCACACACTCCTTGCTGTAATAACAAGCAAAAAATAAATGCTCATTATCTTCATTGCTCCTACCACACAGTAAGCACTCAGCACTAGTACTTACACCAATTCTGGCAAGTTTCTCTGTAGTTTGGAGCTTCTTTTACACAGCAAGCCAGGCAACAAAACGATGCTTAGGTGTGCTAAGTCTATTCCAAATCATCTTATCCCAGCCAACACAAACTTGCTCACCTATAATCTTCTCATATACTGCTTTCACAGAATAAGAAGTCATGCTGTAAAACTCATCTTTAGAAAACAAGAGCTTCAATTTTTCTTTGACATTGCATATTTGCCTCCAGTACCAACTAGCTCCCTTCTGTGGTATATAATACCACCAATCCATATCTTTCAAATACACTGAATGAATCCACTTTACCCAAACATTGTCCTGCTTAGTGGCGCCCACACATACTTCCCCATGTTAGCAGAATTCCAATGCATCACATTTCTCACACCTAAACCACCAAACTTCTTATCACAAACATTGTCCCAATTAACATAACCAGGTTTACTACTGTAGGCATCACCACTCCATAAAAAGGCTCTACACATTTTCTCAATGCTATGAAGCACACTCTTAGGCAACACATAAACTTGTGCCCAATAAGCATGGATACTCAGAAGTACAGCATTTATCAACACAGTTCTAGTAGAATAAGACAGATTCCTAGAACTCCAAAGCTTAATTCTAGTAGCCATTTTGTCAATCAATTCATCACATTGAGCCACATTGATTTTCTTTGAGCATATTGGTACTCCTAAGTACCTAAATGGCATACTGCTTCTAGCCAAACCAGAAACATCCACAACCCTCTGAATATCATGATTACTCATACCACAATAATATAATGCAGATTTATGGATATTTGCTTTTAAACCAGAGGAATCAGAGAAAAGTTTAAATGCTTGAAGTAAAAGGTAAATAGAAGGAAATTCACCTTTACAACAAATAATCAGATCATCTGCAAAGCATAAGTGAGTAAGCTTTGCCTCTCTGCATCTAGGATGAAAATGGAACTGATCCATAGTGCTCACCATCTTGAGAACTCTAGACAAGTATTCCATACAGATCACAAAGAGGAGGGGAGACATGGGGTCCCCCTGCCTCAAGCCCCTAGAAGAGCAAAAATAACCATGCATTTCCCCATTTACCATTAGTGAAAATTTTGGAGTAGTGACACACTCTATAATCATTTCCACAAACTCCATAGGAAAACCAAGGTGAGTCATCATCTCCTTTAAAAAACTTCAATCTACTGTATCATATGCTTTCTGAAGATCTAACTTGATTAAGCAACCAGGTGTCACATTCTTCCTATTGTATAAGTGCACAACATCTTGAATCACCATTATATTATGGACAATGTACCTTCCATGCACAAAACCACCCTGATTTTCAGCAATGATATCCGGTAAAACCTTCCTTAATCTCCCACAAATCACCTTAGTGATACATTTGTAAAGGGTATTGCAACAGGAAATTGGTCTAAAATCAGTGACATTATTTGGACATTTACTCTTAGGCATCAGAGTAATAACAGTAGCATTCAACTCCTTAAGAAGCTTCCTGCTCCTAAAAAAATCCATAACAGCATCCAGAACATCATCATTAATGATCTCCCAGACATCTCTAAAGAAATGTGTCCCAAAACCAGCTGGGTCAGGTGCCTTGTCCCCAGGGATAGAAAAAAGGGCTTGCTTAATTTCATCAACAGTATAAGGTGCTGTGAGCAAAGCTCTATGTTCATCAGTAAGCATAGGACCACTCTGAACAATATGAGGAACAACACTTCTTCTATCATGCTGAACATTATTCAAAAGATGATGGTAGTATGATAAGAAAGCTTCCTTCACAGCTGCAGGCTCATCCTTCCATACTCCACCAGAGTCTTTTATACCATAAACATGATTTTGAACTCTCCTAGCCTTTATACTTTGGTGAAATAAAGTTGTATTATCATCACCATCTCTACACCAACTCAGCTTTGATTTCTGTTTCAGAAACTCAATGTATGCTCTATGCTTCAACTTATATTCCTTCACAGCTTGTAACTCATCATCAGCTAAATGTGACTGACCTGGATTCTGATGCATAATAACCTGAGCATTCACCATGTTTTGATATGCCTTAATGTCAACAGCCTGAACATCATTGAACCCCTTCCTATTAAGCTCCTTTAAATCTTTCTTTATGAGTTTCAACTTCTGGACCAGAACAAACATCTTAGTCCCTTCTATTGCTGTATTCCAACATCTACTAACCAAGTTATTGAAATCCTCATAAAGCCTCCACATAGTAAAATACTTGAAAGGTTTCTTGCCATCTGTCACTCTAGGATACACAGTTAACAAAGCTGGTGAGTGGTCAAACTCACCCTCTTCCATAAACCTCCCTTCAGCAGAATCATAAGCATCAACCCAAGCATGATTAGCTAGAATTCTATCTAGCTTAGAATAAACTCTAGCATTGCCAGCTTGTTTATTATTCCACGTGTAAAAATTACCAGAGCATTTGATATCATCTAACTCACAATCAATCATACATCTATTAATATCCGCCATTTCACTATTTCTCACAGCAGCACCAATCCTCTCATCAGCATTTCTGATACAGTTAAAATCACCTAACATAACCCAAGGCATCTGATTATGAATTTGCCTAATCTCCTCCCACAAACGAGCTCTTTTTGCACTTTCATTGTACGCATAAATGAAAGTGCAGAAAAAACTAGGAACACCACTGACTGGCTGAATATAACAATGAATCAGCTGATCAGTGCCTTTAACAATTGTTACATTGAAAACACCAGGTTTCCATGCAACTAGCACCCTTCCATTTGGATGAAAACTCAAATTAGAAGTAAAACACCACCCTTGAAACATATATTGATAAAGTCTGCCTAGATTTGCAGCCTTTACCTTAGTCTCCAGGAGCCCCACTAAGCCAATAGAATTTTTCTGAATAAAACCCAGAACATCCTTTTGCTTATTTTGGCTATTGAGGCCCCTGACATTCCAACACAAGATTCTATCCATCAGGCTTGGAAGGGTCCCTCCTTCCCAGCTCACTGCCAGTACATTCTTCTCCAGGAATCCTCTCACCAACACCAACAGCCTCCCCTGTGTCTAAAGCTTGAAAATTATTAGTGACAACAGTAGGCTTCACCATAGAGCTTCTCACCCTGATTGGCTTCAAAGCTTTCTGAAATCCATCAGGCTCAACTTCTTTATTCACAATTACTGGCTGCTCAACAACTGGTTTAGAGGTCTTCACAGCCCAAACTGCTTTCTTCTTAACTCTACACTCAGCAGCATCATGACCTATAGCCTTACAGGAATTACAAGATTAGGCCTCCATTCATATTGAACTTCTACATCAGTTCTAACACCATGTTCATTCACAAAATGAATGGACTCAGGAAAATGTTGATTCAATTTTACTTCAATCAACACTCTAGCAAACTGGACCCTATCTCTCTTCTTAGTAGCTTCATCCTTCTGAATAGGCTTACCAATCTGCTCAACAATCTTATACAAAGACTTTTCCCCCCAATATTTAATCCCTAACTTCAATTTAACCCAAATTGGCAAGGATTGAACAGCATCATCCTCAAAATCCATATAAGGTTCCCAAATCTTCACCACAATTGGCTTGTTATCAAAGAAATAGTGACCAGAAATCATTTTATCTCTACATTCCATAGTTGTGAATCGCACAATATAGACACCTTTCCTAATTAGAGCAACCTTATCCACTTTAAAATTTCGCCAAACTCGATTGACAAAACCTTCCATAACAGGCAGCGGTGGATTCGCTCCAACAACATAACATACAATTGAAGAATTCCAAAAATCAATTTCATCTTGTATGTCATTCATATCAATTTTAACCTCAGAAGAATTAACTTGCACAGAATTTTGTGATTCAATCATATCATCAGCAACTTCATCAAATTGTTGTAGAATTGGAAAAGAAGCATTACCTTCCCCATTGATTCCTCTGTGTTGAGATTTCGATCCAGCATGAATCGATTCCAACCACTCACTAAAAGAATTTCGAATCTTCGATCGTTGTTGCAGCGCTTGAATTGAAGCTTTCGGCGTCAAAATATCACCAGCACCCGGTCCAAAACCAAAATCAATCGCCTCTACCCCCATGATTTCATCAATTGATTTCGTTTTCAGCGCTTGAGAATCCGACATTGGACCTCTAGGCTTTTCAACTTTCCTTCCACCTCCAGTTTTTCTGGCCATGGCGACGGAACACGTTAGCAACGTGCGCCGAGAGAAAAAAAGGAGGGAAAGAAAAAAATGACTCCCCAGAATCCATTTCAGTTATAACATACAGATTATAGCAGAATAATAGATATCGTCGCCTAAAACATGATTGCAACCAGCAGCAAATCCACACGTTTAGAGTTCCCTAAGCATGTTTCTAGGTTCCAGACTTAGAAGCTACGCTACTTCTGATTCTAAGATTCATGATCCAAGAATCATCGCACGTTCAGAGTTCCCTAAGCATGTTTCTAGGTTCCAAACTTAGAAATTATGCTAATTCTGACCTTAAGATTCATGATCTAAGCATTGTCATCAAGTTCAAAATTTCCCCTAAACATAAATCTAAGTTCCAGATTTAGAAACCATATTAAACACAATATAATTCTAGATTCACGATCTAAAGAATTATCGAACTTAACAAAGAACTCACATGGAACGAGTATCAAACTAGCGAAGAACAAGAAAAGCTCGCCAGAAAACTCGCCGGAGTCCGAGTGAGGTGGCGCACGTCACCTGAAACAGCGACCGCAATCACATTTCCACCCCACATGCACCGAAGAAAACAGAGCAAAATCGCATAAACTAAGAAAATAAAAAATATATAAAACTGCCGAAATAAAAAATTGCAAAAAAATAAGAGAAATGACCGGAATAAGTCGCCGAAAAATCGACCAGAACTGTCAAGACTTCGCCGGAAAATAACCCGGAAATGGGTCGAAGAATTCGCACCCCAAATCCCTTGAAAACCGCTCAAAAAACGCCCAAAAAGGTTCACAAAAGTAACAACCACTAGAGGAAAAAAGCCCAAGGGCTGCGGTCAAAAAGGCCCAAGGGCTGCGTTTTTTGACCGCAGCCATTGGACTAGCAGCCCTTGGCATTTAAGAAGGGATGCGGTTAAAAACCGCAGCCCTTAGCGCGTTAAGGGTTGCGGTCAGGGCAAAAACCGCAGCCCTTGGTGGGTTAAGGGCTGCGGTTAAGGGCAAAAACCGCAGCCCTTGGTGAGTTAAGGGCTGCGGTTTTGGCCCTTAACCGCAGCCCTTAACTCACCAAGGGCTGCGGTTTTTACCCGAACCGCAGCCCTTGTGACCAAAAAAATATATTTTTTTTTTTTTGCATTTTTTTGTCCTATCCTAAACAGTTATATATATATAAAAGTATCATTTTTCATTACAAATTATGTTATTTACACAAATATAGAGAAAATAATAACTGAATTACACAAAGAACTTCTCTAGATGACAAATAAAACCAAAATCTCCGCATCAACCGGTAAGTTGGAGCTACCAGCTGCCATGGGTCTGCTCTCTGTATTCCATATCAGTATCACTTCAGCATGAGACATCCAGATCAGTATGTAACTGAGATGTCAAATTTCAAAGAAACTGAAAGAATGTTGCTCTTCTATGATTAGAAATCAAACTAATTCTATCTTTAATACGCCAAAAAAAAAACAGTGGAACTCTAGAACTCACATATAAGAAATGTAAGATAGACCAAAGCAACTAGCTCAAATAAAGAAATGTCCAATCATCTCAGAGGAGCACATAATAGTACAATATTAGGCCAACACACGATTATACATGTCAAGCCCTAGCCCTCGAGCTTAACTCTATTAGCAGTTTAACATCCTCCACCAAGGTAATAAAGGAGAATTGGAGAAGTGAAAGTCAGAAAAAACATCTCCAGCTAGGTTTGACAACATAAAGATGGCAACTACCATAAAGTCCATATGCATACCATGACTCTAGGATTTTCTGAAATGTATTGGCAGCAGCAGCAGCATTATCACCTAAATGAGCAAGAAGTCTACCCTGTCGGCTTAAAAAAAGAGTACAAGTTAGTAAGAAATCAGATACAAGAAAATCGGGGGAAAAAAGGAGCTTAAGAGAGAGGAATTGGCAGACATTACATAAACAACCACAGGTTATCATGTAGGGTAAAATTACACATCGTCATTAAGGCATGCCAAAGCAAGATTAATCAAAGACCGCAGGAAATCAAAAGGCAGAACTAGGTCTAAAACTTTGAAAGCCTTCATTACAAAAATAGAAGCAGCTGCAACATAATATTTCCTGTATATAGAAGGATTCAAATTTTTCAGAAATTTTCATCTCATAGTCTCATACCCCTCCAAAAGGACCTTATTGGTTTATATATTTCTGTCTTGTTTTTCCTTCTCTTGCATAATTTTCGAGAATTCATCTTCGGTTGGGGGGGAAGGGGGAGTGCAGGCGGGGGCGGCGGTGGGGGGGGGAGTGCAACGGGGGAGGCTGCGGGGGGCCGGTCGGGGGAGTGCAGCAGGGGGCGGCAGAGTGAGGGGGGAGTACAGCAGGGGAGTGCGGGGGAGTGCAGCATGGGGGAGGGATGCAGGGGGCGGGTCGGGGGGAGTGCAGCGAGAGAGGAAGCAAGTGAGGGGGGAGGCAAGCAGGGGGAGTGCAGCGGGGGCGGTGGCTGCAGGGGGGGTCAGGGGGGAGTGCAGCAGGGGGCAGCGGTGAGGGGGAGTGCGGCAGGGGGGGAGGCTGCAGGGGCGGTCGTGGGGGAGTGCGGCAGGGGGCGGCGGTGAGGGGGGAGTGCAGCGGGGGGAGTGCGGGGGAGTGCAGCGGGGGGGGGGCCCGGGGGGCTGAGTCGGGGGGTGCAGCAGGGGGCAGCGGTGGGGGGGAGTGCGGTAGGGGGGAGTGCGGGGAGTGCAAGCAGGGGGAGGGGCTGCAGGGGCCGGTCGGGGGAGTGCGGCAGGGGGGGGGAGTGCAAGCGGGGAGGGGGAGTGCGGGGAGGGAAGCAGGGGGGAGGACTCGCAGGGGCGGTCGTGGGGAGTGCGGCAGGGGAGGGGCGCGCAGGGGCGGGGACGGGGGGAGGAGATAGTTCAAGTCACCATTGCCAAAGGAGTTAGTTTTATTGGCTTTTTTCTTTTTTGGTTTTTTAGTTTTATTTTGTTAATTTTTGTTGTGATTAATTATCAATTGCTAGAAAAAGTGAACATAATATTATTATTAACTTGTTAGTGTTGGTTCAAAACTCTTTTACCAACAGTATCTTATAATCCTAGTTTAATTATAACAATTAAAATCGCAATTCAAAACTCCTTGTGTTTTTTTCCACTAGTGAAAATGCAAAAAGCTTAACTCTTTACATAGCAAAATTTATGACGAACAACTTAGATAGTACATGATCCGCTTCTATACACTAATTGAAATGATTTCATCATCAAGGCAATATAAAAAAAAAGATAATATACCAACAAAAGAGGAGAGAGCAAGAACAACAGCAACTCCAACAACTGAGGAATCCTTAATAATTTCATCAAGACCAACATCACCCCACTTGCATTCTACTTCTGGGAAACTCTTACTAGCTAACTCCACTGCAGATCTAGCTGACTCCTATAATAATATCGAATAAAACTTCCCATAAAATTAAACCATTTTCATAACATTCAATTACAAAATATAGTATATGATTCTATAAACCATTAATTTCACCGGATAAAGTTACAATGATAACAAGTATCAGGTATCAACATTTTCCACATAGAAAACATCACAACTAGGGCTCAAAGAGAGCAAAACTAAAACATAATACCAACAATTACCAATTGCAATATACAGCATAAGCCATTTTATTGCCAGCAAGGGCAACCAGATCAGTAAGCATTACCTTCTGTAAACAACCTTCAATCCTCTCCAATCCACAAAGTTACAGAGCTTTGGACCACGAGCGAGAACCAACCCACTCAGCTCACGGAATCTTCATAAATCAACGGAGTTCTCGTTAAAAATCAAATGAACGAGACTAGATTTCGCACCAAGACTAGTTCACCAGCAAGATTATTCAACATAAAAAAACAAAACTATTTATGACGAAAAATCAAAAAGTACTAGATGAATACCATTTTGTCAATCTCACTTTCCCTTGTCGATTAATATGAACCACGAACTGAATCTGGAAATCACATTCCAATTACTACATTGATTAACCATTTCCACACAGCTTATAAATCAATCACATCTCATCTCATGTTCAGAGAATCGATCAATTTCAGTCAAAAATCAATGATTAACCATTAGTGCATAGGTTGTGGAACTTTTGAATTGTATATATTTGATAAGTTACGAATTATTTCTCATACATAACCTCAAATTTATGTCGGCTTGGTTCCATCAACTTGAAGCAAAGCGACAAGTGCTCATTCAGATATGAAGCACACCAAGCAGTAGGCACACCAAGGGTTTTCAAAACAAGACCAAGTTCAAAAACAATTTAGTTACTTAGAACAACTCAACAAACTGATTTTATAATTTAACTTAACTATATAGAAAGTGATCGGATTTTATAATTTAACTTAACTGAACAAACTGATTTTGCTATTATACCAAAGATTCAGAAATGGGTTTGAGGAGCAAGTACCCATACAAATTCAGAATGAAAAGAGAGAGATTAGGGAGCTTAAACCTTGATAAGAATGCCTCAAATTGATTTGGGTGCACAATGGCGACAACCAACATTCGTACAACGTGCAGCAGTGAGATGAGCACCAACGGAACCGCGGCGGCGGAGTACCGCCAAGCAGATGTTGAGGCAGTAGCAGCAAGAGCGGCGCACCACCGACAGAACTGAAGAGAGAAAACTTCTTGAACCGTGCACCACTCTTGCAGATCTTTAACAAAGACGGCACGACCACTACACCTCCACCACCGCTGGTTTGGTTTTGTGTGGTTGTTGGTGAAGATTCACGAAGAGAGAGAATGAAGAAGACCCCTCGCCAGCGAACCACCAAACGTCGTGAACCCTCGCCGGCGAACCACCAAACGCTGTGAACCCTCGCCGGCGAAGAAGTGTGAGAGGAGAGAGATGATGCGGTGAGAAGAGGGGGGATGGGTTAAGGGGAATTAGGACTTAGGAGGAGAGAGAAATAGCGTTCAGTGGTGCTCAAGGGAGTAACGCGGGGGAAAATGGGAATGGGTGGGGTTTTATTTCATTTTTGGGTTGTTGAAGGGTTGCGGTTAGCCCAAAAAACGCAGCCCTTAATTTAAGGGCTGCGGTTTTTGAATTAACCGCAGCCCTTTTATCAATTAGGGCTGCGGTTAACCTAAAAACCACAGCCCTTAATTTAAGGGTTGTGGTTTTTGCATTAACCGCAGCCCTTGCACTGCAGCCCTTGCGTTTTTTTCCACTAGTGAACCAAGTGAAAATAATTACTCCTCTAGCTTAGATCTGAAAAATCTAACAAGTTTGAAGCTTTGAAATGCAAAAATGGAGTTTCGAAGTATGAGAAGAGAGAGATAAATGAAAATGGCAGAGAAAGAAAGAAATGGGGAAAAAGAGAAGCGCCCGTGCTTTTTTAGGTCTTTTAAAGACCTACGTTTAGCGCGTCTCGCGCGCCACGCGCACAGACAAAACGTGCGTCTGACGCACAAATATGCGTCCAGCGCAGCAACTTACGCCAAGCGCAGGCCGCTGCGTCTGGCGCACAGTCCTGTACAGCACGCTTGGGGGCTTCTTAGCCAAGTGGGTCCCACACTCTCAACTCTATGTGAATTCAAATGTTCGTTACGACATTACGCGCGATAATTCAACGAACTTTCAAAAATTTGCAAAAAAAAAATACGATCTTGCCATCCTACAAATTCTCAACGTCTATCATTCAAGAAACAATGAATACTCTGGAAAATTGATGACGGGACACAAACCGGCAATAACGGGACACAAACCGTTAGGTCTCCGGACCACTTTCAATCAACTACACTATTTGTCATGGAGCGGGTCAGTCAACAGCTCAGCCCTGTGGAGTGGGATACAAATACTCTACACTATTTATCTTGGAGCGGGTCAGCCAACAACTCAGCCCTGTGGAGTGGGATACAAATACTCTACACTATTTGTCCTAGAGCGGGTCAGCCAACAGCTCAGCCCTGTGGAGTGGGATACAAATACTCTACACTATTTGTCCTGAAGCGGGTCAGCCAACAGCTCAGCCCTGTGGAGTGGGATACAAATACTCTACACTATTTGTCCTGGAGCGGGTCAGCCAACAGCTCATCCCTGTGGAGTGGGATACAAATACTCTACACAATTTATCTTGGAGCGGGCCAGCCAACAGCTCAGCCGTGTGGAGCGGGATACAAATGCTCTACAACATCTATTTCATTTCGACCTATCATCTGTTTTTTCCAAACTTACAATTACTTTGCAAATATGGTTCATGCATGTCTGTTCCTAAAGCTTTTGCTTGTTTTGCAGGTACATGCGTAAAAGAATGATTTTGGATTGTAGAGCACCTGAAATCATTCTCCGTCCCGACACGTGTACTTTGACTTTCGGTTTTGCAAACCTTATTCAAAGTGGGGGCTTCTGTAGACACATAATCGTGTCTCCCCATTTAAGGGTCCAATGATGAAATATACCGCGGTATTAGTGAGCACGGCCTAATGGAGGAGCAGTCCGAATTATCCATGATGATTAATTATAAATTAAACCCGTAAAATATTTTAAGTCCATTTTAAAAGCCCAATTGAATATTTATTGTTTTAATAAATATTTTCATAAATACTTTTATTATTATCTTTAGAACATAAATCAGATTTTCATTCCGTAAAATTCAATCTCCGGATTTTTAGGGATAAAAATAGCATTCTGAAAGCACCCATAGAATAAAAAAATGAATATACTGGAATATGCGCTGGACGCGGCGGCTGCGCTCAGCGCTCTTCGTGCGTCCAGCACATTGACCAGATCGTGTCAGGCACGCCAATGAGCGCCTGACACGTGTACTTGTGACTCACACATAGTCCTGCGTCTGGCGCAAGTCCTCTGTGAGACGCAATCTACTTTTTTTTCTTTTCAAAAACGTGTTTCCACGTGTAAACTTTTAATTGGCGGACCATGTCAGGCGCGCCAATCTGCGCCTGACGTGTGTCCTTGCGCCTGCCACGTAGGCATGCGCCTGGCGTAGGGCATGCGTGGAGCGCACGTTTCTTTTTGCCTATAAATACGGGCTGATTTCCCGAATCAAACACGACTTTTGAATTATTATTTTACGAACACAAAATTCTCTCGAATACTTCGAATACTATTACCAATCTCCAAATCCTTCAATCTTTCAAATGAATTCCTATTACTGATCATACTATAATCCTGGTTCCACGATTGCTCCATCCTGAAAGTCGTTACGCTCTTCGATCTAAACCGCATAGGTATAATCCTGAGGATCCTTGAATAATTATATTTTATATTGAAGTTACTAACAGTTTTTTTTGTCATGATGTAGATCTTTAATTGATAATCGTGATTCCTTGTAAATTCTAACCCTTTTATTTTTCTTGTATATAATATTCGTGATTGTTTTATTTATCCTGCATGCTTTTTATCACCCACATGCTATTATTGCTAAATAAGACCTAAAGAACTGTTCTAATTAATTCAGATAAATTGGACAACCTGTTAGGAACCTTGTAATATGATTGCATAATAACTTGTCACTAAATAATTAGTCTTTTTATGTGTTTCCTGAACCAACCTAGATTAATTATTTTTAGGGTGCTTAAAACGTTATTTGATTATTCATTTGCATAAAATTTGTAATGAATCGGTATTTAGTAGAGGCCAGCAATGGGCAATATAGTTCCTAACTATATTTGTACCCTCACCCCCGAACTCAATCTTTGGTTCATTTTGACCATCTATGGAGTCAGGACGGGGAATTCTACATTGGATAAGTCCCTAAGATGTCCCTACAGTTCAATATCCAATTAGGATTATAAGTTTTCCTCTAAAAATTTGTTGGAGACTTCAAAACATATTTTTCATAAAACCTTAACAATGGGGTAGTCAAATAAACGCGCTCATACCGCGTGTAGGCATTAAAGGAATAAAAATCCACGCCTACAATACCCTCATTGTTTCAAATATTCAGCATATACCCCTGAGTTTTCGAAAATGTTCACCATATGCCCTTTTTCTAACGGATGTTAACTCGTCGTTTGCCATTATTTACGACTTTACCACTATTAACCTAATTACGCCTTATCTTTTAAAAAAATCCCTATCTCTCTCCCCCACTCTCAACCACTAGTGGAAAAAACATCAATTGCTCCGGTTAAAAACCGTACAAATGCTCCGTATTTGACCCGTAGCAGACGTCATACGAGCATTTGAGCATTTATCAAATGCTCCGGTTTTAAACCGGAGCATTTAGTCTCTCAAATGCTCCGGTTGTATTAAAAACCGGAGCATTTGATGAATTTATGTGCTCATAATGGGTCAAATGCTCCTGTTTTTAGGGAAAAACCGGAGCACTGTGAACTAAATGCTTCGGTTTTTCCTAATAACCGGAGCATTTGCTGTTTTTTTTTTTAAAAAAAAAATTGCTGCATACAGCAACAAGCTACTGTAAGCCAACAACAACAAGCTACTGTGGTGAGTAGTGATTCTAAATGGACAGAAGGAAAAAGCAAACTAGAAAAAAAAAACATGGCAGAAATAATTAGAGCACCAAGAGATCTAAGTCGTGATTCCTAAGAGATCCCTATGACTAAGAAAAACAACCTCATGAATTCCTAAGATAAATATAGGATTAGCAATTCTTCTCATAACCTGGAACCAAAGATATAAAACCTTTAGGATGCTCAATTGCAGAACGTCGAACAATCCGAGCTAGACAAAATATAGGATTAGCATGCACTATCCTAAACCAACACCATGCTTAGGCTTTTATTAGCTCATCTGAACTCAAACAGAGAATCAGTAGCCTATCCATATTTTGACTATTGGTTTCGTCTTCCACTGAAGCTATTACCAGTAGTCATAGACAAAAATCATCAGCATTGATGCAATGACTCACAACAACAAGACAAAAGAAATTTTCTTTGAAAAAAAAAACAAAACTAGGACACAACCAAGTCCGGCTTTGTTATCTGATGAAATTATCGTAATGAGCAGTGCATGAAAGAAAAATGTATACATCTGGTATTCCAGTCACCTGATGACAGAAGTGGGCTAAACCAGCAAAACAAAAAAAATTCTCATAAACTCAGTATATAGATTTTGGTGCTGACAATTTAAGTGGTGTAATTAGATTGAAGTTTCATGCTCTTAGGTAATTCAATGTTACACTTGTCAGCAGTTTGAGATGAAAATGGAAAATGGAAAATGGAAAATGGAAAATGGAAAATGGAAATATACATTCCAAAAGATAGGAAAACGGGAATGTAGGACGTTAAAACAAACCATGCACATTCACTAAACCACAATCCAAAAAAAAGGAGAATTCTGAACAAGGGCTTATTGTCACGACAATGCTACCAAAATCACATCTAATTTACTCGAAATTGAGTGAAAAAAATAAGCTTTTCATAGGGCTTAGTCATCTAAGACGGGAGAAACATGGTAGCTCCTTTAATAGAATTCATCTGCAATCGGAAACTAAATTATAAGGCCCGAATATGCAGTAGAATTACCATATATACCTATCAAAAAATTATCTATTGACTCACAAGTTGCATTCAAAATGTTTTTACACCAATCAAGTAGAACATTAAAAATAACTATGAATCAATAAGGGGAGAGGAAGTAAAAATCACATTTAATGGAGAATAAAGAATGATGTTTGACAATGATCTTAGGCACAAAACAACAGTGACCACTTTGCAGGCCATAAGAGAGAAAATAGAATAAGTATAAGAAGAAAAGAGAGGCATGAATACTAGTATAAACAATAGTGCAGGTTTACAAGACCTTGGGTGAAAATGCTTCTCCATTAAGATTATGTGCTTCGCTTCTTCGATATGTCTCCTCAAAGCAGACGAACACCCTCCTACAGAAAGTATCATTCTTAAGGATCATGATTAATAAATGTGATAGCACCAGTTTGCATGAGCACTAGTATAAACAACAATTATTTAAAACAGCTCCATAATGCATACCTTGCTACTGCCCCATTCTCTTGTCTTTTATTGAAGCAACCTCCAAGACCTTTCATTGCTCTTCAAACAATGGTCGAATCTGATGAGAGCAATCATAATGTAACAATATGCCATAGATTGGAAAAATAACATAATTAGGCAACAAAGTAAAACAAGCTACAAGTTACAAGTCAAGTGGTACTATGTATGTACTAGTTCCCACCAATTATATGCTTCTGATATTCATTTCTTATTGATAACATACAATTTAGTACTATGTTCTAGAAAAAATACAGAGCTTTCAAAAACAATCAAACAATTTAAAAGGCAAGGGTGAGACTGCAGATATCTAGATCTCCCCTCAACGTTGAAGTTCACCAATTGATTTAGGCAATAAAAGAGCTACATGCAGTAAAGTAATCAGTGCTCAGACTACTCATTACCAGATCTCTCATGGGGGATTGAGAAGATAGAGAGCCAACCTTGCTGGATATAGAAAGAGAGGCTCCAGGAAGGAGCCAGAGTATTACCTAACCCCACCCACCGCAAAATATATATAAAGAAATTAAAAAAAAGGTTTGGCAAAAGTAACAATTACACAAGAACAATAACTACAAAAATAGCTAACAATCCATAAAACACAAGAATGATCCAAAATTATGCTAAAAAAAGGAATATAAATAGAACTAAAGAGCATCACAGATAAACTAATATTTGCAACAGGTTACTTGAGCAGGTACATACCCAGAAAAGCATAGAGTTTAATCTCAAATTGCTTGATCGAATACATCCCTCTGACTAAAAATAGTTATCACATCGTCATAATCCCTGATAATTACAAAGAGAACCCTTTTTGATAGTTGTGCCAACATTATCCTCCTCCATTAATAGTTTGGAAAATATGCACATCCAGAAACTGTATATGTGATTATTAATTCGAGATGGTAAACCATTAACTAGTGGTTTCTATCCATATCTCCATTCTCCTGTATTTTACTACTTTACAATTTGCACTTTCACAACTCTCAATCAACCAAGTGATGCCACTAAGTCAAATAACAATTAAAATTTAAACCTCACCAAAGCACCAACTAAGTCAACTAAGAAATCAAAAATAAACAATAAAGTTATTAAAATCAGCAAATTTTAACAAATAAAATCACCTCAGTTCGTCTAAGGAGAATCGGTTTCTGGATCTCCAAAAGGAAAACCACATCGTTAAACAATCGAGGCCTTCAAAATTATCATTCTCGGTGATCATAACTTGAACCAAAACAATGTGGTTTCAATTGAAGTTCAACATACATAATCAAGAGCAAGAAGAGGTTTAATTGCGATAACTATATGGAGAATTTGAAGTGGAAGCCCAAATCGATCCGAAAACATCGAAATTGATCGATCAAATACACAAACACATAACACAATATAATAAATTAGCCTAAGTTGATCTCCCTAAACCATACTATTTCGCGAGTTTCATCAATCAAATAAAAGATCGAAACATCAACAATTATTCACGGAATTAAACAAAATCAAACGAAACAAATCCAAGATAAAGAGAGAAAACGACCTTCCGGCGACGTGTTCTAAACCTTAACTAAAGAAACTACCTTGGCATCTGTGCTCACAGCTCTTATAGAAAGCTGTTGCATTTTCCGAGCAATAATTCGGTTCAATTTCGGAGATTGAAACCCTAAAATTACGAACGATTGACCATTTTGTGCGAATCGACGGGGCTTCTTCAAAATGACGAGAGAGAGGCGATTTCCTCGTGGGGTGATTTCGCAAGTGTAGCATAGGAGCGAGAAGGTGAGGTGAGGAGAGAGAAAGAGGTTAGGTGAAGAGAAATGGCGAGAGGGAGATAGATAGGAAGAGAGGAGAGAGAATAGTAGGGTTTCAATGAGTATTTGTGAATCTCATGATGCAACCAATTGAACTGTGGCGAGGGGGACTTGGGAAGGAAGGATGACGGAGGGAGGGAGGGAGGGACGGCGGAGGTTTCAATTGAGAGAGCCGAGGGACTTGGGAGTGAGAGAAAACAATAAACAGGGAATGACATGAGGAGAGACAAAAATTATTTTAGTACGTAAGTGTGAGGTTTCCGGAATTGAGGGAGGGTCCAAATGCTCGGGTTGACTAAGTCAACCGGAGCATTTGACATCAAATGCTCCGGTTGACTGGTCAACCCGAGCATTTGTGAAATTTTTTTATTAAAATTTTCACAAATGCTCGGGTTGATTAGTCAACCCGAGCATTTGATAAGTAACAAAAACAGTTTTTTCCACTAGTGAACACTGAGTAATTACTACCATATTAGTACTCGTTTTAATGGGATTCTCGAAATTTGTGCGCTTAAAGGGACGTAGGTGGCGTCCGTTGTTAAAAAAAAATCGTTTTGTCGGTGAAATCGGTCGTTTACGATCTTCTCGGGAAGCGTGCCCAAACTACCTTCATATTGATACTCGTTTTGATGGGCTTCTCGAAATTCGTGCCCTTAAAGCTTCGTAGGTGGCGTCCGTTTTTTCAAAAAAAGTCGTTTTACCAGTGAAATCGGTCGTTTAACATCGTATCGGGAAGCATGCCCAGAATAACGTCGTATTAGTACTCGTTTTGATGGGCTTCTTAAAATTCGTGCTCTTAAAGGGTCGTAGGTGGCGTCAGTTTTTTCAAAAAAAAAAGTCGTTTTGCCGTGAAATCGACTATTTTAGATCACCTCGGGAAGCGTGTCCAAAATACCGTCGTATTGGTACTCGTTTTGTTGGCTTTCTTGAAATTTGTGCCCTTAAAGGGTCGTAGGTGGCGTCCGTTTTTTCAAATAAAGTCGTTTTGCTGGTGAAATCGGTCGTTTAAGAGCGTATCGGGAAGCGTGCCTAGAATACTGTTGTATTGGTACTCATTTTGATGGGCTTCTCGAAATTTGTGCCCTTAAAGGGTTGTCGGTGGCGTCCGTTTTTTCAAAAAAGTTGTTTCGGCTACGATATATATCGGTCGTTTAATATCGCCTCGGGAAGCGTGCCCAAAATGTCGTCGTATTGGTAGTCGTTTTGATGGGATTCTCGAAATTCGTGCGCTTAAAGGGTCGTTGGTGACGTCCGTTTTTCCAAAAAAAGGTCGTTTTGGCGGTGAGATGTAGAGTTTCATTTATTAAGGTTAATTAGTTAGGGTTAAGGGCATTAGGGTTAGGGGGTTAGGTTAATTAAGGCATTAGGGTTAGGAGGTTAGGGTGGAGGGAGGGTTAATTAGGTTAATAAGGTCAAAGTTGTAAATAATGCAAACGACGACTTAACGTCCGTTAGGAAAAAGGGTAGTTGGTGCACATTTTTAAAAACTGAGGGGTATATGATGAATATCTGAAACATTAGGGGTATATGGTGAATTTTTCAATTTGTCAGGGGTATATGGTGAAAAAACCGTATTTTCTATAATGTCGATCTTAACAGTATTTTTTTCTAAATATTTGTGTTAGTAATGCTACCTTCATCTCTAAATAACAAGCTATCATTAACACTTTACCTCATCATTTATTGGACATATTGCACCCATCTGAATTAGAATTAGAAAATTTAAGCTTCATACTCTTTTTGTGGAGTCACTACTGCCTAAACTAGAAGAGTTTCTGTCTATAAACTAACCAACTTATTGCGTAATTCTTTCTTGTTATGTAACAAATAGACTATTACACAATCATGTTAATGGATCCCTTAAATTAAGCAATTCATTTTCTTTTTCTTCTCCTATTGCAGCCATTAAGGGAATAGCTTCTTAACACTTTTTTTATTTCTTTAAGAAGACAACTACGTTACTATAATGATTTAGAGATATATGATGATACATCTAAGTCGCAAATAAGTGATTACACTATATAACAATGAGATAGAAGTAGTTTAAGATAATAATCAAGCATATCCAAATGATTGATCCTTTTGAATGTGAAATGTCTTGTTGAGCTGATTTATATTGCTCTGTTTATTATTGTATCTTTTATAAAATATCTGATATTATTTATGTGTTTGATTAGTATTTTGCTATATGATGTTATTATGATTCTTTTAGAGTTATGATTGGCAGCCTTCTAAATTAATTTGTGGATCACCTTAGCTCCACGTTAAAGTGCAAAAATTCTGCATATTTTCATATACTAGTTGTTGGCCTTGCAAAAACAAATGTGGAAACCGAAATGCAAGCATGAGCATAAGTAGTTGAATGGTATTCAAAATATGTGGATTTTGTAGGCAAGAACATAATATACTTAGATTGCATAACATATATGGATCAAATCTATTATATGACAGTGTAAGAATTGTTTGGCATTGAAATTTATAGTGTTATTGAGAAGACATCAGGCTTAAAGGCTCATTGTCAATCATGCCTAGTAAAAAAAGATGTTAGTTCATATTAGGACATGATTAACTCTCATGGGCAAAGTGATAATATGTAGTTGTAGTTTGCACAGTGGTTCAGTAAGCATAATGGTCCCCCAAGGTAGCAGAATGTAGGCGTTGAAATTTTTAGTGTTATTATTTTGGACAAAGTATCTTAATGATTATTGGTTAATGTAATACTTCCTCCGTTCTTTAATAATTGCAACATGTAGTGATTGCGCGTCCCCCCAAGGTAGCGAAGATGACGAGTTTACAAAACCAACACCTATTTAAACATCATCAATTTTTTGGAGCCAAAAGATTCAAACATTAAAATTCATAACTCTGAGTTGACAAAACCAGCAACTATTTAAACATTTACAAACCATAGAAAGTTTTTTCATCTCCTCCTCTTATCCTACCTTCCATTGTTCTACTGTTCACCTCAAAAAACCTTCACTTACACATGGCACTTGCACACACAGCAACATACTAAATTAAGAGACACATATGGAGAAGTTGATGATCCTAGATTCTTCTCCATTGAGCAGCTACTGTGGGAAGTTTTGTAACTACAATAAGACATAGAAAATGAAGAAGAAGAAATGGCCGAGGAAGAAAAATAACTCGAAGCAATTATTACAAGGCAGAAAAGTAATTTAACAATAGCACACAGAAGACTAATTGTGGACAACCTACTTCTAAATGAGACTGATTGGATTAGCTATGTCCATTCGAAACTCAAAACATCTAAGCTATATCCGTCCCCCAAGGTAGAAACAATTGATTAAAAAAAATCAATGGTGTAACTATTTAAACCAAAGTTATCATTTATAATGTATTTGCGATATTCGAATTAAGTTAAATGTTATTAGTATATTGAATGTCAAGCTACTTGCTAAGATATTTGATGCTCTTTCTGTAAAAAAAAAAGATATTTGATGCTTTATACTAACAATTTTGGTCTAGAGTTGTTTGAAGGTAACATAATTGATTGCGACAACAATTGAGTTAGAAAAGACAAAGACATCTAAACATGGTAGATAAGAACATAAGCTAAGTAGATTAACATATACTCCTCTAATTAGCTAGGAACATGGAGTATGTATATTGTTGAGTTACAAAATACAACAAGAGTCTTTGCTAGGAACAAGGAGTCATGCGAGCCTTTATGTTCCTCTAAAACGCCCTTGGATCATTGCTATATAGAAGTATATTACAACTTAACCATGCCTAGTGGCAAAACGCATTAGTAGCAAAAGATGTAAGGTCGATCGTGAGTGAAGGTTCTCTCTATCCGACTATGAGAATGGTTGTATATTACTTTATTTGAAGAATACAACGAAGCGACACAGCTTAAGCTGTCTGTTGGCAGATCTCTGTAGATTCCATTATGTAGCAAGATAGCTTCCACTAATAGCAATCCACTCAATGCATCACCAATAGCCTGATTGATCAACTTAGTGACAACTATAATCTGAACAGCTTATGAAGTATGATTATTAGAAACTCAAACAAGTTATGATAATAAATTATAATTCAACTGACTTGTACAAGAGGAAGAAAGGTCAAGATTTCTAGCGTCCAACCAAGATGTAATCCTATTAGGAAACAATAAGGTAATTGAATTGAATGATCGTTGTTTTCTATCAAAATATCTCCTCCATAAGTAGGTGTCAGAAAAATTTATATACTCCGATCACATAAACTTATCATCTCAGTTCAGGAAAAAAAGATTTGATCATATAACCAAAAAAAAATCAAGATAACAAAACCAACTAATAGAATGTCATTCATGCACACAAGAGAAGGCCCAAGGGAAAGTATAATTGTACAAAGATAAATAGAGCATCGTACTGGAATCGCCTAGTGCTGGTGAGTCGGAATCGAACTTTGCTAGTAAATCAAGTAGCATTCTTCCAAAACACGAAGTGCAAGTACAACTTTAGTATCTGTTGAAAGGGCAATTAACTTCATAGGTTTGATAGTGAATATATGCTCCAAACTGGTCACCATCTTCTTCTGTATCTTTAATTAGTGAATGTTGAATACAATAGGAACCCATTGGAAGAGGTAATTGCCCCAATGGTAAAACCAACTAAAACTAAGTCTTTATTTTCCTAGACCAACTAAAACTCACCCATTGCACATGTAACAGTTGATGACAACTTGTTCAAACTGAAGCAAACAAAGGACACCATGTAACCCTGACTTTTCTATTCAAGTACCCAGTTCAAAACTCATTTCTTCGATTTGGGTTCTGAATCCTTACCTGAATTTTCTATTTTCACTTGGACACCTAATTGTCTTGATCCACATATATCTATTGGAATTAGAAAACATATATCTATTAATTAGAATTAGCAAACAAGTTAGTCGTAGATGTGTTTATAGGAATTTATAATGTATACGTGCAAGTTCTCTACAATGGAGAATAGGTTTTATGAATGTTTTCTTTTGCATCCATGTCCAATTCTAGGAGAAGGGTTTCCATGTTCTACGCTTTGTACTTTGGCGTATGTATGTCATACTTGGATATCAACCCAATAATTAATATCTGAGGCATGTGAACCTGTTAGTCAACAATTCAGTTGCTTTCTATGTGCAAGAAACAGCTCATCGAATGAGTATGAAGTCCCCCCCACCCCCACCACCCCGCCCCACCCCCTCCCCCCCCCCAAACAAAAAGTATTGTAGTTACTAGTCTATGAAACCATTTTAATGGAAATGTGTGTTACTGCAGAGACAATCACGGCATTGCAACAAGAAAAGATAGATTAGTATCTTGGATAATGATTCCGTTAGCTGTCACGTCAAGTACTGCGGCCAACAAACACAAAAGATCCACCAATTAAGTTCAACAAACACAAACAACAAAAAAAATATTTGAAACACAAAAAGATTAAACATAACGTAGACTGATTATATTAATTAAAGATTACAGAAGTTGAGATTAGGCAAACCTCAAGTCTAATATGTGCATTGACGTGTAGCATAGCTTGATAAACCTCACATCTCTAAGTAAAATACATGAGACAGAGAGAACAAAAAAGAACATATTAGTAGGCATATAGTTACAAACAAATCCATAATACAGCTTTCACCCAATCAAGCTAATTTGCTAGATATCACACAAATTGCAATCGAATTCAAAGAATTTTCTCTCTCATGATTTCATGCATTCGTTTTAACTTAGTTTTACTTCTTTCTCTTCTTATTTTAGCAAGTATGAGTAATTAAACCTAGGCATAATATAGGCTTAACTACCCAACTTAGTCAAAAGGTGTAAAGCTAATCTGGATACTATCCTCATCAACTTTGCACTCACCCTATATTGAGTTCCAGATAAACCTTGCGAATGCCAGCATCAGAGAGCACTTCTCGCTCAACAATTGACAAATAGGGAAACGAATTGTACTGCTTCAAGATTTCTTCATGTCGGACAGGTAACTTCAAGCTTCTTGAAAATAGAAAAGACGCAGGGAAAAGCGCATGCAAATAAATAGCATGATTCATGACATCCAGATAACACAATGATAAGGATAGAAAGACAAGGACAGCAGGCAACTCATACATAATGATCAAAGTTCAAAAGTCAAAATAAGTCAATAGAGAAGTGAAAGTTTCTCTGAGTTGCTGCCTTCTCAAATTTATGAAGATCCCAAAAAGGTTGCATATTTTTACCTCATCAGCAAAGAAGGAAACTACTTATTACACAAAAAACAATATTCGTGTACGGACAAATATGCAATCACGTATTGCATCAAGCCGGCAACAGATCATACATTAAAATCGCTGCAGAAAGGAAGATGTGTAAAATGCTCCAAATTAAAGCTGCTGTCAACAGGCTCGATAGAGAATCATTTGTAATGAAAAAGTAAACACATGCAAAAAGTTCCTAGAAAACTCCCATCAATACCTATATGCCAATCAATTAAAAAGACAAAATGGAAATGCAGGCCTAAAGATAAAAGAGGCAACATTCACAAAGTAGAAAAATTATGGGTTCATCATTACAAGTTTGCAATCTAGGATGCAGGGGCCTCAATGTCCAATTAATTCTATGTGTAGTGAATTCCAAGAGTTTAATATGTCTAGGGATATGAAGATAACACTGGTGCCAAAATCTTGAATCTCAAATGACTAAAAGTTGTCAAAGCAATACTTACAAGCCATCTATCTCTCGTGTTCTCGGAAGAATATCCTAAACCAATTTGCAGATGTTCTGATGCGTCATGAACATGCTTGAAAAGAAAAGATAGAGAACTTGAATCTACTACACTGAACTCATAGCTTGAGTCCACAATCTGGAATGAATCTGTTGGGAAAACAAACTTCAGAATTGGACATAACTATAGCAAACCATCATTCGAGATTCAATAGCTTTCTATCTATGTTTTTTCTCTTTTTCAAAAAAGACAATTTATACTTCATAATAAGTTGCAAAGTCCTCTGCATGTCATTCTGACAAGCAACAATATAAATTAAAGTTGCAAAGTCCTCTGCATATCCAGTAGAAAAGTCATTGTAGTATAGTACAGATCAATGGGTTGAATGCTACAAGATAGACATTTCCTGTTCCATCCATCCTTGGGCCCTTGGCTAATTAGTCTCCCCCCACCTCCACCCCCACCCCCCACCCCCTAACCAAACCCTGTCCCATGTTAACAGTTCTCAGTTCTTGTCTAGTCCAATCTCCCTCTGAAAAGCCAGCAATTAATAAGAGATGAAAATTAAGTTGATTATATTAATTAAAGATTGTAAATTAAGTTGATGAGTTCACCTTTTGTAAATTAAGTTCAACAAACACAAACAACAAAAAAATATTTGAAACATAAAAAGATTAAACATAACGTAGACTGATTATATTAATTAAAGATTGTTATACGTCATTACTCTGTCAACAAAGATCCACCAATTCAACAAACATGTAATCCTTATTACTGAAGTTAGATTATGTAATAAAAATTTAGTAGATTATGCATATTGATGTTGAACTAATGGAAAATGGAGGACAGAAAAGAGAGATTGTTGGCTTACCTGTTTGCTGCTGTCACCCTAACATATAAATGAATTAAGAACTCAAAACCTAAAGTTTAAAACATAAATTACATAGAGATTACATAACAATTGAGCTCTGAGGGTACTCCTATTAATTTTGCAAAGGGTGCTAAACACCCCCTTTCAGTTCTTGGCATTTTGGAAAGGAAGTTGTGAAATACGAAAAGATCCAGAATTTTAAAACATAAGAAGTATCACATAGACATAGAGGAAATTTTAGGGATTACCTCAAACTCCAAACAAAAATCTCTCCTCCTCATTTAATACTCCCTACACCAGACAATTCTAACATTAAACAACAAAATCGTCGATGATCAGCAAATTGCGAAAACCCCGTTAGGAAATGTGTAATCAACCCATGACAAATTGACAATCAACAGGTTAACTTCCACCATAAGAACTCCACAAATAAATTCTCATCATAAAATTATCGCAATTCCAAACGATTCTCAATAAAACGAACAACTGACACGACAAAACATCAAAAGAGATAAGCATGAAAGTTATATTGAATAATTGAAAGAGATAGCAAAACATACAAGTATTCTGACCCAGCTATCTCAATCTTTGTCTTTTAGTTTTAGTAAACCTCAATGCAACTTTATCGTTTTTATCCTCCTACACTCGAATATGATCGATAACACTCCCTAGTAGCACTGCAATTTCATCCTCCTACACCATTTTCACCTTTTTTGATTTTCCATTTAGAGAAAATTAAAAACAGAAAAACTAAAAAAAAAAGAGGAAAGATAGAAACAAACCTTTCCGTTCATGTAAGTGGTGAAACGAGAACGAAAGAGGGGGGCTCTGTTGATTTTTCAAAATGACGTCGTCGGAGGTGCTACCAGTTCTGCCGACGACGAAACGACAATTGACTAAAATCAACATCAAAATCGAACAATTAAATGGAACCCTAACCCTAAACAAAGAAAAATATCAACCTAAAGAATGAAAAAATAGAAACAAATTTCGGATTTTCAATTATAGTAAATGAAACCCTAAAGCATGTCAAATATCACTTTTCATCTTGAAATCAGCATTTGAAGCAACAGGAAAAAGCGCAGCTTTCCACCACCATTGTTAGAGAGCTCAGATTTGTCACCTCTAATGGTGGAAGCATGATCTTCATTTGTTCTTCCTTCTGTTCGAGCAATAGGGTTTTGTTCTTTCCTTGTAATCCCCATTTTCTTTTTTCTTCTGAGCTTTACAAAAAAAAACTGCTAAAATGAGAGAGGGACATTAATACCGCGAAAAAGATTTAAGAGCAGAAGCTTGAAAACATAAAGATACTTGAAACAAAATTAGTAGAGCAACAAACCAAAGCTAAAGATTAGGCTATCACTTTGAACACAGATCTGACCTCTTTCGCAACAACGAAATTAAATCAGAGAAGAAATAACAATTCAATCGACAAAAGTTCAGTATGTCTGAAAACCTCTATTTTCCTGCATTCTACTTGCTCGCTCTTTATTATTTGGTATAAGACTGCTAAATGATTCGAACTTTTTGTCTCTTTGCGTATTGATTTTATCGTTCGACAAAAGTTCAAAGTATTAGATTGCTGAGATGCAGAAAAAAATTTTTGTTAAAGAGCCTTGCAATTGTCAGATTCATTAGAATAATAATTGCTTATGTGCACCCTATGTCCTCATCGCTCACCACTTGACCACTTGTATCAGTTTATGTGTATTATAATATCTCCGGGTTCAAATAAGTGTTTCTCCGTGATTTCAATTAAAATAGTATGATAGCTTCTCCTATCTTGTTCTTGACATAATCTTAATTATGTATCTATTAATTATATTTGTGCCCAATAATTTATGTCGGACTTGCATCAAAATTTCTAATTATAGTTAAAGTGGTTTTGTAGCTTTTCCAATTATAGTTATGGTTTTTTGTGGTTTTTTTATTATATCTGTCAACCATGTTGTGGTTTTTTGACACTTGCATGATATATAATATGTTGGATACATCCACAGATGTAATACTTATTTATTAAGAATTAGTGTTTGGATAACATTTCCTCTGTTTCTAAATAAGTGCAACAGTTTGACTTTCACGTTTGCCAACACACAACTTTGACCATTAATATAACTAATTAGGTATTTGTAAAAATTGTAAAAAGTTGATATTATGACAATATTCATTAAGACAAATATAATATCATGTTATATGACAACTTTTGTTCTTATATATTAGGAGAAAAATGCATTCAATGTGAGTTGTGTCAATAGTGCAAAAGTCAAAGTGTGCACAAAAATAGAAAGAGGAATTATTTGATTTTTCAATCCAGAAACTCAAATAGGAGCAAATCGAATGGATCTAAAACTTGAATCCAGAATTGATATGTTTGGCAATCAAAAATTTCTGAATCTAACAACACTTGTTGTTCCTTTCGGAACTCATTGTAGACACAAAAACATGAACACCTTCCATGTCTTTGGTCCATAGTAAAGTGTCCCAAGTGCATATACCCATGTCGGACCCCAATCGGAGTGTTGAGAATCCAACACCGGTACGTGTTGTAAGATGAAAGTGTCGGACCCATATAGAAGTAATATTTTAATGGAGTTGCATTAATTGTTTCAAAATTGTATTTAGAAACAATTACATCTAATTTGACTCCAAGAAGCTGAACAAAGTTCACAAAAAGACTTCTAAATTCTAATATGAAATATCTTGTTTGATTTGTTCATATGCATAATTATACACGTACTTTTCCTCTTAATACATTTTCTCTTTGAAATTTATGGTATTTAACCTTAACCATAATGATTTTATACTTTAGCACATTATCTCTCTATATTTATTTTTTTTGCTTTTTTGCTTTTTTGCTTTTTTGACAGTTATATGTGTACTTGTTACCTACACAATACTGCAACGAAACCTGATGGCCCGTTTGGTTTGTGGAATAACTGGTATTAAATGGTGGTAATGGGAATGATTTCTAGTGCAAATTTGTGAAGGCATTCCATTTTAGCATCTATGACAATTTTATCCCAAAACACCTATTTTGTTCCTAAAATTTCATTACCATCTATTACCACTTGGAAAAGTGGTATTGAGTGGTAATGAAAATTATGAAGAAAACCCATGTTTGGACATCAAGTTTCATTACTATGGATATTAACTTGAAAATATCTTCACAAATTTATACTAATTAAAAAGCATTACAATTACCACCATTTAGGCGAGGGGCCTCAAACACATGAGCAAAGTTAATCCATATGTCAAAGGTACTTGGCATTCTTACTTTTTAGGTTTTATGAGTTTAGATGGAAAATACATATGTTAATTCAAAATTTTAGCCCCTAATCTATATACTTTTCTTTTTCATATTTCATAGCTTATTTTATCTTTACTATTTTGTTAAATCTAAGGTGTCTCCTCGCTAAAGATCAAAATAACATTGAAGTATTTAAGAAAGTTAATCATTTTTTCAACCATTTATAATAAAAAAATTAAATTAGTTATTAATAATATGAGATTATGGATCCGTTTTATAGCCCTATAAGACTTCATGTTTAATATCTGGCATAGGGCCCGAAATAGTAACTAAAACAGTCGTGAAAGTCTTAAATTCTGATCATTTTTTTATTCCTTTGTAGCTAATTTATCCACACAGGACTATTCCATTTTTCTTTCTGAATATCGATCTGGCATACTTTGGTGGGGCGGGAGTTTCCAAATGAGGAATTTACAAGATGGTCATGAGCATTGGCTGGAATCCTTACTTCAATAATCCATAGAAGACTATAGTGAGTGGCACATAAATCTTTGGACGTGTACTCGATTTTGCTTCATATCTATTATTAAGATTTATATGTAACGCCCTTTTTTTTTTTAAGGAACCTTGGTTGCTTCATGAGTTTGACGACTTTTATGGAGAAGAATTACGCCTTGTTTTTGTTGGTTATATACGTCTGGAGGTATTCTGCTAGTTGTAAAATGTCATTATTGGGGTTGTTGTTAAATTTGTTTAGTTGGGCATTTGTACCAAGCGTTAGTACGTATGTATTGGTTTTTAAGTTGGTTGTTTAAGCAATTGTTTCAAAAGTGTTTGGTAAAATTAATTGTGGTTTTGTTTTTTATTATAGATTTTGGTAAAAGTTCACCAACCAAAAAAGCAATACCAAACACTTTTTTTTTTGGTTTGACCAAATCAGCCATAAAGCCCAACAAAAAGCCAATTACCAAACATGGCCATTATCTTTCCACCCAATTCTTAATGTACATCATAATTCAGATCTCACCCACTTCGAATTTCAGACCTATTTCCCTTCTCTGGAAAGCCTTGTAGCAAAGATTCACGGGAACGGGAGAATAGTAGCGCATGCTCTTGCGCTTCCTGCTTACTCGAAATACAAAGATGACCACTATTTACGTAGCTTGTTTAAGACCACTTGTAGCAGGTAGTCATAAGTGAATAAGTGATAATCAAGTGCATACGTGTTGCATATAAAGGTTACAATCATAATATTCATTGGTTTTATGAACTCGGAGACGATGTGTATCTACAGTTAATTTACCAGCTCCATATTTGATTTTGAGTGTAAAATATTGAAGCAGCACATTTTTTGCTATTCATATTTCATTGAAATAGAAGGATAGGAGTTAGGTTTCCAGTGGGAAGATTCTCACTCGCCCCCGAGATCGGGGTTCGATCCTTACCCCCAACTTTAGGGTATTTCAAGATTTACCTTACTCCAATGTGTTGGTTTTCTGCGCTAGTAGGGTTAGTCTTGACTTAATTTCCTAATTAAAAATATGTAAAATAAAAAAAAATATTTCATTGAAATAGGAAGAAAGTGGCACTTACATTTGTATTTTGCCAATCTATACATAGTGGCTGTGTATGATGAATGCTCTTGCTGGCTCGAGAAGCCGCGAAGTATTTTCTAGAATGTCTTGGTGGTTTGGTACAGGGATGTCTATGGATTGTGGTTAAGACCATCTAGCAATCTCTTACGTCTTGTTCCGTTGTAGACTTGTAGTCATAAATTTATAGAGACAGGTTGGTCAATTTGCATTGGGTTATTCTTTGTAAATGTAAACAGTTTGGCTTTTTGAGGTGATGTATATAGTTTTTTTTTTAAAGTATCCGTTTTTTATAGAGATATAGGTTAATTTTTTTTAGTTACTTTCTCTCTTTCTTTTTAATTTTTATAGAGATTGAGGAAAATAAATAGTTGAAATTTGGCAAGAAAAGTTATAAAAGTGGACATAATATTTTACATGGAAATCAAGGAAAAAAACCACATGACGTTTTCGAAATCCACTATATAAAAAATAAGAGAGTACAATTAGCCCAAAGTATTACGATAAGTAATACAGTTATAACTCTCACTACTAGTGATAACAAATTCACAAAGGAGTATTACAAAATAGGGATAGTAAAATAAGAAATTTGTAATACAATGAGGGAATGTATTATGGAAGGCTTGTATTGTGTATGGCTTCTCTTGTGTTTGTTACCACTCATCGTGAGAGTTATAATTGTATCAATCACCCTAATACTTTTGTACTTATATTTTCCTATTTTGCCATATAATGGATTTCGAATACTCGTCGTGCGTGGATTTTTTTCTTGATTTTTCCCATGTAATATTTTGTGTGTCCACTTTTATTACTTTGCTTGCCATATTTCAACTTTATTTATTTTGCTCAATCTCTATATTTTAATCTCTTTCCGGTATGTACTCACAACCCTAACACGTGGTATTCGAGCTAAGGTTGATTAAAATGTGCACATTAAAGATGTTTTCAGCTGCGAAGTTCAAGATTGAGAAACTTGATGACAAGATTAGTTCCAGCATATGGAGAGTCTAGATAAAGGTCATTCTCATCCAAAGCGAATTAAAACGGGCACTTATGGCAAGCAGAAAAAGCCATCTACTATAACCGACAAGCAATGACAGGAGTGGGATGAGAAAGCATTATCGACGATTCAACTATGTCTAATAAAGGAGGTATTACACGAAGTAATTCACGAGAAGACCGTTGCGGGGCTATGGTTGAAGCTCAAGTCCCTCAAAATGACCAAGAGTCTCGCTGATTAATAATCTCCGAATAAAGGTGAGGCTTTATACAATTTGGATGGTCGAAGGTACTTCGATCCAAACTTATTTTAGTGACATTTCCGTCAGACGATATTTTCGCTATCACTATTTCTTTAATAAAATGTTTTATTTTGGTTATATTATGTTTATAAAAGAGCGGAGTGTTACAATTAATCTTGCAAATTTAGTTTTCAACATTAAAGATGAGGATAGAGTCGTGTTATTAATGGTCTCCCTACCTCCTTCGTACCAGCACTTTAAGGAATCATATTATACGGTAACAATGATATTGTATATATATTTTGAAGATGTTAAATCTCATTTAATCTCAAAAAGAAATTTGACCTTGAAGTGCATTCTAATGATAATGCTGAACGATTAAACATAGGAAGGAGATCACACAGAAAAATAAGTGCTTAAAATTGGCCCATATTTAATAGGCATAAATTTAAGAAATTTTGATATTGTAAAGTGCATGAGCATGATGTTTCCGGTTGCTTAAAATAAAAGAAGAAACATGTAAGAGAACATAACGAGAAAAAAGTTAAGGAAACTGCTATAGTCGATTTTGGTGAAATAGAATGCGATGATATGTCTTTGGCTACTTTTCCTATAAGAGGTAGAGCTCCTAAGTGGGTGCTTGATTCAGGTTGCACCTGTCAATGTTTGTTTTCTAAAGGATCACTTTATCGATTATAAATCCATAAAGAATAGATCCGTTTCTAAGAGCAGCAATTGTCATTGCAAAGTTCATGGTATTAGCTCTATTCGGATCAAGACACATGAAGGTAAGATAAGGACTTTCTAAAGGATGTAAGATTTCGACTCAGGGTGGAGTACTTAAAGTCACCAGAGGTGCATATGAACTTTTGAAGATCGTCAGACATAGAAATCTCTATGTGTTACAAGGATCTTCCATTATGGCTTCTTCCTACACAGTCCTGATTTAATTTGGCATCAAAGCTGTCATAAAACTGGTTTTAGCATGTCACATTTTTCTAAGCCCAATTTACGGGTCATGGTGACATATCTGCATATTACCCCTTCGAAGTTTATATGATGAGTACACAAAATGTAAAAAAAACTTATATGGAGATGGTCCATGCTAAATTAGTGTGGACCTAATGCTAATTCATGTGATTTATGTAAAAAAGGGTCACTATATATAAAATATATATAAAAAAGATAAGTAGATATGAATTGTAAAGGTTACTATGTCAGAAAGTGAAAATTTCATTATGATAAACTAATGTAAAAAAGAGTGATTATATTAAAAAAAAACTATCACTATGGTAGATAATAACTGTATGGTGTAACTTAAGATTTTAAAAATATACTATATGAAAAAAAGATCACTATGGTCAATAAGTGGCTTTGGTCCACAATAATATTAGTGTGGACTAGGTCCAAGCAAGACTAACTGACACAAAATTTGTTTCAAGGTTGAGATTGTTGGATTGTATGCCCTAAATTCACAGCCCAAAGTCTCTACTATGTCGGTAGCACAAAGAAGGGTTTGAAATTATGATCCATTATATTATGATTACTCTTTATCTTTTTAGAAGTGGGGTCTGCAAATCAAAGTTCTAACTAATATTAGCATTTTTCAATCTCTAATCTCGTATCTATTTCGAAAAAATATTTTCAATCTCTAATCTCGTATCTATTTCGAAAATTGTATCTCCATCCTTTACCAAACTACATCTCCCATCTTATTTTTTAAAAAAAATAATCTCCCATCTTTTTTGAAAATTCATCCCCATCTTTTTTTTAAAAAATTATTCTCTTATCTTTTTCAAAATTTCATCCCATCCTCAATCTCTTATCTACTTCAAAAACTCTATCTCCGCCTTTTTTTCAAAAAAAAATCTCCATCTTTTTTCCTATCACATATCTTTTTTCAAAAATTTCATCCATCATCCTATATCCTATCTTTTCATGTATATCATCCATCCTTTATGTGAACATCATTTAAGATTCCTTTTAGTGTCCATCTTGTTGTAAAAGTCTCATCCGCTTAGGAATTCTAACTGCACTAGAAGTCCGTCTGACCCAAATGTCTAGGTTCATCCAGTTTCACTCCATTTAGAGTTCTTAACCCCATCTAACTCTATCCATGTTAGGAATCTTAATTCGCTTGAGTCCCATCCATCTTAGAAATCTATAGTCCATAGAAATCCATGCATAATATGAGTCTAAATTCGTTAGAAGTTCGTTCATCTTAGGAGTCTCGAATCCATTAGAGTTCCGCCCATATTAGGAGTCTAAACCCATCAGAATTACGTCCATTTTAGGAGTCTAGGTCCACTAGAGTCTCACGCATATTAGGAGTCTATCATCCTTAAAAGTTCACCAAGTCTAAAATTCTAAAGTCATTAGAAGTTTGTCAAGTCTAGGATTTCGTATCAATTAGGACTGCATTCATACTAGAATCCTTATTGCACTGCATAGTCCATCATTCATACACTTCATGCATAACTAGAGTTATTAGGCACTTAGGAGTCTCATTGCATCCATACTCTCCATTTCATTTCATGCATTCTGCATTTAGTAGTCCCAAACTACAAGCGATCTGATTCCCTCTTTTGGGATACGTAGGCAGCCTTTACAGGTTCGAACGCGTAGATTGAGTCATGAATACATGCATTAGGTTTAGGTGCATCCAAAAAAAATCAAAAAAAAAAATATCATTCATTTAGGAGATGCTATTTTTTTCCTAGAAGTCAAACTTTTAAACAAACATACATTCTTTCATTCCATTTCTCTCTCTCCATCATCACTCTATCTCTAGGTCTCCATTGACGATCCATGCAGAATTCGAGAGACATTGAAATGGGCACTCCATCGAATGCCGAGCTACAATTCGCTGAAATGGCTAGAGCCTTAGCCAAGATGTTTAGTATGATGGAAGAAATAGCTATAAGCTAAGGCTTGAGAAGGTCGAGTCTAGTGAATCTCCAGGATTCAACAAGAAAATGGAGAATGTCGTTCATAGGGTAATCAATGCAAATTCCTATTTTGAGCCTATTGATAATACCAAACTGAAGGGGAAACTTTCCGAAAAATTCTCTGCAACTGACATCCCTAAATACAAAAACCACCTCAAATACTTGGGCTTGATAGCTTCGCAAGAGTATATGATGTGGGTATCCAGATTGAGAATGATTTGATGAAAAATACCGAAGACAATGACCTCAATGTCATAGAAATGGACTTATAAGCCCAATCACTCATTAAAGAATTTAGACTCGCTTAGGTCCAATCAGTACGAAAAATACACTTATTCTCTTTTCAATCAGAAAGAGACCTCCTGAAGATTGAAGCAACGAAGATGTCTCGTCACGTGAAGTAAGAGTCTAGACTTAGGATTTCATTTTCTATTTCATCTCACTTATTTTGCCCAGTGTAATATAGGATTTCCCCTCTTATTGCATGTACTCATAATTTTCAATTAATAAATGAGTATTTCTTTTCTAAACCTTGCACTTATGGGCATCAATGGAAATCACGATTGTCGCCTTAAAAGAAATGAATTTCTAATTCTCATGACTAATCTAATAAAGACAATGAAAAACTAGTGGAAAAAACTACTTTTGCTACTTATCAAATGTTTCGGTTGACTAATCAACCCGAGCATTTGTGAAAATTTTAATTAAAAAAATTCACAAAAGCTTGGGTTGATTAGTCAACCGGAGCATTTGACAGTCAAATGCTCCGGTTGACTAATCAACCCAAGCATTTGTTAGTCAACCCGAGCATTTGCATTGTTTCCCCTCCTAAAAGATCTAATATATTTTTCCACTTATTATTTGCGCGCTCCCTTAGTCCTTCCTCTCCCATCAATTTTGCGTTTTTTCTTCCCTCCCTCTCTCAATTGAAACCCTCGCACTGTACACCTCCGCCGTCGTCCTTAAGCCATAATTCGCTCCCTCCGTCCCTCGCTCACCGTCGTCCCTCCCGCCCTTACTCAAGTCCGCCGCAGTTCAATTCCTCGTCGTCTTATTGAAATCACAGGGCGTCCTTCACTCTCTCCGTCCCTTTCTCAAGTCCACGATTAACGATACTGTCGAATCACAAGACGTCGACCTTGCTCAAGTCCGTCGCTCTTTCTTCAACCTCCCAAACTCCTTCAGGATTTATTTTCTCCTTATTTCTAGGTTTTTCGGAATAACTTGAAATAATTCTAGAGTTTAATCTAATTAGTTTCTTCAATTATTTCTCAAAGTCTTACTTCGATTTCTAGGTTTCCTTGTCCTCCTCCATCATGTTGTAGATAGTTTCCGCCCTTGAAGCTTCGCCAGCGTTCAACGCCCGACGGTGGTCGAAATTCTGTATCTTGGCTCAATGCCCTAAGTGCATATGTAAATCAGCAACAGGTTGATGGTTTATGTAATTTGGTTTTCTATTTTTCCCTTGGCATATGTGATTCCCTGCTTAACGTCTCCTCATTTTCTGTCAGGCAACTATTAAAATGTACAAGCTTGTCGATGAAGAGAGGTTCTTGCTCTGGGAGTGTGTAGCATACAGTTGCAGGTCTTTACACCTTTTTTGCTTCCAAGGCGATTACATAAATTTATTTATACTGTCTTCTTTTGATATAGTTCAAAATTGTTTTGAATTGCCTATGCCAAATTTTACTCTGTTGAATCTACAAATGAGGATGTCAAACGAAAGGGAAAGGCATTATCGATTATTTTCCTAATAGCTAATTAATGTGTTATAATTCACCATAGTCATGTCGAGTTCTTTGAGTTTGTGCATTCCTGCAGATGAGATTTTTTTTAGTCTTTTTTCTTTTCCATGTACCTTAACCTTTGTATGTCTCATCTTTTTATGTGAAATAGTCACATCATGTATCTTCCAATTGAAGCTAGTAAGTTCTGTTTTTCATGATTTACTTGAGCTGCATAATTGAAGATCAGGATGCTCCTGTACTTCAATCTTGATTTAGTTTTGGTTGCGACTCTTTCCTTTCACTTGTTGGAACTTGGAAATGCATTTTGGAGGTGGAATAATATCGATGGCCTTGAAAGTGATAGTGCCATAACATACATTGTTTCCTGCAAAGATTGTATTTTCCTCGGATTTATTGATCAATATCTTACAATTATTGCTGCTAGCCTTATAATATCACTGTGCATTTAAGATGATGTATCTCACCTAATCTACTAGTATCTGCATTTTATAAAAATTAAGGCAAGCATAACCTTATATTTTCTAGTAATTTAGACATGAATGCATTTATTTTTGATGCATTTTGAAAGCAAGCAAATAAATGACTTGTTGTATTATCCTAATCAACAAATTAATGATTATTAATTCATGCTTTCAGCTAATTACTGCTGTTTGTTATATGGCTATGTGGCAGGTTAGTTGTGGCCAAGGGGGAGAGAAGCTGTTAGGTTTTAGCTGAGGGCTTACTTAAAAAGCACATTGCTGCTCATTGCTTGCATGAACCAGAAGGTTTGCTGCTCTTATAGTGTACATTTTCGTGCTGGAACAACAAGGCGAATATGGGGATGCTGTAGAAGTCCTATCGGGAGAATTAGGATCCTTGATTCTGATTGAGGTTGACCGGCTACGCTTCCAGGTAATTTCTAAAGCTTCTACTCTTGTCTGCTATTGTTATTTTGTGTATTAAGACTGAGAGCTTGGCTGAATAAAGTCCTCTTATTGTTTATGTCAAGCTTTGTGACCTCTCTGCTATCTGTAGTATTGAAATGCTTTAAGCTGTTCATAGCTAATTGTTTTATTAAAATCTAACTACCATTTCCTGACTGGTATAAATTAATTCTTTCTGAAAGTACGATGTGCAATTTTACCCTATGTAGTAACCTGTGATTGTCTAATGTAATGTCTGCCAATTCCTATCTCTTAAGCTCTATTTTCCCCCAATTTTCTTGTATCTGATTTCTTACTAACATATACTCTTTTTCTTAAGCCGGCAGGGTAGACTTCTTACTCATTCAGGTGATAATGTTGCTGCTGCCAGTACGTTTCAGAAAATCCTTGAGTCATGGTATGCATATGGACTTTATGATAGTTGCCATCATTAAGCTGTCACACCTAGCTGGAGATTTTTTTTTACTGTCACTTCTTCTTTAGGATCTTGCTGGAGGATGTTAAACTGCTTGTAGAGTTAAGCTTGAGGGCTAAGGCTTGACATGTATAATTGAGTGTTGGCCTAGTATTGTGCTATTATGTGGTCGTCTGGGATGATTGGACATTTCTTTATTTCAGCTAATTGTTTTGGTCTAGCTTGCATTTCTTAATATATCTTTTGGTGCCTTTGGCTATTAACATTTATTTATTATCTCCATTTAACAACAGTGCTCTTTTGATCTGGCAGTCCCGATGACTGGGAGTGTTTCCTACATTATCTAGGATATCTGCTGGAGGATGATCAAAGTTGGTACAATGGGGCTACTAGTGAACCAAGGTCTCCACCGAAATTGGTGAATAAGCTTCCTCATTTAACAGGTGACGCCATCCTTTTTTTGCTCTGGAGTACCACCTTTAATTTTTTGTATTGCAGCTCCCAGTGATCATATGCAACTTATGTTTTAGAAAAAATTTCAAATGCGCGCTCTTTTCACTTATGGCGAGAAGTACTCTTTTTGTCCTGCAGTTTAACTTCACATAAAATTGGTACGAAGAATGAGAGTGGTTGCTAAATGTATAGGAAAAATTTAAGAGAGAGAAAAATAGACTGGATTGAGATAGACAAGTTTTTGCATTACAGTGTAGGATGACCTGTTTAAACTGTTTCAAGTCTCTTATGAGAGGTATGCTGGTAAGATTGAGAAACTTACTGTATTGTTGGAAATTTTACTTGTATGTTTAAAATTTTGTTCCTAGACCATGTAAATAGGTCCTGCCTACTCCAACTTAAAAAAACATTTGGTAAAAATCAGTTTGACTTAGTAAACAGGGCTTGCATTCCAGCAATTTTTAAGAGGTTAAATTGGTTGGAGACCCTATCCGTTTTTCCTTTTACTTCCTCGTTTTTTTGGGTTGGAAGGAGATGTCTTACTCCCATTGTGATTAAATGTGGTTTAAAAGTTATACTGGGCTTTTTATTGGTCGTGTTGGGAAGAGAAAAGTTCATCTTCTTATGTTGAATTTGGCTTGTGCCTTTCATACTTGAAAGAAGAAAATTTCATTTTTCGGGTAGAGATGATAAGCATCATGTTACAAACCCAAATTTTCACGAATTTATAAGAAAATAAATTGCAGTATTAGACGAGGAAGAAGGATATGTTGTATTGATATAATCAAGGTGATCGACAATTAACTACCCATTTTTTTTTTATGCTTTTCCCTTTTTTCCCCTGACACACATATTGGGGTTTCTTGCACATCACTCTTGCTCAATGAGTTTTTCAAGAATGCTTTTAGTGTGGTATGGTATGTCTTGACTCTTGACCCCCTTGGTCTCTAGTCTCTACTAATGGAGCAATATGTCCTAGGTTGTTACATTGGGTGGATGATCCTGCCCGATAATGGTGGGACATCTAAGTCTATTTATTTTTGTATTTTTGGAATTCGAATGCAAGAAACCCTGAGTGATCTTCCTTCCTGGTCTAATTAAAGATTCCATTAGCAAACTTTAAGAAAGAGAGAGAGAGGGGATTAAAAGCTAGCATATAAACCCATTGTCTGCTAGTATGTTGCACCCAAACCAAGCCATAGAAATACAAAATCATGCCTACTTCCTGCATTTACTTGGAAGTCGAAGGATTGTTGAATTAAAGAAAAGTAGAAAAAGGAAAAAAAAATTTTTAATCTTCTCAAAGGTAGTCATTAGAATGTCCCAATAGCATAATATTTGTATGCCTGTGACAGTTTTTTCTCCTACTAGAAGAGAGTTTGGCATATAGCAATTTTGATTCTAGGTGTCTAAGGTATGATATCATTAACTCATTTTTTCTCTCTTCTTCTTTCTCTGGTAATATTGGATTCATGTCATTCCATCTTGTATGATTTTTTTTTGGTTAATATGGCTCTACAGATTTAATTTCTTCTGCTTTTACTTTTAAAACTTCAAATTATGACTTTTAAAATTCTACTTCGAGATATAGAGTATAATATGTCTGCTTTCTCCCTTAAATAAACCTATGCTCTGAATTTGCCTCCCAATGTTTGCTTCTTAAGGTTACATCAGTCATCATGTTCCTTCTGTGCATGTAGTGATGTTCATCATACTGCCTTCTAATAATATGACCTGGAAGAGCCTGAAAATAAGGAATTTTGTATTGCCGTCAAATATACACTTGATATTCTGTTCAACCCTTGACATTCTACACATATAACTCCTCTCATGCACGCCGCAATCACGACCATCTTAGCTATTCCGCCGTTGAAATTAATGACAGTGTAGCCAAAAGTTTTAGCAGGTTTATTAGATTTTGTAACTCGAATCTACACTTGTTTTGTAACTAATGTGCACTTATTTCATTTTATTAATAATAACTAGTGTGTGGTCCGGGCGATGCCCCGGGTGTTACTGTTAACATTTTTACATGACTTGACTCTTGTGTTTATTGTTTATGGAAATCGTGTTATTTCCTTTTTATCATTTAAATGTAATATATTTATTATTGGTCATTAAGAAAAACTTTTCCCAGCAACAAAGTATGCATTTAGTAAAGGATTCCAACCACAATATAGTATAATATAGATAAGAGCTTCATGGTGTTTATAAACTAAAGCGATTGACAAACAAAACTAAGGTAAAACACTGGAGTTCTTTTATTCTAATATTTTAAAAAGGTGCTTTGCGATTCATTATACTTTATTGTTCTTAGGACATTCAATGTGCTCCTCATTCTACAAAAAGAAAAGACAAAAAATTAAAATATATAAAGATTATTAATATGGCTATCAACAAAGAAAATTTAATGAAAGATGAAATAGTAATTACTTAAATAAATATGCACATTCTTCTGCTCAATCAACATAAGTTACATAGTCTACTAAATAAGCCGATAGATGAAGAGGATGAAATACGAAAATATATGCATTGCGCACACGTGTAAGAAGCTTGGATCGTAGCAAAACTCTATCATGCACCTGCAATAAATAAATCAAAATAACATAATTAATCTGAAAAACTACAAAGTACATTATATTTCAATTTAGTCATGTTATCAATAAGAGTGAAGTTCATAAAATTATATAGTACCGCATCAAACATATGCTTCAATTTTGCTTTAGTTGAGTGCAGTATAAACTCAATCTATTTTGTAAAGAGCTTGACACGCATTGTACCGGTAGAGTCGATTATAGTCATATATCCAGAATCACTTTTTTTTATCGTGGTAATATATAAAAAACAAATATATAAAGTTAGTAAACAGGTTAATAAAAAGTAATTATAACTTTAACACAATTATAAAATTTATATCCAAATAGTATAAAAAAAAGAGTACCTAATAGTTGTTGGAGGCTTTTCTTTGTCACAATTACTACAAATGATATGCTCACTAACATGTTGTATATAAAGTCCACAAAATGTGCAAGCCTCATACCATGTAAAACTATCAACATCGATATCAATTAATCTCCCAACCATTCTGTAGTGCTTTCCCTGCGTATTAATCAAAATAGTAATAATTTGGATACAAAAAGTAAAATTCTCCAAGAAAATGATTCCGACGTAAATAATTGTGTATTACATACTTTTCTTTTTCGTTTGTAGCTCGCTACAGTAGTCTGAATTGCATTTGAAGTCGACAATGCCCGATTTATTGATAGTCCACAATTATTAAACCACTTCATTTTCCTCTTGGTAAAATTATCACAGACAAACCTGATTATTAACCACGGGACAATGATTATAAATACATATATATATAGATAAAATTTAATAAATTAAATGTAATAAATCTGCGTTTCTTCATTACCAATCCAATAGAGTTGATGCATCTACATTATCTGGATTAATAAATAACAAATAACCTTCTGTATCTTCCTGTGATAAGAAAATAAGCTGAAATTGAACATGAAATTTAAATTAAAACCTCAGCTATAAATATTACGAAAGATAATTAATATTATCACTTTTAAAAAAACCATTATTATCACTTTTAAGAAAACCATTATTATCACTTTTAAGAAAATCATTTTTAGTTGTGTACAAATTGCACCATTCATTTTCCTAACATACACCCCACAAGCCAATAGTGTGTTGTATTGCCCACCACTTTGTTGAACCTGGTTTTCATATTCACTAACAAATTGGTTCATAAGAATCAATCTAACAGCAACGCAGCTGCATCAACATTGGAAGATGGGAAAATACATTATTTCAAGTTGAAAATAAATCATTATAGTATCAAAAATAATATATTTGAATATATCGATAATCAATACTCAATATGAAACTAATAAAAAGAGTAATAAATATAAGTGTGAACACCTTCTATCTAGAACAACAACCTCTTGCATACGGGTTACGTCATCATCACAAACAATTGCATTACCTGCATGTATGACAATCCCCAAAATATCTACAATATATATTTTAAGAATCAACACGTTAGAGGGAAAATAGTATGTCTAATTGATTTGTTACAAAATTTGATGCACAATGTACCTAAAAGTTTGGTGTCATTGTAATTGCAGACTTCTATTGATTGAAGGAAAACCAACTTGTAAAAAACCTTGGGATACATCCAATCAACACTATATCACTCTTGTGGACCTTAGTTTCTTTGTGTTATATGGAGTCGATATTGATTTCGAACAATGACACAATTTTTATTAACCGGGACAACTTTAACCCTGTGAAAACAATATATCGTCCAAGCAGATGACCACATAAGCACTGATGTTGTAAGTTGTACCAATAGACCTAAAACATCCTATAAAAGAATCAAAAATATGAAGCCAAAACTAAGAAATTGATCCCCCCCGGTTATGAAAACTCAAGAAGATTCAAGAAAGTCAAAGACATACCTCAAATATTAAAACCATGTAGAAGATGAAATGTCGTATACAATATAATCCCCTTCCTACCTCTATTCTCTCATAATAATATTCAAGAAGACAATGGATAAATTCAGTATAGAAGCCAATTTACAACTTAGCATCACACAAAAGAAATTATCTCATAATAATATATTCAAGAAGACAGTGGGTGAATTCAGTATAGAAGTCAATTTCCAACTTAGCATCACACAAAAGAAAGCAAAGGAAATGTATTAGTTGAAGGAAATGAAATACCTTATGATGAATCCAAACGTGTGTTGATTTCTAGTGTGTTTAATATTCACCCAAAGTTCCTGTATTCAAAAGACTCGCACTCATACATTAAGTTGTGCAGACTAATTAAAGTCAATTGTAGGTTAATTTCATTACAATATTCTTATAATCACCAACACTTATGACTTATCAAAAAACTTGCTGCTAATGCATCAGTTATAATCAATTAGGAAACCATTAGAATAGAGTAGGCAAGCCATCAACACAAAAGTTAATAAAGTCACAATATGTAGCTAACTAATTTCACATTATTCTCTACATTATATATTTATATTTCATTTTAGAAGCACGTCAAAAGCAATGTAGAGACATTTTGGGTTAGAGACTGAAAGAGTGCAGATCAAATGTATACACCTGCTAAAAATTGAACTCAAATTCTTTCCCCCTTTGTATATAAATTTTTCATTTTTGACCACCCAAAAGAAAGCTACATTTTAGGCCTCATTCGCTTCACCCTATATTTGTTTTATTGAGGTGTGAAAAGTGACTCCACATAAATTTTTTCATGAATATATATTATTGGCACCAGTTTTACTACTTGCAGAATGGTAATTACTGTCAATCTGGCACTACATCTATATAAAATTCCCCAAGAAATTATATACATCAAAAGAGTACACAAGCTAGAGTGCATTCGACTAAGTAATTGGGAGTTAGAATTAAACATCAATCCTGAAACCAGAAAGTAAATTTGGCTAGAGGATGACCCAAAGAAAAATAAGTTGACTGTTGAACAGGTTATGTAGCTATTTGACTCTGGATGAATGACATCTCCCTTTTGACAGTTTCCATCAAGAAAGGAAAAAAGGGAAACCAAGGGAATTTCAACCACCTTACATAACTAAACACATTACTACTCGGAAGAAAAAGCGTACTATGTATATCTTTTCCAAAGTTCAGTTTAGAAGAGTGAGAAACTCCAAAAATTGCTACCTATGACCATCTCCATAAGATAATGCATTTGATTCAACATGATTTTGTAATAACCCCATTATTTGTCAGTAAAATTCACACACAAACGAAGAAGATGATGGTGGCAAAATCGCTTGCTTATAACTTGCGTGCATACAAGTTCATCAAAAAATTAATGCATCTCTATCATTTACTATGATCTTCAATTCGAAAGCACATTGGAGAAGGATGTTCAATATGGCCACGCCAACCACTATTACCACCAAAGAATTGACTAACACTATTAGCTTGGGAATCTTGTATAGATGTCTACAACCGGGAGGGATCTCTACTACTCTTCATCCCCAGCCAACAGGAAAACATATTCCCTTAGTTTCTCATAAACATTTGTCTTAGCCACAAGAAGCAAGAAAGAGGAAACAGAGAAATAAAAAAAGAATACAGAAAACCAGAGAGGAGAAAAGGCAAAAGTTTCATTGGTAATGAATCATGTAATTCACTTTCATCATGCTCTAGTATACTACTATATGAAACATGATAAAACCCTATTCACTTCAACTTATAAAAACAATTAATATTAAGTAAAAATTAGTTTTAATCAGTTAAAAACATACTTAATAAGAGAAACCACAAAATCATTGGTCTGCATACATTAAATCATCAAAATGATGATTTTATCAACGAAAATCAGTTTAAATCACTAAAGTTAAAGTGATTAGATACTACCATGTAGTTCAAATATTAAGTCCTATAAATTTCGTAACTACTGCCATAAGATCCTATAGGCAAGAAAACAAATTCTTGCATATAGCCACAACTTCCTCTCCCTGTAATTTCCAAATTTCAAGGCATCATATCATGCTTTTCCAATTTCCACAATTCATTTGATACAAAATATAATAAAAGATTTGGTATAATTTCTACATGATACACTTGCAAAAATCTTCCAGCCTTACACTATGTTATTCTCTCTTTCTTTCTTTTTTAATTGCTTCTCTTACCTTTCAAGAAATTGTGTGCATAATATCTCTTACCTATTTCCTTTTCCTTTCGTTCTTCCATTACATACATTTTACTTATCTCCCATTCAAATGTCTACTGTTTTAGGCAAAAAGCATCAGAAGTATCGACATCTGAAGTATCTACATCCTTTCATCCACAAAAAATCTCAGCTAGTGTGAACTTTGAGGATACCAATAAAAGGATAAAACCTTCCATGATATGTTAAAAAAATGATATTGATTCCCATAACTTGTTATAAACTTTGCAAAAACCAATATACCTTTGTCTACCACATTCATCCAGTTCATTCATTTTGACACCATCAACGTGACTAATCTAATTTGTTTTTCTTCAATAAGACCAACAACAAAATCAACCCTTAATCTACTGTATACCCACATTATAAAAAGTCAAAGACCGTAATGAACAGTCAAAACCCACAAAACTGAACATGAAATCAGAACAAAATTAAAGAAAATTAAGCGAGATAATTAAGGGCATTTGCTTACTGACTTCTGATAGTAGTGAAAAAGTGAAGGACCCAGAATTTTTTTTCCCTCTGCCAAAAAAAAAACAAACAGAAAACCAATCATTTAAATAAACAAAAGAGAATTGAAAGATAAAGTTCCATCTATGAAAAATAAAGTTCTATCTATTCCAAAAATCCAAAAAAATAATGTCAGATTAGATAATACCTGAAGAGGAACAACAAAAGTTTAAGGATCATACAATTACCCTTATATAGAGAGAGGGGGGTGTATTTCAGTTACAAAAATTATGCAATTATTGAATTTATAATTGAACTTCATTCAATGTGCGATCAGAATACTTAGAGGATTTAGGAGTGATTCGTGAATTAATTTGGTTTTTTTTTTTGCTAAGATTAACAATTTCACTAACCTTTATGGCGTTGCCCTCCGAAGTCTTGACCTTTGAACTCCATTGCTTGATTCGTATTTTCCAACAGCAACAATAAGATTTGATTAGAAGCAAGAAAAATTCGCAAGCCATTAATTACTAAGTAGAAGAGTACTTTTATGTTCATGGTGGATTTCAAGAGGGAAGATGGAGGGGATGAGTTATTACGTTTATGGTGGAACTCTCAAAGTAGGTCTTGACTCTTGACTGCCATATTACTAATTAAAACCTTATCTGTAATTTTATGGAAACATGAAGCACTAAGAAATGTTAGATCAGATGGTGATTACTTGGAAATCCCTACATAAGGTCAGCGGTTCGAGCCCAGGCTTCAGCATATTTATTTTTTAAATAATGACCACTTGACTTTGTTGGGTATAAACACGTGGCAAAATTCTGGTGGTGGGAGGAGGGTGCCACGTGGCGCATCGACGGTGTCACGCACACCTTTTAATATATTTGTATAGATATTTTGAATGTGTTGGATGTATGATTTGTGTGTGCGTTTTTTGCATATTATGTAAAGGGAAAATTTCAAAAAACTACCTTTTATAACAAATATTTTTCAAAAAACTACCTTTTAAAAATTATTTTTCAAAAAACTACCTTATACAACACATTTTTTTCAAAATACTACCAATTGACCGCTAAATGAGGGTTTAACCACCCGTGACGGGTTCATAGCTACTTATTGCCTTGATCTCACGACCCAGGCACCGCTGACGACCCACATAGGATGCCAAACTACCCCTCATTTCATTTTCTTCTTAACGAGCACCCCCACCCGCTAGCTTCTCTCTGCTCCATTTTTGTCCTTTTCTTTTTTATTTGTTGCCCCACCGGCAACAACACCTAGGGCCGCTGTTATTTAAGAGTTAACATCAACAACAAAAAAAGTCAAATGGTAGTATATTGAAAACGTTATGTTATATAAGGTAGTTTTTTGAAAGAAAATTTTTATAAGGTAGTTTTTTGAAAAATTTATGTTATAAAAGGTAGTTTTTTGAAATTTTCCCTTATGTAAATGAGACGAAACCGAAGTGTGTGGTGGTTGATGGGAGGGGCACAAAGAGTGTCTGGCATATGTTATATTTGGTGAGTGTTGCTGGCCTGCTGCTGCTGCTTGTCTACTGCCCTATTGTAATAGTGTAAGCACGCTAGCTGCACGCATTCTGGCAGTTTTTTTTTACTATATAAAATATACAAATGCTCCGGTTGTTAAAGAAAACCGGATCATTTGTTGTATTTTACTCATGTTAAAAAGCTCAAATGCTCCGGTTTTAACCACAACCGGAGCATTTGAGAAACCAAATGCTCCGGTTATGAACCGGAGCGTTTGTGAAATGCTCAAATGCTCGTAGGGCGTCTGCTACATACGGGTCAAATACGGAGCATTTGAGGGGCTTTTAACCGGAACACTTGAACTTTTTTCTACTAGTATATAAAAGAGGCATTACTCCCCTTTCCCACAAATATTCCTCCATTTCAACCTAAATGCATAACACCCTCCCTTTAACCTACCTCATGTAAAGTACATTCGACAACAATTCAATTTAAAGGGCAAGTTAAAAAAAAAAGATCAAAGCAAAATGAAAAGCAAAAGTGCAAAAAAAAAAAAAAAAAGAAAAAAAGAAAAAGAGGAAGGGTTGCAAATAAGCCCATCAATAGCTTTGTCGAATGTGCTTCTTTCAAAACCTTTAACCTTCAACCCAAAACTTTAACCAAACGGCCTTGACCTCCACAACCAAAAATCATTACAAGCCAAATCATACCTCTGATAAACCTCTCATAAACAATTCATGACCATGCATATCGCATCCCAATAAGCCATAAAAGACAAACCAAAGCCCGCTAGGTCGAAAACCTATAAGGGTGACTTAGGCAAAAGTCAGGGCACCTTCTAATTCATCAGCCTGAACTACGAATGGTATGATTCTGCTAAAGATACGTAGGAAACCTCACCCTGAGGTCCGACCGCTTTAAACCAAACCTGCATTATTATCCACTCTTGCCAAAGACCTCTTCCAAATCAATGCGTAATTCATTGCAAATGGCTCCAAAGCAAAATGCTCAGCCACCATCTAAAATGTTAAGATTTACGACTGGCCTGATTCCATCATGGATACGTAGGCAACCTCTTTTGAGGCCCGGCCATTTTAATTCAAAAACACATTTTTAATGCTCGCCTAGGCCCATGACTCTGCCTTTTATTATTCTAATCACTTCCTTTTTCTATGCCACACTATCGTTTCTAAGCCAGCCTTAGCATAACCTTTCAGCACTCAGCGTTATGACCGCGCTTCACCTTTGAGTGTTCCCTTCTTTGGCCTTTCTTATCTATTTCACCTTAGGAATCCTATATGGAATCTTTGGTCGAAACTTCCACTAAGCGTGACAAGATATCTTCAAAATCAAGTAATCAATCTTTGTACTTCGTCAACTCCATCTTACTGTGGGCATCATCACTAGTCCACCCAGAAAATCATAGGCTCCAAGTCCAGGCCTATTGATATAAGGACTTCATTACGAGTCAATACATGGCATCTTGGGTTTTAGAACCCACACGGATACAACATCACATCTATTTATGGGCTCGCTTAGGCCCTTGGCTTACAAAGCTCGAAGCATATACAACTCAAGTGCTACAAAAGCTCGTTCTATAACATATTTCAAATTCAACACAGTCTATTAATTGAATAGATTATCCTTGGGCTCCATGTGTACCTTGATAAGGACTTCATTACGAGTCGATACAAAAGATTGTGGACTCCAGACTCATACGAGATCCTAACTGTTTTATGGGCTCACTTAGACCCGTAACAACTACAATGCATTTCGAATCAAACATAACTTACATGGATCATACTTGGGGGCGTCCCATTTCTCCTCTTTCAAAAACACTTTTCTAAACGAAAATTTGAGCTTCTAATGGAATGATCAAATCATATCATCTGCATTAGTATCATATCATCTGCATTAGTGTCATATCTCTGCATTAATGTCACATCTCTACATTCGCATTACATATCTGCATCGTCCCAAACATTGTGACAAGCATTGCATCCTTTGTCCTTAGCTATATATATGGTGCGTCCAGCGCACCGACAATGCTGTGACACACGCAGCAAACTGCGTCCAGCGCAATATGATGCGCCAAGTGCAGGCTTCTGCGTCCTGCGCATAAGCCTCTACAAAACGATTGGGGGCTTCTTAGCCAAGTGGGGCCCACACTCTCAACTCTATGTGAATTCAAATGTTCGTTACGACGCGCGACAACTCAACGAACTTTCAAAAGTTTACAAAAAATACAATCTTGCCATCCTATAAATTTTCAACGTGTATTACCCATGAGACAACTAATGCTCAGGAAAATCAATGACGGGACACAAACTGTCAATAACGGGACTGCCAATAGCTCAGCCTTGGAGCGGGATAGCCAATAGCTCTACACAATTTGCCCTGGAGCGGGACAACCAATAGCTCAGCCCTGGAGCGGGAGTGCCAATAGCTCTACACCATTTGCCCTAGAGCGGGTCAGCCAATAGCTCTACACCATTTGCCCTGGAGTGGGACAGTCAATAGCTCTACACCATTTGCCCTGGAGCGGGACAGCCAATAGCTCATCCCCGGAGCGGCCAATAGCTCTACACCATTTGCCCTGGAGCGGGATAACCAATAGATCAGCCCTGGAGCGGGACAACCAATAGCTTGGAGCGCGACAGCCAATAACTCAGCCCTGGAGCGCGACAGCCAATAGCTCTATCATCTCATAATTTCTTAGTTCGACCTATCATCTCATTTTTGCAAAATTACAATTACTTTGCAAATATGTTTCATGTATGTCTGTTCCTGAAACTTTTGCTTATTTTGCAGGTACAAGCGTAAAAGAATGATTTTGGATTGGAGAGCATCTGAAATCATTCTCCGTCCCGACACGTGTACTTTGACTTTCGGTTTTGTGAACCTCAGTCAAAGTGGGGGCTTCTGTAGACACATAATCGTGTCTCCCCATTTAAGGGTCCAATGATGAAATATACTGCGGTATTAGTTGGCACGACCTAATGGAAGAGCAGTTGGAATAACCAGGCCATGTGTGTTTGAAATAGTATTATAAAAGCTCAATTAATTATCCATGATGATTAATTGTAAATTAAACCCGTAAAATATTGTAAGTCCATTTTAAAAGCCCAATTGAATATTTATTGTTTTAATAAATATTTTCATAAATGCTTTTATTATTATCTTTAGTAAACACTTTGAGCATAAATCAGATTTTCATCCCGTGAAATTCAATCTCTGGATTTTTAGGGATAAAAATAGCATCTTCAAAGCACGCGTAGAATAAATAACGAATATACTGGAATATGCGCCGGACGCGGCGGCTGCGCTATGCGCGCCACGTGCATCCAGCACATTGGCCAGATCGCGTCAGGCGCGCCAATGGGCGCTTGACACGTGTACTTATGACTCGGCCTGCTTCTTACGCAAGTCCTGTGTGAGACGCAAACTACTTTTTCATCTTTTCAAAAACGCGTTTACACGTGTTTACTTTTAACTGGACAGACCACGTCAGGCGCGCCAATCTGCGCCTGACGCGTGTCGGTGCGCCTTCCACGTAGGACTGCGCCTAGCGCAGGACGCGCGTGCATCGCATATTTCCTTTTGCCTATAAATACAGGCTGATTTCCCGAATCAAAGACGGCTTTGGATTATTATTTTACGAACAAAAAATCCTTTCGAATACTTTCGAATACTATAACGAATCTCAAAATACTTCAACCTTTCAAATCAATTCCAATTACTGATCATACTATATTCCTGGTTCCACGATTGCTCCGCCTGAAAGTCGTTATGCTCATCGATCTAAACCGCATAGGTATAATCCTGAGGATCCTTGAATAATTTTATTTTGTTATATTGAAGTTACTAACATCGTTTTTTGTCATGATGTAGATCTTTAATTAATAGTCGCGTTTCTTTGTATATTCTAAGCCTTTTATTATTCTTGTATATAATATTCCTGATTGCCTTATTTGTTCTATGCATGATATTTATCACCCACATGTTATTATTGCTAAACAAAACCTAAAGAACTGTTCTAATTAATTCAGATAATTTGGACAACCTGTTAGGAACCTTATAATATGGTTGCATAATAACTTATCACTAAATAATTAGTCTATTTTGTAGTAGTGAAAGAAAAATTCTCCATATTCACAAGTTACTTAGCTTTCCCCCTCTCAAAAGTAAAAAAAAAAAAAAAACTTCAACAAAATGTCTGGGTGGCCAAAAATTCCTCCCCCTAAAAGGCCAAGAATCTCCCCACCAGTTGGTAGTAACCGTTTAATTTTTTAATTGCAACTCTCAAATTGTTTTTGTTCAAAGATGATCAATTTTTTTTATTAACTGTTCCTTTTTTCTTCCGGGATATTGTTTGTAGGTCTGACGGTACTAGATGAAGCGCATAAACTCTTCAGAGACTGCGACCTCCTCACATTCCACATCTTCCCCCTCCTTGATTGGGAGGTGAGGTGGAGTGTGGAGAAGGTCTGCAAGAAATGGCACGCATGGTGTAGGTTCAGGGAGTTCCCCCTCTCCTATGTGCAGCCTTCAGATGAATTAAAGGCATGGATCCTCAACGACATCATATACAACGACAGATACGACCTCAAGGCTTGGCTGGAGAAGGATATGACATCATACTTTGATGGCTTTCCGTTGCCGTTCAAGGAAGACTGATATCGGGGTTGGGGGGATTTTTTATTTTTGAATTCCTGTTAAAAGAGTTCGTTGCATGGACTCTTTGTTCTTTTTTTTTTTTTTGCCTCTGTAAATAATTTTACCTTTTATATTAATGCGAATTTTCATTTCCTTTACATTTTTGTGTCTCATCTCTAACCAAGTTAGCATAAAGTTAACAGTTTTCAAAAGTAAATACTATAATATAATTAAATGAACATCTTTAACTAATATTTTGAACATGACACAAATCTAAATGAGCATGCTAGTATGCTGTAATGAACATACCCAAGCAACCCAATGAATAATATAATGCATGTTCTGTTTTTAAATATAAAAATTACAACTCCCAAATATTGAAAATACTAAAAATTATAACCAAGTTCGCATAATGAACATACACAATGTAATTAAATGAACATTACACATACCAATGAATATATTACATTACATAGTGAACATACCCAACAATAACATAATGAACATGTGTAACCACTATTTTGAACATGACACATATCTAAATGAGCATGCTGCAATGTTGTAATGAACATACCCAGAGAATCCAATGAACAATATAATACATGTTCTATTTTAAATATAAAAATTACACCTCCCAAATGCTAAAAACGCTGAAAATTATAACCAATTTAGCATAATAACCATACACATTATAGTCAAATGAACATGTTTATCATTGCTACGAACATTTCACATACCAACGGACATATTAAACTATATAATGAACAGACCTTAATGAACATATTCAAGTACACAATGGACATTCCTAAATGAACATATAAAAGTACACGATGAACACTACTTCCTTGAGATGTACATAATGAACATATTTAAGTACGTAATGAACATAACTAACCACACCAGTGAACATTGCAATATTTCAATGGACATATCTAAATGAGCAAGCTAACATGCTGTAATGAACATGCCCAAACAACCCAATGAACAATATATACTACTACAATTTTGGGCAAAGATAACACCCTTAAATTAACACTTAATTTAGCAATTGTTATGTAATGTCTAAAATTAACATCTTGGTGGAAGAACTGTTATGTTTTCTTACATTGATACGTATCACTTAAGTACTTAACACTTATCTTATTATGTGTTTTTTTTTTGCTTTTCTCTTATTATGTGTTATCTTTGCTAATATGATGCTTTTTTAATGGAAAAATGAAAATCGTTTAAGTTGTGTTGTGAACTTTTGCGTGGCTATAGGAAATTATCTAAGTAAATCCCACTTTATTTCTCCCCTAAAAAATTAAAATAAAAACCATAAACCCTTCTTCAATTGTCAATTGCAGTTTATTCAAGTATTGTACTCAATTGCCCTTCTTCTTCATCCGCTTCACACCTCGCTCCCACCGCATGTTTTTCATTTCCGGCTCTCATCTCCGACGATGTTTCGTCCCTCACACTCTCAATTTTATTCCAGGAGACAACGTCGAAATCGGCAAAACCTCAAAATTCACAACTTCATTCTACCAACAGCAATCATTCTCGAGAAACCGACAATCATAAACTCCAATGTTACCGGCAATTTACAGGTAATTCTTCCTTTTCAAGCCCTTGTATGTATTCCTAATTACATAAAAATAATGATTTTGGTGGCTTTAATGTTCAAATTTTGTTACTTTAATCAATTTTCTAAATTCATGGATTAGTTTACTATATTGATTTTCAGAATTTGCCTAAATTGTTGTGTAATGAGTTCTGATCTGTAGCATAGCACTTGTTGTGGACGCCATATTTGGCTTAGTAGATGGTTGATTTTGTGTTTTATTTTTCATCGAGTTATAGGTTAGCTATAAGACTATTACACCAGTGAGATCCTTAAAGAAAACACAAAAACATAATAAAATTATGAAATATAGCATCAATGGCTAAGTTGAGAATGATTGTGGGTATTGTTTGTTTGGAGCAACGGAGGATCGACATATCAATGTTTAATAAGTAGTGTTATTTTCCTCTCAGTTCCTTTGAATGTTAAAACCCACTTTGTGCCATCTTTTAATGAATTTGTTGGACCAATATCAAATTAAATCCATATCTTGCTCTGAAATCTAAATAGTGAATAAGTGAAACTGAAGTTAAAGTGTTGCTTGTAACTTATGTGTGAGAATGATTTAACTAAAAATCACATACTGCAACTTCATTACAGTTGAATGGCATCTTACTAATACCATTATCCATCTTACTAATACCATTATCCATCTTACAGTAGCAAAATTTCCAATGAATCAGAGGACACGATCTATTGGATTCTAAGTAATAACCGTTTTTTATTTAAGTAAGAAAACAAGAAAATTAGGCAGTAGGAATGCCATCTCTCAAGGTAGTAACCTTTTCTTATCTAGAATTATGAGATAATTAAAATCAATAAAATGAGCTAAACTAATCTGTGCATGGTATGTGCCTTGATGGGCGAAAAAGGCAAGCCTTTCCATGACCCTATTAACTTCGTGATAGCTAGTCTTGGCATTTGGTAGATAGTATGATGGTGAATATGATTGATAAGAAATAATAAATCTAGTATTTGGCACTAGTATTTGGATATATCGACAATGAGACATAGTTTCATATAAATATTTTTTATAATACTAATGTTTAATGCCTTTTTTTCTTCTAAATAATATCGACAACTTTATAAAGAACGTGCTATTCACGATTGTGTAAATATTTTCTACGGTTTTTTTCACCAAATACCCTTGATAAATTAAAAAATTCACCATATACCTGTAGACACATAATTGTGTCTCCCCATTTAAGGGTCCAATGATGAAATATACCGCGGTATTAGTTGGCACGGCCTAATGGAGGAGCAGTCCGAATAACCAGGCCATGTGTGTTTTGAAATAATATTATAAAAGCCCAATTAATTATCCATGATGATTAATTATAAATTAAACCCGTAAAATATTTTAAGTCCATTTTAAAAGCCCAATTGAATATTTATTGTTTTAATAAATATTTTCACAAAAGCTTTTATTATTATCTTTAGAACATAAATCAAATTTTTATCCCGTCAAATTCGATCTCCGGATTTTTAGGGATAAAAATAGCATCTTAAAAGCACGCGTAGAATAAGAAAAGAATATACTGGAATATGCGCCAGACGCGGCGGCTGTGCTCAGCGCGCCACGTGCGTCCAGCACATTGGCCAGATCTCGTCAGGCGCGTCAATGAGCGCCTGACACGTGTACTTGTGACTCACACAGAGTCATGCATCTGGCGCAAGTCCTGTGTGAGACGCAAGCTACTTTTTTATCTTTTCAAAAACGTGTAAACTTTTAATTGGACGGACCACGTCAGGCGCGCCAATCTGAGCTTGACGCGTGTCCTTGCGCCTGGCGCAGGGCTTGCATGGAGCGCACGTTTCTTTTTGCCTATAAATACGGGCTGATTTCCCGAATCAAACACGGCTTTTGAATTATTATTTTACGAACACAAAATTCTCTCGAATACTATTACGAATCTCCAAATACTTCAATCTTTCAAATCAATTCCTATTACTGATCATACTATATTCCTGGTTCCACGATTGCTCCACCTGAAAGTCGTTACGCTCTTCGATCTAAACCGCATAGGTATAATCTTGAGGATCCTTGAATAATTATATTATATATTGAAGTTACCAACAGTTTTTAGGTCATGATGTAGATCTTTAATTGATAATCGTGATTCCTTGTAAATTCTAACCCTTTTATTATTCTTGTATATAATATTACTGATTGTTTTATTATTCTTGGAACTTAGAAACATGTTTAGGGGAAATTTTGAACTTGATGACAATGCTTAGATCATGAATCTTAAGGTCAGAATTAGCATAATTTCTAAGTCTGGAATCTGGAAACATGCTTAGTGAACTCTGAACGTGCGATGATTCTTGGATCATGAATCTTAGAATCAGAATTAGCGTAGCTTGTAAGTTTGGAACCTAGAAACATGCTTACGGAACTCTGAACGTGTGGATTTGCTGCTGGTAGCAATCATGTTTTAGGCGACGATATCTATTCTTCTGCTATAATCTGTATGTTATAACTGAAATGGATTATGGGAATCTCATGTAGTGGTGACGCTTTGAAGCGGTTTTTAGAAATTACCCATTCATGAAATCTGGTAATTTATGTTAGAGTCGGGAACTCATTGATTTTACTTTATTTGTAATTTTCAATCCGATTAGCATGTCATCGGAAGATTCAGGTAGAGAGGACGATGGTAGGGTTGCTTCACTTACTAGGAAGGCATGGAAAGTCGAGGGGTGGACTCCTGATCGGCTGCATTTTGATCCACAACACCATGTTTCGCATCGACCGCTCTCGGGCGTTGTAAGTATTCGTGTTATGCCGTCTTTGTTTTAGGTTAAGGTCTAGGCATTTTCATTAATTGTACTTACATTCGCAGGACGAGGGTAGGACTCGTCATTTTGGCACTTTTGACTTCGATTAGCTCAGGACGGTTCGGAAGCGTCGGGATCGAGCTGTTCTGATTGAGCAGAGTGGTCTGTCCTCTTTCCTAGATGTTTACGAGGGCATGGGAGACTTTCATTCCTCCTAGATCGTGGTCCGTGGCCTCTTGGAGTGGTGGTGGGATACCACTAACTCCTTTCACACACGTCGGGGAGAGCTGACCATCACTCCGCTGGATTTCTCCTTGATCACCGGCATATCCTTCACCGGGGTCTGGGTGCCGTTGGGTGAGCCGTTGTCATTAAGCACGCCAGCTGTCAGAGATTTGATTGGCCCAGTTACCGACACTCTTCCTCCGGGCTCGTCATATGCTCCTCGGTCCTTGGTGGCCGAGGGACTTACTACACCGGGCACTTCTGAGGAGCAGAAGGTCCGCATTGTGCTATGGTTGGCCATCTGCGGCCTACTACCTACTGACAGCGGATCGCGGGTTTCGACGAAATATCTGATATCTCTGGAGAACCTGACTGAGGTGTCGACCTTCGATTGGGCCGAGCTAGGCTATTGTAGCCTTTTGTCTTGTCTGCGCACTGCTTGCAGGCAATTGAGGGATGATGACCCGGTCTCCTCTTCTGTCCGTGGAGACTTTTAGAGGTACGATCTCATACGCTGCTTGTCTTTTTATTTTGCTATCCCGACTGGACCTGATGTAATTTTTTTTGTTGTAGATCTGGTTTTATGAGTACTTTCTGAGATTGGCCCCGGAAAGGGTTCTTGATCGCACTTTTCCTGCCGGCCTTTCCTGGGCGCAGTGCAGGAGGACTCGATTCGGCGCTGTGGAGAGTGTTCGGAAGGCCATCCGGCGAGTCAAGGACGACAAGGTAATCATAGTGAATCACACTCATTTTTCCGTGTATGTAGCAAATGTTAACTTTTCTTTGTTTTTCAGGCCACTTTTTATCGTTGGGCGTCATTTTGATGGCTTTCTTGAAATTTGTGCCCTTAAAAGGTCGTAGGTGACATCCGTTTTTTCAAATAAAGTCGTTTTGCCGGTGAAATCGGTCGTTTAAGAGTGTATCGGGAAGCGTTCCTAGAATACCGTTGTATTGGTACTCGTTTTGATGGGCTTCTCGAAATTCGTGCCCTTAAAGGGTTGTCGGTGGCGTCCGTTTTTTCAAAAAAGTCGTTTCGGCTATGATATATATCGGTCGTTTAATATCGCCTCGGGAAGCGTGCCCAGAATACCGTCGTATTAGTAGTCGTTTTGATGGGATTCTCGAAATTCGTGTCCTTAAGGGTCGTTGGTGACGTCCGTTTTTCCAAAAAAAGGTCGTTTTGGCAGTGAGATATAGAGTTTCATTTATTAAGGTTAATTAGTTAGGGTTAAGGGCATTAGGGTTAGGGGGTTAGGTTAATTAAGGCATTAGGGTTAGGAGGTTAGGGTGGAGGGAGGGTTAATTAGGTTAATAAGGTCAAATTTGTAAATAATGCAAACGACGACTTAACGTTCGTTAGGAAAAAGGGTAGTTGGTGCATATTTTTAAAAACTCAGGGGTATATGATGAATATCTGAAACATTAGGGGTATATGGTGAATTTTCCAATTTGTCAGGGGTATATGGTGAAAAAACGTATTTTCTATAATGTCGATCTTAAGAGTATTTTTTTCTAAATATTTGTGTTAGTAATGCTACCTTCATCTCTAAATAACAAGCTATCATTAACGCTTTACCTCATCATTTATTGGACATATTGCACCCATCTGAATTTAGAATTAAAAAATTTAAGCTTCATACTCTTTTTGTGGAGTCACTACTGCCTAAACTAGAAGAGTTTCTGTCTATAAACTAACCAACTTATTGCGTAATTCATTCTTGTTATGTAACAAATAGACTATTACACAATCATGTTAATGGATCCCTTAAATCAAGCAATTCATTTTCTTTTTTTTCTGCTATTGAAGCCATTAAGGGAATAGTTTCTTAGCACTTTTTTTATTTCTTTGAGAAGACAACTACGTTACTATAATGATTTAGAGATACATGATGATACATCTAAGTCACAAATATGTGATTACACTACATAACAATGAGATAGAAGTAGTTTAAGGTAATAATCAAGCATATCCAAATGATTGATCCTTTTGAATGTGAAATGTCTTGTTGAGCTGATTTATATTGCTCTGTTTATTATTGTATCTTTTATAAAATATCTGATATTATTTATGTGTTTGATTAGTATTTTGCTATATGATATTATTATGATTCTTTTAGAGTTGTGATTGGCAGCCTTCTAAATTAATTTGTGGATCACCTTAACTCCACGTTAAAGTGCAAAAAATCTGCATATTTTCATATACTAGTTGTTGGCCGGCGCGCGATGCGCACCGTCCCCCAAGGTTACAAAAACAAATGTGGAAACAGAAATGTAAGCATGAGCATAAGTAGTTGAATGGTATTCAAAATATGTGAATTTTGTAGGCAAGAACATAATATACTTAGATTGCATAACATATATGGATCTAATCTATGACAGTGTAAGAATTGTTTGGCATTGAAATTTATAGTGTTATTGAAAAGACATCAGGCTTAAAGGCTCATTGTCAATCATGCCTAGTAACAAAAGATGTTAGTTCATATTAGGACATGATTAACACTCATGGGCAAAGTGATAATATGTAGTTGTAGTTTGCACAGTGGTTCGGTAAGCATAATGGTCCCCCAAGGTAGCAGAATGTAGGCGTTGAAATTTTTAGTGTTATTATTTTAGACAAAGTATCTTAATGATTATTGGTTAATGTAATACTTCATCCGTTCTTTAATAATTGCAACATGTAGTGATTGCGCGTCCCCCCAAGGTAGCGAAAATGACGAGTTTACAAATACAACACCTATTTAAACATCATCAATTTTTTGGAGCCAAAAGATTCAAACATTAAAATTCATAACTCTGAGTTGACAAAACCAGCAACTATTTAAACATTTACAAACCATAGAAAGTTTTTTCATCTCCTCCTCTTATCCTACCTTCCATTGTTCTACTGTTCACCTCAAAAAACCTTCACTTACACATGGCACTTGCACACACAGCACCATACTAAATTAAGAGACACATATCTTTCTGTACAGGCAAAAAAAAAAACCAAAAAAATAAGGAATTCTTCCGTTTTAGTTAGCATGGAGGATGGAGAAGTTGATAATCCTGGATTCTTCACTATTGAGCAGCTACTGTGGGAAGTTTTGTAACTACAATAAGACATAGAAAATGAGGAAGAAGAAATGGCCGAGGAAGAAGAATAACTCGAAGTAATTATTACAAGGCAGAAAAGTAATTTAACAATAGCACACAGAAGACTAATTGTGGACATCCTACTTCTAAATGAGAATGATTGGATTAGCTATGTCCATTTGAAACTCAAAACATCTAAGCTATATCCGTCCCCCAAGGTAGAAACAATTGATTAAAAAAAATCAATGGTGTAACTATTTGAACCAAAGTTATCATTTATAATGTATTTGCGATATTCGAATTAAGTTAAATGTTATTAGTATATTGAATGTCAAGCTACTCGCTAAGATATTTGATGCTCTTTCTCTCGAAAAAAAAGAAGATATTTGATGCTTTATACTGACAATTTTGGTCTATAGTTGTTTGAAGGTAACATAATTGATTGCGACAACATTCGAATTAGAGAAGACAAAGACATCTAAACATGGTAGATAAGAACATAAGCTAAGTAGATTAACATATACTCCTCTAATTAGCTAGGAACATGGAGTATGTATATTGTTGAGTTAAAAAATACAACAAGAGTCTTTGCTAGGAACAAGGAGTCATGCGAGCCTTTATGTTCCTCCAAAACGCCCTTGGATCATTGCTATATAGAAGTATATTACAACTTAACCATGCCTAGTAGCAAAACGCATTAGTAGCAAAACGCATTAGTAGCAAAAGATGTTAGGTCGATGGTGAGTGAAGGTTCTCTCTATCCGACTATGAGAATGATTGTATATTACTTTTATTTGAAAAATACAACTAAGCAACACAGCTTAAGCTGTCTGCTGGCAGATCTCTGTAGATTCTATTATGTAGCAAGATAGCTTCCACTAATAGCAATCCACTCAATGCATCATCAATAGCCTGATTGATCAACTTAGTGACAACTATAATCTGAACAGCTTATGAAGTATGATTATTAGAAACTCAAACAAGTTATGATAATAAATTAAAATTCAACTGACTTGTACAAGAGGAAGAAAGGTCAAGATTTCTAGCGTCCAACCAAGATGTAATCCTATTAGGAAACAATAAGGTAATTGAATTGAATGACTGTTGTTTTCTATCAAAATATCTCCTCCATAAGTAGGTGTTAGAAAAATTTATATACTCCGATCACATAAACTTATCATCTCAGTTAAGGAAAAAAAGATCTGATCATATAACCAAAAAAAATCAAGATAACAAAACCAACTAATAGAATGCCATTTATGCACATAAGAGAAGGCCCAAGGGGAAAGCGGGAATTGTACAAAGATAAATAGAGCATCGTACTGGAATCGCCTAGTGTTGGTGAGTCGGAATTGAACTTTGCTAGTAAATCAAGTAGCATCCTTCCAAAACACGAAGTGCAAGTACAACTTTAGTATCTGTTGCAAGGGCAATTAACTTCATAGGTTTGATAGTGAATATATGCTCCAAACTGGTCACCATCTTCTTCTGTATCTTTAATTAGTGAATGTTGAAATACAATAGGAACCCATTGGAAGAGGTAATTGCCCCAATGGTAAAACCAACTAAAACTAAGTCTTTATTTTCCTAGACCAACTAAAACTCACCCATTACACATGTAACAGTTGATGACAACTTGTTCAAACTAAAGCAAACAAAGTACACCATGTAACCCTGACTTTTCTATTCAAGTACCCAGTTCAAAACTCATTTCTTCGATTTGGGTTCTGAATCCTTACCTGAATTTTCTATTTTCACTTGGACACCTAATTGTCTTGATCCACATATATCTATTGGAATTAGAAAACATATATCTATTAATTAGAATTAGCAAACAAGTTAGTCGTAGATGTGTTTATAGGAATTTGTAATGTATACGTGCAAGTTCTCTACAATGGAGAATAGGTTTTATGAATGTTTTCTCTTGCATCCATGTCCAATTCTAGGAAAAGGGTTTCCATGTTCTACGGTTAGTACTTTAGCGTATGTATGTCATACTTGGATATCTACCCAATACTTAATACCTGAGGCCTGTGAACCTGTTAGTCCAGTTGCTTTCTATGTGCAAGAAACAACTCATCGGATGAGTATGAAGTCCCCCACCCCACCCCACCCCTCCCCCCCAAACAAAAAGTATTGTAGTTGCTAGTCTATGAAACCATTTTAATGGAAATGTGTGTTATTGCAGAGACAATCACAACATTGCAACAAGAAAAGATAGATTAGTATCTTGGATAATGATTCCGTTAGCTGTGACGTCAAGTACTGCGGCCAACAAACACAAAAGATCCACCAATTAAGTTCAACAAACACAAAAAAAAAAAAAATTGAAACATAAAAAGATTAAACATAACGTAGACTGATTATATTAATTAAAGATTACAGAAGTTGAGATTAGGCAAACCTCAAGTCTAATATGTGCATTGACGTGTAGCATAGCTTGACAAACCTCACATCTCTAAGTAAAATACAAGAGACGGAGAGAACAAAAAAGAACATATTAGTAGGCATATAGTTACAAACAAATCCATAATACAGCTTTCACCCAATCAAGCTAATTTGCTAGATATCACACAAATTGCAATCGAATTCAAAAGAATTTTCTCTCATGATTTCATGCATTCGTTTTAACTTAGTTTTACTTCTTTCTCTTCTTATTTTTAGCAAGTATGAGTAATTAAACCTAGGCATAATATAGGTTTAACTACCCAACTTAGTCAAAAGGTGTAAGCTAATCTGGATACTATCCTCATCAACTTCGCACTCACCCTATATTGAGTTCCAGATAAACCTTGCGAATGCCAGCATCAGAGAGCTCTTCTCACTCAACAATTGACAAATAGGGAAACGAATTGTACTGCTTCAAGATTTCTTCATGTCGGACAGGCAACTTCAAGCTTCTTGAAAATAGAAAAGACAGGGAAAAGCGCCTGCAAATAAATAGCATGATTCATGACATCCAGATAACACAATGATAAAGATAGAAAGACAAGGACAACAGGCAACTCATACATAATGATCAAAGTTCAAAAGTCAAAATAAGTCAATAGAGAAGTGAAAGTTTCTCTGAGTTGCTGCCTTCTCAAATTTATGAAGATCCCAAAAAGGTTGCATATTTTTACCTCATCAGCAAAGAAGGAAACTGCTTATTACACAAAAACAATATTCGTGTACGGACAACTATGCAATCGTGTATTGCATCTAGCCGGCAACAGATCATACATTAAAATCGCTGCAGAAAGGAAGATGTGTAAAATGCTCCAAATTAAAGCTGCTGTCAACAGGCTCGATAGAGAATCATTTGTAATGAAAAAGTAAACACATGCAAAAAGTTCCTAGAATACTCCCATCAATACCTATATGCCAATCAATTAAAAAGACAAAATGGAAATGCAGGCCTAAAGATTAAAGAGGCAACATTCACAAAGTAGAAAAATTGTGGGTTCATCATTACAAGTTTGCAATCTAGGATGCAGGGGCCTCAATGTCCAATTAATTCTATGTGTAGTGAATTCCAAGAGTTTAATATGTCTAGGGATATGAAGATAACACTGGCGCCAAAATCTTGAAACTCAAATGACTAAAAGTTATCAAAGCAATACTTACAAGCCATCTATCTCTCGTGTTCTCGGAAGAATATCCTAAACCAATTTGCAGATGTTCTGATGCGTCATGAGCATGCTTGAAAAGAAAAGATAGAGAACTTGAATCTACTACACTGAACTCATAGCTTGTGTCCACAATCTGGAATGAATCTGTTGGGAAAACAAACTTCAGAACTGGACATAACTATAGCAAACCATCATTCGAGATTCAATAGCTTTCTATGTATGTTTTTTCTCTTTTTCAAAAAAGATAATTTATACTTCATAATAAGTTGCAAAGACCTCTGCATGTCATTCTGAGAAGCAACAATATAAATTAAAGTTGCAAAGTCCTCTGCATATCCAGTAGAAAAGTCATTGTAGTATAGTACAGATCAATGGGTTGAATGCTACAAGATAGACATTTCCTGTTCCATCCCATCCTTGGGCCCTTGGCTAATTAGTCTCCCCCACCTCCACCCCCCACCCCCACCCCCTCCCAAAACCCTGTCCCATGTTAACAGTTCTCAGTCCTCGTCTAGTCCAATCTCCCTCTGAAATGCCAGCAATTGATAAGAGATGAAAATTAAGTTGATTATATTAATTAAAGATTGTAAAATAAGTTGGTGAGTTCACCTTTTGTAAATTAAATTCAACAAACACAAACAAAAAAAAATATTTGAAACATAAAAAGATTAAACATAACGTAGACTGATTATATTAATTAAAGATTGTTATTCGTCATTACTCTGTCAACAAAGATCCACCAATTCAACAAACATGTAATCCTTATTATTGAAGTTAGATTATGCAATAAAAAATTAGTAGATTATGCATATTTATGTTGAACTAATGGAAAATGGAGGACAGAAAAGAGAGATTGTTGGCTTACCTGTTTGCTGCTGTCACCCTAACATATAAATGAATTAAGAACTCAAAACCTAAGGTGTAAAACATAAATCACATAGAGATTACATAACAATTGAGCTCTGAGGGTACTCGTATTAATTTTGCAAAGGGTGCTAACCATGGAATTAAAACTCTCCCGTTCCGTTACAGAACGGCTGTTCTGTAACGGATTTTGGATTTGCCGTTCCGCGAAATGCCGTTACAGAACGCCATAATAAAAATCACATACTTCTCGCCGTGTTGTCCGTTCCGTAACGCGAACTCGCCGCGTTAGAACGCTTTTATCCCCGTTACATTCGTTCTTTTCAAATATTAGCCAAAAATATTTTATAATTTAATTATATAGCTAATGTAACATGATATTCTAATAGATTTAATTATATTATGTTGTAATAATGCTTCATAAACTAAAACAAAGCATATAAGGTTAGAACATATTAATGTGATTTTTTTTTTAAAATTCACGCCGCGTCGGCCGCAAAACGATCTATTTCCCCGTTACAAGCCGTTCCCACGACAACGTGACCGTTCCCATGAACGCGACCGCGACCGCATTTTTTTTCTCTGGTGCTAACCACCCCCTTTCAGTTCTTGGCATTTTGGAAAGGAAGTTTTAGGGAAATTTTAGGGATTACCTCAAACTCCATACAAAAATCTCTCCTCATTTAATACTCCCTACACCAGACAATTCTAACATTAAACAACAAAACCGTCGAAGATCAGCAAATTGCGAAAACCCCGTTAGGAAATGTGTAATCAACCCATGACAAATTGACAATCAACAGGTTAAGTTCCACCATAAGAACTCCACAAATCAATTCTCATCATAAAATTATCGCAATTCCAAACGATTCTCAATAAAACGAACAACTGACATGGTAAAACATCAAAAGAGATAAGCATGAAAGTTATATTGAATAATTGAAAGAGATAGCAAAACATACAAGTATATTGACCCAGCTATCTCAATCTTTGTCTTTCAGTTTTAGTAAACATCAATGCAACTTTATCGTTTTTATCATCCTACACTCGAATATGATCGATAACACTCCCTAGTGGCACTGCAATTTCATCCTCCTACACCATTTTCACCTTTTTTTGATTTTCCATTTAGAGAAAATTAAAAACAGAAAAACTAAAAAAAAAAAGAGGAAAGATAGAAACAAACCTTTCCGTTCATGTAAGTGGTGAAATGAGAACGAAAGAGGGGGGCTCTGTTGATTCTTCAAAATGACGTCGTCGGAGGTGCTACCACGAAACGACAATTGACTAAAATCAACATTAAAATCGATCAATTAAATGGAACCCTAACCCTAAACAAAGAAAAATATCAACCTAAAAAATGAAAAAATAGAAACAAATTTCGGATTTTCAATTAAATTAAATGAAACCCTTTAGCATGAAAAATATCACCTTTCATCTTGAAATCAGCATTTGAAGCAACAGGAAAAATCGCAGCTTTCCACCACCATTGTTAGAGAGCTCAGATTTGTCACCTTTAATGGTGGAAGCATGATCTTCATTTGTTCTTCCTTCTGTTCGAGCAATAGGGTTTTGTTCTTTCCTTGTAATCCCCTTTTTCTTTTTTCTTCTGAGCTTTACAAAAAAAAAACTGCTAAAATGAGAGAGGGACATTAATACCGCGAAAAAGATTTAAGAGCAGAAGCTTGAAAACATAAAGATACTTGAAACAAAATTAGTAGAGCAACAAACCAAAGCTAAAGATTAGGCTATCACTTTGAACACAGATCTGACCTCTTTCGCAGCAACGAAATTAAATCAGAGAACAAATAACAATTCAATCGACAATTGATGATGAAGTTCAGATCTAACAACGAAAATACTTTATCAAAGAATCGTGCGATACATAGGAGATAGAGAGAGAGAGATAACCTTAAAATCTGAAACCTTAGATGCTAATCAACACCATAAATCACAAACCTTAGATGCTGTTTTTGTTGCTCCTGTTGCGAAGCTGAAACGCCGCTGAAGTCCTTTCAAACTCCGGCAATCATTCCATGTCTCTCACTCTTCCTCTCATCTCCCAACCTCTCATCTCCACCTTCACTTCCGTCACTCTCTTCACTTCCTCCGACTTCTCATTTTCTCTCTCCTCCGGCCAACCTTCTCTCTCTCCTCGAATATCACTTTTTCCCTCGTTTCTACTCCTTCGCCGACCTCCAATCTCTCTCCTATGGCTTCCAACTCCCTACTCTCTTGCCTCACTTTTCGCTCAACATCACTTCTTCTGTTTTCGATGATGATGTTTCCATCATTGGCGTCAAAATCAGTAGTTCCGTTGCAAAGCGTGGATTATGCACTAGGGTGCACAATGTTCCCAAAAAGAACATACCATTTATATAAAAGAACACGAGCAACTTTTCTACTTTAAATTAAAGAACATGTAAATTTATATTTATAAAAGAACATAGGTTATAATGAAAAGAACAAACAGTAAATGAACATCTACACTTAAGGTAAAAGAACATGTACCTTTTAAATTTAAATTTGAAAAAGGAATCTTTTGTTTACGAAAATTTAAGGAAACAAGATAAGTTTTTAAAATTATAGGCTACGAAAATGATAAAACGACGTAGTTTAGAAGAGGGTGCACCATGCTCTACATGCGCTTGGGTGCATGTACTTATTTGCGGTTCCGTTGTTTCCAATGACGGATCCTTCGCTATTTTCGCAATCGATCGGTTCTTTAACCCTAATTTCACTGGCGAAATGGAAGAGGTAGAAGAAGGTGACATGGCGAGTGTGTTTTGCCGCCATGAATAGCACGTGACAACAGAAGAAACTGGAAAGATTCAATTCCAGCTGTTTAAGGGCAGAAGGGACTTTAGTCATTCAGGGGCAATTACAGTAATTATCTAGGCAGAAGAGGGGCAGGTTGGGGAATGCACTATTCATAAGCTACAGTACAGGTGAAGTTCTCTCTTTTTGATGGGTTTGGATATATCCATGTATCAGTTGATTTTAATTTTTATATTCTGCATATCTTTGAAATACTTTTTATCTCGTGATTTGGATCACGCTTCACTGATGTTTGATTCAAGAGTAATATGTGCCTTGCTAGAATGCTAGTTCTCTACTTATATCATCAGTTAATTTTAGTTAGCTTATGATTTTTTCATGTGGGAAAATCTTGATGTGTAGTTGTCCTTTTCTCCTTTGCTTATAATTGTGTTTCTTGTTCTCTTTTTAATCTTTTTACTTATGGTGTGAACAAGAAGGCATTGAGAGTGAACTATTGTTGTGCTGTGTAAGGCATAAAATACAGAACATATGGACTACTGCTATCCCTTACCGAGTCCAGCTTGGTTTGAAGTGGTAGTCGTTATCCTGTGACCCAATGTTCGATTTTCGTCTCTTCATTGATTTTTGATGGTAAGAAGAGTGCAATATACAAGAACTTTGAGGCTTTTTTTCATGTCTTCCTTTTCTGCCTTTCTTACTTTTTCTGGAATTATAATAATTTAAAGTTTTTCTAGTGACTTCCTATGAGTTGGAGATGATTTATAAATTATGTAAACCATCTCAATTCTATGTTTCAATGTTATTATTTTTGGTTTATTAGAATTTCAAGAGGATAATGTCCTCTTTTAGTACATTTCGCAGCATGGGTAACTTCCTTTTGTTGTATCTTATTTTCTTTTTGTTATGTGAACTTCTATCTCCAAAGCTTGTCATGTGTACTTTCTTTTCTGTTAAGATGTGTAATGCTTTCTTCCCCCTATCTCTATGCAACTAACACAAACATCTCTATCTTGGCAGCAAATTCATGCACTTGTTATGTCAACTCGTTTTACGTCAATTGAGATAAAGTTAGCGCATTCTCTTGAATCATGGAATGGAGGAGTAATTATGATCGTCACGGGTCTGTACAGATCAAGGATTTCAATGGGAGAAAGAAATTTTCTCAGACATTTAATCTGGCTCCTCAGGAGAAAGGTTTTTTCGTCCTCAATGACATTTTTCACTTTTTGAGGAAAGACCACGTTCATACATATCGAGCTTCACAGACGGGGAAAACCAATCCTAATGTGAAGTTGAATGCTTCTTCACCCATACCCGAGGCAGGTTAGTAACTTTATTTATGAATATGGGATGCTCAATTTTCTACATAGACTATGCCATTTAGTGGTGAGTTTTTTTTTACTTGGAAGTTTGTTTGTCTAGTTGAGTATGTGGCTATAGTTGGTAACTTAATTTTACATTTCAGTTTATCTCCTACCTGAAATACAAACCTATTTGCTCTCGGTCACTTTCGGTTAAATAATTATGTCATTGGCATCTTCTAATTGGGACTTTTGATGTGTCTGTCGAAGTGTTCATATATTTTTTTCCATAATTTGTAATATTTGTGGTGCAATAAACATGTGTGCTAGTTATTTTTTTAGGAGTTCTTATATTGGTGTCTCACTCTAGTCGCATGTTTCTCGCTTAAAGTTGCTATTTTAGCTTGTCCACTTTTTTTGTTGTAGTCTGTAGCTTTATGTGTTGGACTTTGGATGTCCATCTTGAGAAAAAAAAGTTGTATAATCTGATACATTCGACTTTTGTTTTCTTTACTTTCAGTTAAGTGTTACTTCTAGTGGTCTCTTAAAAGTCTCTCCATCTTTTGACTAGTTTTAGCTTCAAGGTGACATCGTTCTATATGGATCTCGTAGGCCCAACATAAGTGGAATCTATACTGGATTGTTGTTTACTTGGTGAATTAAATATCACAGGTATTCTTACTCATGTCTCTTATTCCCAATTTCAGCTTTTGGGTTCTCAAGTACTTTCTTAAATCTCTCATGTTTTGTTTAATAACTATCAAAATACCCCTTTTCATGAACTACAATTATTAAAATTACTCAATTGATGCCATCATAATGGAGAATAAGAGAGTACATACGGAATGATGTACCAAATTGCATTGTGTTGTTCATGCCACGAAGTACATGTCTTGTATAAGCTGACCTTTAATATGGTGGTTTGGGCTAAAATTTGTCCTTCACAGTGTCTTGTGACTGTTCTTAGATTGCTAATGGTATGTTAATATTTCTGCTTTATTGCTTCTGAGATTCTTTGATGTATATTAGGTTTATGAAATTGAACTGGTTTGGCTGTATTGTTCAAGTAGGGTGATGTGTTTATATGCTTGCGTTCTTTCCTCCTAGCTTTCTCCGTCAAATATATATATTTGTTTTCTATTATACACTATGACTCTGATTTGTTATTAGGTAGGTGTTT